>CM046879.1:592513316-592671983 GCA_025667525.1 Glebionis coronaria | reverse complement strand
GGTTCTACCTTAAGATTAGAACCCGACATCTAGCCTTGTGTCGTTAAATTGTGAAGTAGGCAACGTTGTGTAGATTGGTCCTAGCTAAAGATTAGGTCTCGACATTTAGCTTAGTGTCGGAAAATAATGTAAGCAACGATGTAAGGTTTTCTCCGCCGAGAAGGGAGCTTGTGGATATAGTGGAAATCTCGAGTAGGTGTACTCGAGGAGTGGAGTAGAAACGAGGATAGAGCCTCGTTGTCGAACCACTATAAATCTTGGTGTCTTCCCACTAGGTTGTCTCCTTCCTTACTCTTTACTTATTTCATTATCATTACACTTACCTATTACCCTTGCTAGTGCGTTTGAATTAAACCTAATCATTATGCAACTTAGCCTCAAGTAAAAGATAGTTTTGATACAAACCAAATTGAAAGTAATTTTAATTTGGTCACCAATCGACGATAAACTATTCAACCCCCCCTTCTAGTTTCTACATAATCTTTTATATTTTAGCTTATGTTTAGACTACCGATGTTTGATTCCGGTATTTCCGTTTTAGTCAGTTAATATTTTTAAGACATTTGTCTTGCATGCTTTGATGACACGCCATAAGTACACGTAACGGTCCACTTATCCAACAATTTTTTTTGGAGAAAAAATACCATCACGACGGGCATTTAATTATCTTTCTATTGATATGCTATATGATATACATCCGACAAATTTTTTCTTTCGTTTTTCTCACATTTTTTTCGTTATTGAAACTATCATATATAATACTAAATATTATATATGATGTAACACTAGTATCATATATGATATAACATATCATACTCCGTCTATCCCAAAATAAGTGTCTACTTTAACTTTTTCGGTTTTTCTTTATCAACTTTGACCTTAAATATATATTTTATATAATTTAACAAATGATGAAAGTTATACTAATGAAAATACATATAAAACCAATTCAAACATATATTTTGCACAAAGTATTATATAACACACGCAAAACTAGATATGGTCAAAGTTGAACCAATTTGACTCCAAAAAGTCAAACTTGGCACTTATATTGGAACGAAGGTAGTATATGATATAAACCAATATCATGTATGATTAAATGATAATTTGCAATCTAGCACTTGTATCATATATGGTAAAACACTATTATCATATATGATATTTCACGCAATTTTCAAAAACGAAGAAAAAAATACGAAATTTATTTTTTTCAAAAGTATTTTTTAGTGCATATCTGTAGAAAGCTAATTAAATGTTCGTCACGATTATATATTTTTTTAAGTTTAACACTTAGCGGTTTAGAAATAGTTAAATTATAAAAACAAGTAAAATAATAAAATACTTTTAATATTATCTCTTAAATGTGTTGAAAACACATATGGTATCTAAAATAAGTTTGCAAAACTGGGAATTAATGGCGCCACCACAGTATACCGATCATTTGTTTTGTTTTTTCGCAAGTGACACATTTTTTTTTGTTGTAGTAGCAATGTTTTTTTGAGTGACAATCTTTTGGTGGTGGTTTGTGGGAGACATAAGATGGTACTACGTATTTTTTTAGAAAGAGATTTGAGTTATTGATGTGCTATTTGGAGATAGAGGTGGAATAAAAACGGTTCATTATCTGGTCTACAAAGAAAAACCAAAACCGGTTTAAATCGATTCGGTTTAAGTCAAACTGAATTGTTGATCAGTTGACTCATACCGAATCGGTTTTTAAAAAAATCGATTTACCCACCTCTATTTGAAAGTGGTTAGATAGCGTTGTGGTGACAGATGAATAATTATTTATTCGCGTGACTCTATTATATTTACTTTTGTATTGCTCTGAGCAGTGACAACAGCAGACCAAGACTTTAACATACCCAAAACGCCTTCAAAAGCGTTAGGAAGATTGAGTTCTTGGTTTCGTTTTCGCCATTGATGGTTGAGCTGCTATCATGTGTTTTGTATCTATTTTATGTGAGGATTCTGTTAATTTTGGTACTAAGAGTACTACTAACGAACTCCAGAAAGGCATTTGCATAAAAGTGATGAAAAAATGAGAAAAATGAATTATCCACATCGGTTAAGTAGTACAAGTTGTGAGTAAAGAAAGATATATATAAACATTGCAAACTACTTATAAATTTACGAATGCAATGATATTCTTACATTGTGGACATGATTTCTTTCTTTGCACGAGTTCTATTTCAAATACTGAACTCTAACCATTCTTTAGTTAAAATTTCAATCTGTATTATTAATAAATTGAACTGATTTCTTAAGAATTAAATATTTCACAGTTTTGAGTTTCTTTCGTATATCGGACATACCAGTATAATATGTAAAAATAAAATCTTATCGCAAATACTTAAAATTTACATATTTTTTAGAAGAAACCCGATTTTCGGCCGGGTCTCGAGTACCAGGTTGACCCGGATCATCTCAACCCCGACGGGTCAATATGGGTTTCGAAAATGTGAAACCTAATTCAATATAACTTATTCTTTCGACCGGAACCAAATCGACTCGGTATGAAAACATCGCTTTTTCTAGTTTTTCTAAGAGATTCATTTGCATGTATACTCATTTAGAAAATGTACATTTACTTTAAGTAATAACATTTGCATATACATTTACCAATTCCTAAACCTTCTTATATTTAGTTTTGCTCAAAGTACAATTTAGAGGGTGTTTGAGTTTGTTTATTCAAAATAGATTATTCGTTTTGAAAAAGGATAATCAGTATATCAATTGTAACAAAACGCGGTTTTAAAATTTAGTGTTTGAATTTAATTATGCTGTATAATATCGGAATAATCAGATAATCAGTTTTTTGTGTTTGGCAAATTAGATTATTTTATGATTTGAGTTGGTAAATGACATAAATTGATACTACCCGACAGGATCGTATCAATTGGTGTTTTCATTGAGAGCCCTCAATTCGTTGAGGGGTTTTTGATTTAGGATTCCAATCGCAAAAAAAAAAATAATAATAAAAAAAATAAAAAAAATTGTTCGTCAAGATCACTGTTCATCAGGTACACTGTTCATTGGAATACTGTTCAAGGTTACTGTTCATCCCGGGGGTGCTGTTCATTTGACTACTGTTCATCCGGTACTATTCATCAGATTTTTTTTTTTCGATTTGTTGTTATGGAATCGAACACTAGCGATCAGGATGCATTATTTAAACTTTTGCAAATGGGTACGATGGTTGAATAGCAAAGTGAGTTTAAGTATCTTATAACTCGAGTAACGGGTATCTCTGAAAGTTTACTTGCCTCGTTTTATATATCTGGACTTAAACCGAAGCTACAGCTAGAATTATTAAGGTTTTACCCGTAACCTACAACATTAGATGAAGCCTTCTATTTAGCCCGTGTAAAACTCGCATGCTTTTACCATGCATAGTACCCTTAGGATCGTACGTACTAGATTAAAACTTTCCTAATATAGCATGATTACAATTACGTGTTAGGAGTTTACGTATTACGTACGTGTTAGAACACGATAAGTATTTACTACGCACGATCATGAAATAATTATTGACGATAATTAATCACGAACATGCGATCATGAAATCATGAACGTAATTGAAACACGAGCTATTATTAATTACGTATATATATTTATTACGAGCGTAATTGAATATATTAGATCACGGTATTTATGTAACGAGAACATTTAAAACAAGAACATAAATAATCACAAACGTGTAACTGAATAACGAGACACGGAAAAAGGTACGGGTACCCCAAGTGGGGTCCCTACTCGCGGCCAACAAGGACAAATGGGCCAAGCCCATTTGTCAAAATTACTAAAAGGGAATTAGGAGGTTTTCACTACTCAAATAAACTTTACAGAAGATTTTTAAGAAAACCTAAAAAACCTCTTTCCTCCTTCTCCTTTGTGCCGCCACCCTACAACCACCATAAGGAGTGGTTTTTGATCTTGGATCTCGGAATTCTAGTGATTTATCGTGTTTGTTCTTCGTCCTCTTGATCCACGAATTCGGTAAAACCTTTTTAAACCTTTTCTTTTGATTTAATCTTTTTTTTTAATTATGAACATGTAATGTTTTTATAAAAACATAATAATTAAGCATAGATCTAACATGTTTTGGTGTTAAATAAAATCAAAAGGTTGTTTTTAAGGGGTGTTTGTTTGGCCGCAGGCTGCAACCGAACCCGAATGGGTTTCGGCTTGCCAAGCCGACCACCACCAAGACCATATGATCTTGGTTGGTGCGTGTGGGTCCCACGGCAGCAAGGGAACAAGGGGTACCCCGAGTTGGTTCGGGGTACGGTGTTGATTTCATGTCCGGTTCATGCTTTTTAGTCTAGATCCGGTTTATGATTTATGTTTAGTTTTTTTTTTATGTTTATGATCTTAGGTTAAAATTAAATTAATAAAATGATGTGATTAATTTAATAACATGACTTAGGTTATTTAATTATTAATGATCATGAAATTATTTTACCCTAAGTATTTATATATTTAAGACTTATAATTAATTAATTATTTTAAAACCATGGATATAATTAATTAATTATTTTGAGAAAATTTTATAACTTGAAAAAGAATTACTAAAAAGTTCTTTTTTTAAAACGAAAATTCTTAAAACGTTTTGAAAAAAAGAACTTCTATCGGAATGTTTTTGAGAAAAAAACTTTTTCCAAAATTTTAAAAATAACTTTTTTCGGAAAACTTTTTACAAATTTTTTTTTTTTTTTGAAAAGTTTAGTGCAAAACATCCCTAGCTATAAAACTTTAAAAAAACTAAAACATCCGTAAGGTGACAAACAAATTTAACTCTTATATAGGATACTAAATATTATATATGATGTAACACTAGTATCATATATGATACTAAATATTATATACTCCCTCCGTCCCAAAATTATTGTCACCAGACAGGAATTACACAGTTTAAGAAAATTACATTTATTACAGCTTTCTCTCTCTTACTTTTTAGCATAATGACATTTTTACCCTTAGCTAATTAATTAATTCTTCTTTAAAGTTTGTAATAACAATTTCAAACAAGGATAATATAGTAAATTTATCAAAGTTTTATATCTATTTTTAGTAGTGGACAATAATTTTGGGACAACCCAAAATAGAAAGATGGGCAATAATTTTGGGACGGAGGTAGTATGATGTAACACTAGTATCATATATGATATAACTTATCATACTCCCTCAATCCCAAAATAAGTGTCTACTTTAACTTTTTCGGTCTTTCTTTATCAACTTTAACAAATGATGAAAATTTTACTAATGAAAATACATATAAAACCAATTCAAACATATATTTTGCATAAAGTATTATATAACACACGTAAAACTAGATATGGTCAAAGTTGAACCAGTCTGACTCTAAAAAGTCAAACTTGGCATTTATTTTGGAACACAGGTAGTATATGATATAAACCAATATCATGTATGATTAAATGATAAGTTGCAATCTAGCACTTGTATCATATATGGTAAAAAACTATTATTATATATGATATTTCACGCAATTTTCAAAAACGAAAAAAAAATGAAATTTATTTTTCTTCAAAAGTATTTTTAGTGTATATATCTGTAGAAAGCTAATTAAATGCTCGTCACGATTATATATATTTTTTTCGTTTAACACTTAACTGTTTAGAGACAGTTAAATTATAAAAACAAATAAAATAATAAAATAGTTTTAATATTATCTCTTAGATATGGTGAAAATAGAAATGGTATCTAAAATAAGTTTGCTCTTTTTTTATAGACCATTTGCATGTTATTTGCAAAACTGGGAATTAATGGCGCCACAACAGTATACCGCTCATTATTTTTTTCGCAAGTGACTCATTCTTTTGTAGTACCAATGTTTGTTTTGAGTGACAATCGTATTTTTGGTGGTGGTTTGTGGGAGACATAAGATGTTATTTTTTTAGAAGGAGATTTGAGTTATTGATGTGTTATTTGGAGATAGAGGTGAAAAAAAAGGTTCATTATTGTTAAAAGTTATAACACTTTTTGACAAGCTTGTATATTCAGGGATTTATTTGCAATTATTATTGGCGTATTATTTGCATCTTTCTTGTTTTGTATATTTTTTATTTATGCAGGGACCTTAGTGCAATTGAACATTTGAGAGTTTTATATAGCTGGTGCGTTGACTCGTCTCATTCATTCATTCAACTTCTTCACACACACAAAGAAATCTTCTCTCTCAATCGTTCAGTTACGATCTTTTGGTTTGGTTGCAGTTTTAGTTTTTAGATCATCTTGATCTAGTTTTTACAGTTTGGTTAGGATCTTGTAAGCGTGAGTGTTTGTATAGATTTGATAGAATCCACCTAGTGGGGACTATCTCTCTTTCTGATTGTATTGTTTGGTGAGCATCCGTGTTGGGGACTCATCTTCTTGTGTTTATAGTTTTAATAAAAGATATCACTAAAGGGGTGGTTGGTTGAGTGATTAAAATCGATCTTGTTGGTTTTGGTATCATTTTTACATGGTATCAGAGCCCCTGGTTGATTCTTGAGGCTCGATTGGTGTTTCTGGTGATAATTAGGGTTTTGTCTTGAAACCCTAATTTTTGGGGGTTTTGGTTAATTGGTGGTTCTTGACGGTTCTTGAGTTGTTAATCGTTGATTAACGTGGTGATTGATCGATTCTGAAGGTCAATTTGAAGAAACCCTAATTTTTCTTTTTAGGGTTTCTTGATCTTGTTGATCTGTGGTTTTTTGGGGTCATTCTTGTTGATTCTTGGTATATTCCGCTGCTGTTTTCGCTCTGTAAGTCTTCTTTTCTCTTAAGTGGATCTTGCTTAAGTCAACGGGGAGCAAACAGGCTGATTAACATCTTGACCTTCCACCTTTTGAGTGGTTTTGATACCTGCTCTGGTCAGTCCCATTCTCGTTGGTTAAGCTTTGAGAAACTTGGGTGTGAGTTCTAGTTTCCTGGTTTAATTGTTTAGTTTAATTGATTTGTTTGTTTTCTGTTTTGGTTGTTGGTTCTTGTTAGTCTGTTTGGTTTAGCTGTTTTTTATTGCTTCATTCTGTTTTGGTGTTTATTTTGTTTGGTCTTGATGGCTATTCTTATTAATGCTTTAGATCAGAGTAATCCTCTTCATTTGCATCCTGGTGATTCTAATTGTGCTTCTATTGTTTCTGTTAAATTGTCTGGTGTGGAAAACTATAGAATATGGGCTAGTGCTATGAAACTTGCTTTGCAAATTAAGGGTAAGTTTGGTTTTGTTGATGGTGGATGTGTTAGAGATACTTATCTTGCTAGTCCTGTGTTTCTTGCTCAATGGGATAAATGTAATGCTGTTGTTCTTAACTGGATTCTTGGTTCTTTGACTCAAGATGTGTATCTTGGTCATGTTTTTTCTGATAATGCTGCTAGTGTTTGGCCTGAACTTAAAGAAACTTATGATAGGATTGATGGTTCTATTGTGTTTAATTTGCTTCAGAAAATTAATTGTTTTAAGCAAGGTGGTTTGCCTGTTTCTGAGTATTATCATAAACTTAATTCTTATTGGAGAGAGTTTGATATTCTAACTAAAGTTCCTGATTGTACTTATGAGGCTGGTTTGGAAATTGCTGATCATAGAAAATTGCTTAAGCTAATGCAATTTCTTATGGGTCTTGATGATGTTTATCAACCCATAAGGAGTAGCATTTTGACTAGGGAAGTCCTTCCTGAAGTCAAAGATGCTTTTCTTGTTGTTTCTAGGGAAGAATCCCATAGGGGGATTCCTTCTAGTTCTGTTAAAGTTGAGAAAACTCAAGTTTCTGCTTTTGTGGCTAAGACTGTTGATGATAAGAATAAGTTTGGTAGTTGGTCTGGGGGTAATACTGGTAATGGTAATAAATCCAGTGGAAGTAATGCTAGTAACAAAGGGAATTACAATTCTTTGTTGTGTAAACATTGTGGTTTAAAGGGTCATACCATTGAGAGGTGTTTTGAAATTATTGGATATCCTCCAGGTTTTAAAAAGAATCCTAATCTAAAACCTGCAAATGTTTTTAATAACAACAAGAGTAATAATGTGGAGTTTAATAAAGACAGCAACAATGTTTTTTCTCTGAGTAATGAGCAGATGCTCAAGTTAATGAGTCTGCTCAATGACAATGGTTCTTCTTCAAGAGTTCAGGCTAATGTGGCAGGTATTGGAAATTGTTCCTTTTTTAATTGCAATGTGTTTTTTAACCAGTGTTTTTACAAGTTTTATTGTGCTACTGTTAAAACTGATGGGGTGAGTTATCATTTTGGGTGGATTGTTGATTCTGGTGCTAATCAACACATGACTAATAATACTGAAAATATGTTTAATCTTGTTGATGTGTCTGACTTAAAACTTACTGTTGGACATCCTAATGGCACATTAGCTAAGATTACACATGTTGGAAATTTGAAACTTAATAATGGTGTTGTTTTGTTTGATGTTTTGGTTGTTCCTGAGTATTGTGTTAGTTTACTGTCTGTTAATAAGTTGATTAAAGATAGTAAACTTAGAGTTGTTTTTGATGAGTCTAAATGCTATATTCAGGATTTGATTCAAGGAACTGTCTTGGGGACTGGTAGTGAATTTGCTGGTCAATATTTGTTTGATAAAGCTGATAATGTTCCTGCTGTTAGTAATTGTGAGTATTTTACATGTTTTGTGTCTAAAGATGTTTGGCATAATAGGTTGGGTCATCCTGCTAATCAGGTTTTACAGTTATTAAAGGGTTCTTTGGAATTGAAAAATGTTAATAATGATTTGCCTTGTGATGTTTGTCATAAGGCTAAGCAAATTAGAGAATCTTTTCCTTTAAGTGAACATAAATCTAAGTGTCTTGGTGAACTTGTTCATCTTGATGTTTGGGGGCCTTATAAAGTGATTAGCAGAGATGGATTCAGATATTTTTTGACTATTGTTGATGACTTTAGTAGATCTGTGTGGGTGTATATGCTTAAAACTAAAGATGAAGTTTTTCAAATGTTTGTGATTTTTTATAATCTTGTTTTAACTCAGTTTAATAAGAAAATTAAGATTGTTAGGTCTGATAATGGCACTGAATTTGTGAATAAAAATATGAATGATTTTCTTAGTAATAAGGGTGTTGTTCATCAGACTACTTGTGCATATACTCCACAACAGAATGGTATTGCTGAAAGGAAACATAGGCACTTGCTTAATGTTGCAAGAAGCCTTATGTTTCAGGGGGGATTCCTCTTATGTTTTGGTCTGAATGTGTTTTAACTGCTGCTTATTTGATTAACAGGCTTCCTTCCTCTGTTTTAAATGGTAAATCTCCTTTCTGTCTTGTGTATGGTAGAGAACCTAACCTTTCTCATTTAAGAAGTTTTGGGTGTTTGTGTTATGCAACTGTTTTAAAAACAAATGATAAGTTTTCTGAAAAATCTGAAAAGTGTGTTTTACTTGGTTATGCTAGTGGAAAAAAGGCTTATAAACTTTTTGGTCTTGAGAATAGAGGAATTATATATTCTAGAGATGTTAAGTTCTATGAATATGTTTTTCCTTATAAAATGAACAGTGATCAAATTTTAGAGTCATCAAATGAAGTTTCTACTTTGAATTTTTTTGATTATTTTGAGTCTGAAAACACTTTCAAAACTTCAAGACCCAATGATGATGAGGAAGGGGATACTCCTTTGAGTAGAGAGGGTAGTAGATCTGCTACTGAGGATGTAACTAATAACAGTGATAGTCAACCAGATATTGATATTAATCAAGCTGGAAATGACTTAGTTAATAGTTTACCAAGTAGTAGTAATAGATTAACTACAACTCCTATAGGAGAAACAAATGGATCTGAGGGCAATTTTGGTTTAAACAATGAGGTTCTTGAAAAAATTTTAAACAATGAGACAGAGGAGGTTGGACAGAGGAAGTCTAAAAGAGTTACTAAGTTTCCTGCTAAGCTAAATGATTATGTGCTTAATACTTCTCTAAGATATGGTTTGTATAAGTTTTGTAATCATGCTATGCTTGATATGAAAAATTTTGGTTTTACTTCTAGTCTTAACAAGAGTTATGAACCATCTTGTTATGAAGATGCTTGTGATGATCAAAATTGGATTAATGCTATGAATCTTGAAATGCAAGCTTTGTATGAAAATGGTACTTGGGATCTTGTTGACCTTCCTGTTGGTAGAAAGCCTATTAAGTCTAAGTGGGTTTATAGAATAAAATATCTTTCAACTGGTGAAGTTGAAAGATATAAGGCAAGACTTGTGGCTAAAGGTTGTAATCAAAGGGAGGGTATAGACTATGAGGAAACTTTTAGTCCTGTGGTTAAAATGAGTACTGTTAGATGTTTGATCGATTTATCTGTGCAAAATGGGTGGAGTCTTTATCAGATGGATGTTAATAATGCTTTTTTGTATGGTGATTTAAAAGAAGAAGTGTATATGATTCCACCATCTGGATATTCCAAACCTGGCGACAACAAAGTTTGTAAGCTTAAAAAGTCTTTATATGGTCTTAAACAGGCTCCTAGGCAATGGAATAATAAGCTTACTGAAACATTGTTAGATGCTGGTTTTACTCAGTCTAAAAATGATCATTCTCTATTTGTTAAAACAGATGGAAAGATTAAGTTGTTCTTGCTTGTTTATGTGGATGATCTTGTTTTGACTGGGAATTCTGAAGTTGAGATTGATAAGTTCAAAAAGTTTTTAAACAATAGGTTTAAAATCAAAGATCTTGGAGAACTTAAGTACTTTCTGGGAATTGAAGTTCTTAAAACTGAAAAAGGTTTGTGTTTAAGTCAGAGAAAATATTGTTTAGAACTGTTAAATGAGTATGGGTTGTTGGCTTGTAGACCTGTTTTTACACCTTTACCTGAAAATATTGTACTTGCTCATAAGGAATCTGATGGTGATAGTTATTTGATTAATATTACCAACTATCAAAAACTTGTTGGAAAGTTAATCTATTTAACTTTAACTAGACCTGATATATCTTATGCTGTACATTGTTTAAGCCAACACATGCATGCTCCTTTACAGTCACATTTTGACTTAGGTTTGAGAGTGTTAAAGTACTTAAAACTTGCACCTGGAAATGGTATTAGTTTTAATAAAAGTACTGAAGGGTATAAAGTTGTTGCTTATTCTGATTCAGATTGGGCTAAATGCCCTATAACCAGAAGATCAGTATCTGGTTATTGTGTTTATGTTAATGGCAATCTTGTTATCTGGAAAAGCAAAAAGCAAGCTACCTTGTCTAAATCCTCAACTGAAGCTGAGTATAGAGCAATGGCAGCTGCTACTTGTGAAGTTATGTGGATTGTCAAGCTGTTAAGTGAGTTTGGTATAACCAACTTGCTTCCTGTAAGCTTGTGTTGTGATAATAAGTCTGCTATGCAAATTGCTGCTAATCCAGTTATGCATGAGAAGAGTAAGCATTTTGATATTGATGTGCATCTTGTCAGAGAGAAGGTAAATTCAGGGCTTATTAGAACTGTTAAAGTGGATTCTAAAAATCAAATTGCTGATGTTCTAACTAAGGCCTTGGGTTCATTTCAACATGCTCTCTTGGTCAAGAAGCTTGGTATGGTTAACTTGTTTGGTTTACAAGCTTGAGGGAGGGTGTTAAAAGTTATAACACTTTTTGACAAGCTTGTATATTCAGGGACTTATTTGCAATTATTATTGGCGTATTATTTGCATCTTTCTTGTTTTGTATATTTTTTATTTATGCAGGGAACTTAGTGCAATTGAACATTTGAGAGTTGTATATAGCTGGTGCGTTGACTCGTCTCATTCATTCATTCAACTTCTTCACACACACAAAGAAATCTTCTCTCTCAATCGTTCAGTTACGATCTTTTGGTTTGGTTGCAGTTTTAGTTTTTAGATCATCTTGATCTAGTTTTTACAGTTTGGTTAGGATCTTGTAAGCGTGAGTGTTTGTATAGATTTGATAGAATCCACCTAGTGGGGACTATCTCTCTTTCTGATTGTATTGTTTGGTGAGCATCCGTGTTGGGGACTCATCTTCTTGTGTTTATAGTTTTAATAAAAGATATCACTAAAGGGGTGGTTGGTTGAGTGATTAAAATCGATCTTGTTGGTTTTGGTATCATTTTTACAATTATCTGATCTAGAAAGAAAAACCGAAACCGGTTTCAAAAAAACAGGTTTTTTAAAACCAATTTTTAACCGACTTAATAAAATGATCGTTTGATCGGATTAAAAATCGGTAAAAATGTGGTTAAAACCGATTCGATCTGTTTAAAATCAATCTGATCTGATTATGAATCGAGTAAAATTTAACAAAAAAACGGTTATACATCGATCCGGTTTAAGTCAAACCGAACCCGTTTTAAAAAAATCCGATTTACCCCTCTATTTGAAAGTGGTTAGATAGCGTTTTGGTGACAGATGAATAATTATTTATTCGTATGACGCTACTCCCTCCGTCTCAAATTAATAGTCCCCGACAAAAAACACATTGTTTTAGAAAACATCACTATCACAGCATTCTCTCTCTTACTTTTTTGCAAAATGACACTTTTACCCTTATACAATTAATTAAAACTTTGTATATACTTTGTAATTTTTAGTGCCACTAGGTGTAATACGGTAAACTTGTTACATAACTTATATCTATATTTGGAAGGGGACTATAATTTTGGGACGTCCCAAAATAGTATAGTGGACTATAAATTTGGGACGGAGGGAGTATTATATTTACTTTTGTATTGCTCTGAGCAGTCATATCAGCAGACCAAGACTTCAACATACCCCAAAACGCCTTCAAAAGCGTTAGGAAGATTGAGTTCTTGGTTTCGTTTTCGCCATTGATGGTTGAGCTGCTATCATGTGTTTTGTAACTATTTTATGTGAGGATTCTGTTAATTTTGGTACTAAGAGTACTATTAACGAACTCCAGAAAGGCATTTGCATACAAGTGGTGAAAAAATGAGAAAAATGAAAGTGGGGTTTATCTCACATCGGTTAAGTAGTACAAGTTGTGAGTGAAGAAAGATATATATATAAACAAACTACTTATAAATTTACGAATGCAATGATATTATTACATTGTTGACATGATTTCTTTATTTGCACGAGTTCTGTTTCAAATAATGAACTCTAACCATTCTTTAGTTAAAATTTCAATTTATGTTATTAATAAACTAGTTTTAATACTCGTGCACGCACGAGACTTAAACATAAAGAATAAAATAAGTAATAATTTCGTTATTATGATTTTGTATATATTTATGGTTTTAAAAACATCTAATGTTTATATGTTTAATTATTTTGTTATTTTACTGTGCACTGTGTAAAATAATAAAATCTTAGCTCAATTTTATATTTCAAATTTCATACTTTTTTTTATTTCGATATTTTTATTCTAAATAATTATCTCTTAATTATCAATCAACAAACCATTTACATCAACTTTACACGTACACGATTTATAAATTCATGATTTTTAATGCTTAAATAGTTACGATCCTCATGGAAAAATATATGTTGTTGTAGTATGTAGAATCTTCTCTATTTTTTTCATCTCACACAACTATTTGAGGTTATGCATTCATTTTGATAATTACATCCATGTTAGTTAATAATAATTTACGTAGATTGTATTGCTTGACTTTGTTAAGTGTCAAAATAGAATAAATAATAATTTATGTTTTTATTTGAATATTGATAATCATGTGACTTGTTGATATTTTAATATAACTTATATGTTGTATTTTTAATATATAAAGTGGTATAAATTTAAGGGGGCATTTTGTTTATTTTATAAAGTTACCAAAAAATATGAAGAATTATAAGTTTTCACTTTAGTCTATCTAATATATTTAAAGTTCAACCACTAAAGTTTTATAAATATCCTCCTCCTTATTTAAGTTTTTATTTTCACAAATTTGACACATATATTTTTGTGTGTTTTCATCAAATTTCTCCACCAAATTTTTTAATTTTGACTAAATTGAATTTAATTTTGATTTTTTTTCAACCAATCACATCGTTCTATTTTGCTTATGTGTCACAATCAAGCCATTTGATTGGTTCAATTATTTTTTCTACAACCTCCACTTTTTATTAAAATTCTCAAATAATCTAATTCTTTTATTATATAAAAGATTGAACTGATTTCTTAAGAATATAATATTTCACAGTTTTGAGTTTTTTTTCAATGTTTTGGAAACTTGTTTTTAAATTGATTCGGTCTAGACAGGGGTCAACCGGTTAAAAAAAAATTTCTTCATAACTTTAATGATTAACACAATTATATATAAAAACCATGAAAACTTTCGTATATTGAACATACGAACCAAATCGACTTTGTCTGAAAACATCAGTTTTTTCTAGTTTTTCTAAGAGAGCCATTTGCATGTAAATGACGCCACCATAGTTTCACACGCCGTTAATATCACTGTCATCTCGTGCCGCATTTTGAGGAGATTTTAGTTATTGATGTGCTATTACGTGTATTGTGTTTGGTTCCTTAACTACTAAGTTTGTATCGATTTTGATGAGATGACACTACTTCTATATGAGGTTTAGTCTCTAACAAAACTTATTGTTAAAAGATCCGACCAGATATAAGTCAAAACCAGATGGAGATGATCCGTTAAAAAAGGTTTTTAGAGACCAATTTCATTAAACCCGACAAACCACAAAAACTATTCATGCAATTTACTTTAATAATTATTCACCTAACCTTCTTATATTTACTTTTGCTCAAAGTACAATTTAATCAATACTTGGATAAATTTTTGGATCTTCGCACATCGTGTAGACTAATCTAGGAAAAATTGTGCCAAAACTATAAGTTTTTTCAGTAAAAGATTAAATTTAAATTAAATTTAACAAATTTAGGGACTCGAAATTAATTTTATTTTTGACAAAATGTCAGAAATTGTGAAATTTGAGATTGTTGGTTACTTTTTTTAAATCTTGTAGAAATTTTTGGTTACAATTGTTAACTTGTTTGTGTTATCTGGTAATCTATTACAGTAGTACTAGTAGATGTTAATGGTGTTTTTGCATAGGCATTGGTAGCTGCAAATTCGATAATGTCGTTACCTTAAGGGTGTTGTTGGATCTAAGACTAAAGATAATACATAATTAACCTACATCAGTCCCGTTGATTAGATAATCAAGTCTAGTTTTGGGCTTCTTGCATCTGCGTAAATTTCCTCTTGGTGTAGTCAGTTGTTAGTTCCTTGGATTATTGCCACTGGTTTAAGTAAAACTAACCTTGGTTATTATTCACTTTATTTAAGAGCCTTAACAAACCAACACATGAAGAGTAAACAAACAAACCACCATACATAATAGACTCGTCTTGTGAGCCTTTTTTAAGAGCCTTTGTTAAGAGCCTAATGTATATGATCAATCAAATCATCAACTCTTAAATTAGATTACTTACACAAATAATGACTATAAGCACAAAATACGTTACTCGTCACCAATCAGTTTCTTGCAAACACTCGAATAGCTCAACAAAGTCAGAATTCAAACATCCAATAAAACGTTTTCCATCTCCGATCTGCAGAGTAGTGCAGCAAGTGAAAACACATAATAAGATTAAAATACCTTAATTTAAGAACTTTCACTACTCACTAGAGGCTTGATTACAAATACACATAACCAACTTTATCAATTCTTGCTGGACCATACGAGAGTGAAATCCTTAAGTAGTGGGAAATTCAAGATAAAACGTAGAACTTTTGATGTTATGTCGACGTTGTGACATATTAAGCTGATGAGATAACAAAATCCATTAAATGTTGAGTTCTAAGTTCACTAATTAATTGCTGTCAGAAGAAAGCCACTGCAACAATCCACCCCGCAAAAAAAACTCCCAAAACAAAAATTAATTCGCAGTCAAGATACTGTCGGAAGGTACTACTTGTGTGAGCACAATACCATCAAGGAAGCTCTGAACAATGGACTAACATTCTGAAAAGGTATTACATTCTCACAAAAACCTAACTTCATTCTCACGAAAACCTAACTTCTTCGGATATTTGGTCTCTTTAGCATAACAATTGCTTTTTAAAATCAGCCTTTCGGGTCTACAAAATAAATTTATAGAGCAAAAGATTCATTAAAAAACACCAAGCACAACAACTAGAAGGCCAATTTATCAAAAAATAAAAAACACACCCGGTGGGACTCAAACCCACAATCGCCTGATTAGAAGTCAGATGCCTTATCCATTAGGACATGGGTGCTTTTGGTCACTTTTGATACTCATCTATAATCTGACTGGGCATTTCCATTGAACGTCATTAAGTGTCAGATGTAATGGTATCGTAATGCTACACGGCGAGTGAGAGCTATACATATAAAATTGGAGTCTAAACTGCAGCTTCACTGGCCTAATAAGTACACATGCATTGTAAGCTGCTCCGGACTACTGATCATTCCTTGTGCCTATTTAGCTATAGTGGGCTGGTTCACGCCTTCATGGGTTGTAAAGGTGGTGCATAGTATTCAAGATTCTGCAATATACAGATCCTTGAGTCGTACGAGAAATAAATTGTATCTAGATGTATGTACTTTTTTGTTTAGCATGTTAGTTGTGTCACATGAAATAAAGACGAAAAGATTCACATGGCTTTTGCACACATTGGTTTAAGAACCATAACGTCTCCGTCAAGGATTCCCCACGTTCAAGTTTTCTAAATGTTTAAAAGATTGAACCCAAAAAAAACAACAAAAGAACTAATGAAAATCGTTATCACGTACAGCCAACACAAATGATGAGAGTACATCCGATTCTTCTCAAAATATATTGCAGTACGATAATTGGTTTCATTAATCATTTTAGGACATCCTATTCTTACTTCAGTCAATAGTATTCTTGGATCAATTAGATTACAAAACATGTGATAAAATTAATAAACATGGTTTTTAAACATGTTAAACCAACTTTTCGACTTACTCAACCTAAATAGGCCAGTTTTTTGCATAATTGAGCCTTACATCAATTACTGAATTAAAGTCGCCTACAGTTTCAAGCAAGACCAAAAAGACGCATCTTATAATAAATATTTACCCATTTTGACCCTTATTAAGCCAACGGTTCATACATAGCACCTTTGATCCTAGCGCTTGGTTTCAATCATAGAAACACTATTTATAACAACGGGTTTGTTCAACACACGGCATCAAAAACTCCACCTGCAAAAACCACAAAACCAGCAAAGTTCAAATACACACTTGCATACAGTTCAAGTCCAAGTTCACCAAACTAGACCTTGAATAGTGAATACTCTTACTGACCAATTATCATATAAGTCTCCAGAATCAATGTAGTCCGAAAAAGATAAGGGAGTCCATGATTCATTCCATGTTTTCATGTAAAACCATAGTTCGTGTTTTCACAATTTACTCAAAATAAGATTAGTAACCAAGAAACACTATAACCGAAACCTAAACAACCAACACGTCAAGACGGAACAAATCACCATAGATCATATAATAGACTAGTGTAGTCGTGTGCAGTCTAGGTTGAGTTACTTATCTTAAGTAAGAGTCTTTTTCTCATTCCACGCGGAAAACCCCCACTATGTTTGTAAATCATTTATACTAGCTCTAGTATAACGTACTTATATGATCAATCAAATCTCAAACTGTTAAATTAGATTACTTAAACAAATAATAACTATAACCACAACATTTTCAAATATGTAATTAGATTTAATTGCCCATTTGAATAGATCATGGTTATACAAACATTTTCTTTTGTAATTAAGCTAAAAAAAAGTTGCTAGCATTTTTATAGCCCAACTATTGGAACTAAAAGTTAAGGTTCAATCAAACAATGTATATCCTGACAGTTACACAAAACCAATCAAATTTCCAATTGTTAAATTAGATAACATAAACAAATAAATTTCCAACTGTTAAATTAGATTTCCAACTGTCAAGTAGTTCACATTTAGAAATATTTTTTTTATGGAAGCTTAAAAAATATCATATGGGTGTTTGTTAGTAAAACCCAACAAATAATAACTATAAACACAACAATTTCAAATAGGTAATTAGATTTAGTTACCCATTGAAAAGTGTTTGTTTATACAAATATTTTATTTTGTAATTTAGATTAAAAAAACTAGTTGCTAGAATTTTTATAGGACAAACTATGAAAACAAAAAATTAGAACAAAAAGTTGAGAACCAAATAACTAGGTTCAATTAGACAATGTATGTCGTGACACTCAAAATAATATTAGTAACCAACACATGAACACTAAACAAACCACCATAGATCATAGAGCCTTTGTTACTATGTTTGTAAATCATTTACAATAGCTCAAATGTTTATGATCAATCAAATCTCCAACTGTTAAATTAGATTACTTAAACAAATAATAACTATAAACACAACATTTTCAAATTAGTAATTAAATTTAATTACATGTTCAAAAAGGCTATGTTTATACAAAATTTTGTATTGTAATTTAGATAAAAAAAAATTAGTTAATAGCATTTTTATAACGCAAACTAATAGAACAAAAAGTTGGAACTAGGTTCCATCAAACATTGTATGTCCTTATAGTTATGAAAGTCTGCCCCTTTATTTATAAAAAGTGTTGTATGTAAAGGTTGATAGACTTGGGCGATGTGGGACAAACATCCTCTTCTGTTTCTTTTTTTTTTGTTTTGCAAAAACCACATAACCAATTCCCAATTCAAAAAAAAATCCACTCATAAGTTGCACGCACAAGGCACAACTATCATATATTCATTGCGGAGTCTACGCTTCTCGTCACTTAGGACAACACATGACTCGGCCATACACTTGTCAAACATAAAAATGTGATGCTTTTCGTGTCGTTTATAATTGTTCATTATAACGTGGTCTAGAAAGAGAATGATCATGATTATGCATCAGCAAAAATTCATTTACCTTGTTGGGGATATTGTTTTACGTCAACTATTGATAA
This sequence comes from Glebionis coronaria, assembly GCA_025667525.1. Taxonomy (NCBI): domain Eukaryota; kingdom Viridiplantae; phylum Streptophyta; class Magnoliopsida; order Asterales; family Asteraceae; genus Glebionis; species Glebionis coronaria. The sequence continues at coordinate 592,653,073 of CM046879.1, read as the reverse complement.
ATGAGTCGTAAACCCATAAATGCCATTATCTTGTTAATGTTTTAGCCTTGTAGTTGTTGTCAAAGTTGTTTAGTTTTTCCGCTATGGGAATCAAGAAGTATACTTATTTGGTTACACTCACAAAGTACGTGTCTTACCCATACATGATGATTCACTATAATTCACATTTGTACAAGTAAGTTTGGTGATTTTGTCCAAAACGCCCTCAATTGATAGTTCTTTTGGTGTCACTGCATGAATTTGTACATGTTTTAGTTGTTATGTCAAAGTCATTGTACCCTAAACGGCATAAACACTACGTGGTTGATGTCGAGTAGCATTAAACAAACAAGGACTATCTCGAGGATGAGGGAGGTTAAGTTACATCTGTCCTGATAATATAATTTTAGGCGAGGGAGTATTTGGGATAAGACTTATTATTGCCTTGTATACCTTGTTTTGCTATATTGGATGTAAGTAACCGTGTTAACTTTTCTTTCTTTTTGACGTTGTTTTGTTTAGGGCTGAGCAGGCCCGACCGAAACCGATTCGGCCCGACCGAACTCGAAAAACCGAGTGTACCGAAACCGAAACCGACCGATTCGGTATTCGGTTTGAAAATCGTGTATTTTTCGGTTTCGGGTCGGTTCGGTCCAAAAACCGAGTTCAGCCCGACTGGCCCGATAGAACCCGAGATAATGATTAGGGTATATAGTTTACTTTACTTAGCCGCTTTCTTTTAAGAAGTCTTCTCTCTCTCTCTTCAAAAATTCTTCTGGTAGTACCACACAAAACTTTCGATGCTTGCTTAGATGTGGGTTGATGCAGGGACCACACAAAATGGTACCCACTTTGCTATCACTTTCACCTGGACCTCATCAAAATCTAAAACTTCCATTACACAACTGAAGAAAGTAGTTGACTTCTTGATTGTCCAACCAAGTTATGAGGTCATCATCAATAGCACTGGTTTTTAGATCAGACAGTGACTCGATTGTGTGTGTTTTCAATTCCAAGTATGTATTAACTATGAGTGCTCTGACATCTTTGAGTCTCCTAGCAAGCAAAAGTAGAACCTCCAGTACTTTTTGGGAGTGTAGGTGTCGGTTTCGGTTTAACCTGACAAAAACCCGGTTTAACCCGAGATGAAACCGAACCGAACCGACATTTTCGGTTTCGGTTTCGGTTTAAGTTTTTCCCCTATTTCGGTTTCGGTATTTTTCGGGACGGGTCGGGTCGGGTTGGTTCCGGCCCGAAGCTCAGCCCTAGTTTTGTTATAGCTGATAAACTGATTCTCATTGTTGTATATAGGATGGAAAGGAAACTAAGAATGAAGTTGGAAAAACTAATTGGCGGAAAAGAAATACAAAAGGTGCATTCCCAGGCCGACCCGAGACCCAAATTTTACGAGAGTTTTGCTAAGAAGCGAAGCCTGGAACAAACATTTGATTATTTGGGAAAAATGGGTACGGGAAGTCTATAGTCATGGACTTGATCCAAATGTTACACATAGAGGTACAATGAAAGTAGATCGAGTAGACATACCTATGCAGGGACGGAGCTAAGGGGGTTCCTGGGGATGCACGGGAACCCGATGGAATTTTGTCGCGTAGTGTGTATTTATGCTAAAAATCTTGATTTCTTCAAAATGAACCCGGTCCCAAATTAAGTGTAATATACGAATTTATATATCGAATAGAAAACAGAACGTAATTATTAGGTGAGACCATGTATATAATTTACCTATGGATCTGGGTTATGTTGAACGTTGGTGGTGGTGGAGTGGGGGTGTTGTGGTGGCGGTGGTGATGGAGGGTGTTTGTGGTGTTTTTGGAAAGAAAAACAAAGAAAAGACAAAAATATCCTTTTAATTATGGTCAAACTTTAGCAAACGTTAAATCAAATTATGAAAATAAACCCAAACACAAAGACCAGTGTACTTAGTAACATCCAATTGGGCACTATGCAAGCCTCGAACCTTCTCCTTAGGGGATAAACTCCACTCCTGCTTTTATTAAATTCGGGCCCCTGAAGGTACTTGGTGAGACTCGAACCTGAGACCTCTCCAAGAATATCTCCCCAAGGTTTTCCTTGGTGGCCAACTGAGCTAGCCAGTTGGTTATGTTCATTACTTGGTCGAAAAAGAAGTTAACTTTGTACAAACTTCATAATTCAATGTGTTTAGATTTCGTCGTTTTCAAGCATCAGAACACTTTCTTCGTTTTCAACAATTTCATGCTAAAAAATGATTTAATCAAACCCTAAACAGATGACATATTTAAGATCTGACTATCAGATTATAGATATGTTTGAGGTACTTGTATTGATATACACACTTTTATTTTAGTCAACAACCAATGTGAGAAATTTAAGATCAAATATACTCTGTATTAAATAATTTCATAAGTTCCAACATCATGTTGCAACATATAACTTGTAAGTTGCAAATATTAACAAGAATCTCACTAAGGATCACATCAATGTTTGTGTTTAGGGATGGCAACGGGTAAGAAAAAACCCATAACCCATGATACCCATCCATGATACCCATCACGGGTAAACCTATGAAAAACCCATTTCATATACGCACATGTGTATCCATCAATATAATTATGGGTGTTCTTATAATCCTATTTAAAATAAGATAAAATTCATTATACCTCTTAAATATTTGTACTTACATAGTAGTTGTGACTTGTGAGACTATTATAAACTATAATTGCTACCATTGTCAAGAAAACACATTAAACTAAAAAACACTATTCGATTTGCTAGACTAAAAAGTGAAGATCAAATATCAGATTATCAAATATATATACATAGATAATCTAGTTTGTCTCTTCTTGTGCTACCAAACATTAATTCGTCCATACAAATACATATATGATACTACTGTTTTACACTTTTAGCATATTTTGTTCACTCTACAAGGTACACGACACACCTCTAGTCCTCAAGCACATCTAAATCATTATTCACTTATTCTAGTTTCGTTGTTTTATTGATATTGTCTTTAATTCAGTTTCTTAAAACGCACTTACATAATTGTTTTTCATATAAGATTGTGTGATTTTGTTTTATTGCATTAACCCATGGGTTTACCCACGGGTTACAAATACCCACGGGTATGGGTATGGGTATCAAATCATACCCACTAATGGGTAATGGATGGGTAGTGGGTATGAAAATATTTACGTGGGTGAGTGACGGGTTTGAGATACCCGTACCCATTACCCACGGGTGTCATCCCTATTTGTGTTTGCTAAGAAGAATGTCGAGAACAAGGAGTTCAACAACGAGGTGGACAAAAGCAAAGATTGGCTATAGCTAGAGCCATCATTTGAGACCCACTACTATTGGATGAGGCAACAATCATTGGATCGGATAATGTTCCCAGAACGATGCTCATTGTAGCACATAGACTTAACACAATTCCAAACATTGACTGCATTGCAATTGCTTCGGAAGGCAAAGACCCAGTAGAGCGTGTACCAATAACACCATACTTGAAAAACAATGGTGTACTAACTAACTTATTTTATTTTCCAAGTTAACGAGTACATAAAGAAGGCTTTGAAATAACCAAAATAAAAGTCATAGATGTTTTTATAGGGCTAATTTAAAAAATGTCCCATGAGGTGTTTGGTTTTGGTCAAATGTCTCAAAATTAAAATAATTAGGTAATTACCCATATTCGATCCTATTCTACTCTATTCTACTCTATTTGACTAATTCGACTCACACAAGAAATTGACATGTGGCACTTCTATTTTTTCTAGGATTATACACGTGGGACCCGCAAGTACAAACAAGTACACTTCTTGTAAGTGTAATTGTTATTCGACTTTGACCCAAAATTATTCGACCGGTAATTTTTAAAAATAAAAAAATTATAAAAAAATTTTAAAAAAGTTTTAGAAATTTAAAAAAATTTGTAAAAAGTATTAAAAATTAATAAAAAAAATTTATAAAAACTTTATTAAAAATTTATAAAAAAAATCGTAAAAAAATTTATAAATATTTTATAAGAATTTTTAAAAATTAATAAAAAATTTATAAAAATTTATAAAAAAAATTTATTAAATTTTTATAAAAATTTATAAAAAACTTATAAAATTTTTAAAAAAATATAAAAATTTATAAAAAAATTTGTATAAAAAAATTATAAAAATAAGTTTTATTAAAAACTTATAAAGATTTATAAAAAAATATAAAAATTTAAAAAAATTTTTTTTTTTTTTAAATATTTATAAAATTTTTCTTATAAAAAATTTATAATTTTTTTTAAATTAATTCTTTTTTAAAAATTTATAAAAAAATCGTTATTATTTCAGACACCCTACAATTTATTATTTCAGTCGCTATCTCTAGTTGTGTACTAACTTTTTTATTTGTACTACTCAAGTAATAATAAATTATTTCTCATTCTTCTTTTTTTCTCTCTTTCTCTCTTACATCCTTTGAGATTAAAAAAAAATCTGTGATTTATCAATTCACCACCACCCACAACCACCTACACAACCACCGTTCACCACCACCAGACGCCATTTCACTTTTTCATGGTACCACCCACCGTCGAAACAAACTACCGCCGTCAACATAACAAAACTGGTTAGATCCGGTGGTTACTGGTTCGATCCGGTTAGATCCGGTGGTTCACCACCACCAGACGAAACCATTAGATACGGTGATAAAATGATTGAATCCAGTTACCGTAAAAATCTGTTGGTGAATTCATACAAACGATTGGATCTGAAGCACAATTAAACCGGAGGTCCTCGTTCAGATTTAGTTCAAAATATATTTTTTTCTAGATCTCGCTAATGTTGTAAATCCTCGTTCACATTTAGTGTTGAGAAAGAAGATATGAGAAAATGAAAGATAGAAGATCCATGTGAAAGATCTGAAAAAATGAAAGATAAAAGATCTGAGAAAAAGCAGTAGAAAGGAAAATGAAAGATAGAATATCTGAGAAAATGAAAATGATGCAGATTTGAAAAAAAATTTGATGTGTGAGAGAGTTTTTTATTTTCACTTTTTAAAAAACCATAAAATTGTACTATATAAAAAATGGACTGCCACCTTCTGATTGGTTTGAATATGTTTGGGTATTGAAAACGTTTCAGTTTGTAGTAACCGGGTGTTTGTATCCTAAGATGAATATACCCAACAAGCCTAAAAAAACTTTAAAAAAATTTATAAAACTTTTTACGAATTTTTAATAAAATTTTAATAAATTCTTTATAAATTTTTAATCAAATTTTAATAAATTTTTTATAAAATTTTAAAACTTTTTACAAATTTTTTTAAAATTTTAAAACTTTTTTATAAAAAATTTTAATTTTTTTATAAAATATATTTTTTTATTAATTTTTATAAAACTTTTTGTAAGTTTTTTATAAATTTTTTATAAAACTTTTTTTTATAATTTTTATAAGGTTTTTATAAAATTTATTTTTTAAATTTTTTTATACATTTTTTTTATAAATATTTATATTTTTTTTTAAATTCTATAAGTTTTTTATAAATTTTTATAAAACTTTAATAAAAAAAATTTTATAAATTTTTTAAAATTTTTATAAAATTCTTATAAAATATTTATAAATTTTTTACGATTTTTTTAATAAAATTTTAATAAAGTTTTTATAAAATTTTTTATTAATTTTTAAAACTTTTTACGAATTTTTTTAAATATTTAAAACTTTTTTATAATTTTTTTATTTTTAAAAAGTACGGGTCGATTAATTTTGGGTCAAAGTCGAATAACAAGTACACTTGCAAGAAGTGTACTTGTTTGTACTTGTGGGTCCCACGTGTACAATTATAGAAAAAATCATAGTGCCACGTGTCAAGCTCTTGTGCGAGTCGAATTGGTCGAATTAGTCGAATAGAGTAGAATAGAATATAATAGACTAGAATAAAGTCGAATAAGGTCGAATAGGGGTAATTAACTAATTGTTTTAATTTTGGGACATTTGACAAAAATCAAACACCTTATGGGACATTTTTTAAATTAGCCCTTTTTTATAATATTACCCCTTTAATACATTAAGGGGAATTTTTATTCATGAATAAACAATAATATTTGTTATGTGAGGAGAGCAGTAACCTCCCACATTTTCCTCCGTTCATTTCTCTCTTTCACTTTTTCAACTTTTGTCAAATAGATCTCAGCCATTGTTTTTGCTACTCTTCCATTCTTATTGTGTATCTCACTTGTACATTATTTTTCTCCCGTATTCTTCTTAGCCATAGATCGAGTTATGCACAATCGTCGCCCTTGGTTTCCATCACACTCCCTCCCTTCTTCCATCCCCATCGTTGATCTTCCCCGTCACAATCTTATCCTTTTTCCATCCTTACCATCAATATACTTCACATTCCCATGCCCTCATTTATTCACACACACTCCCAATAAAAAAATACACGGGGAGATCTAGATTTTTCTTGATATAACTTTACCAAAAAGTACTTTTTGATTCATCAAATCCATAGATCAGTTTGCGGTGCAAGGTGATTCGAGTAAGAAGAGTAATAAAGATGAGAATCCTCCCATACCCTCAATGATTCACACCTCACCCTAGCTCTAATTGATCTATGAAATTCTATGTTAACTATGAAGTCTCCGGCGTTTGTTTGGGTTTTCCGTCAAACCTCTGCCACCAATAGTAAGTCTGATTATAGTTCTTTATAGTTTTAATTGAATTGTTGTTTATTTATTTGATGAGTTGGATTTATAATTGTTGATTTTGTGTACGTGGTTGATAATGAATAAATACCCAATTATCTCATTTTTTCTTCAGGTATATAAAAATGATTACTTATTCATTAGTCACATTATGTATACGGATTTTAATTTTTAGTTAAAAAATGAATCTTTACTAAGACTTGAATCTGTTTCAACTAAAAGTACTATAATGTTAGTGCATCTTATTTTTTGTTTCTTAATTGTTGCTTTATTCTATTCTAGGTTGTAGGAGGATATGGATATTTGATTTTACTGTATGTGTGATCTTTCAAATGCTAAAGACATCTTCGAAGAACAATTGCAGGTGATAAAAGTTCTGATCTCTCCCAACTCTATTTTAGTTGACTTATTTCTATATAGGATAATGTAACAAAGTATTTCAGACTATTGTCGAAGCGTATTTAGAACGACTCTAATACACACATACTTTCAGTATATTGGAACAACGGACTTCACAATGCGTGAAGACTTGGCTTTTGGCTCTAAAAGCTGGTATCCTCGCAAAGCAATTTGGGCCACGTTTATCATGGTATGTTGTTTTTATCTAAAAAGACATAACTGTAGTGATTGATGACCCAAAAGTTATATCCTGATAACCTTTGTATTCATTTAATTTACACTTCTATTTCAGGTACATGTACGATATTCTTCATTTGATTGACAAATTAAAGCATGACAGTTTGTTAGTCATGACATTTGGTTTCGTGTGGTGCAATTTGTAATGAATAACGAGGATCATCAGGTTCGTGCTTCATAATTTTGATTTCTTCATTGTTATACTACGAGTTTAATGATATCGACTACATTAGTAGTAACGATATTCACCTTTAAGGATAATGGAACGATGGCAGAGCGCAAGAACCGCTCGCCTCAGCAACCTCAACAGGCACACGCATGCCATGGGTTAATGCAATCCATGTTTAGTGTGTTTTTATTAAAACATCTTATTACTACATGTGTAACTTACATAAGTGATGCTAGAGGCAATGATAACTTACGGAAGTGATACTAGAGGCAATGATAATTACTTAATCTGGTATGCTTTTTTTTTGCTAAAAATGACAAATTTTTCGTTTTCATACAAGAGGCAATGATGACTCATTGAATAAGAAGGTTAAACATGAGGTGCTCTGTATTTTGGAAAGGTAACTTACGAAAGTTGCAGCCATGGCGCCCTGTTTTCCCATTGTTGTACCCTTCTCATCCAACCGAGGTTGCAACTACGCTGGTTGTGACCCTTTGGTTGAGATTATTCTATCTGAGCCTCAAGGGTCGGTTCCTCTTTTATCCATGTCAACACTCGCGAATCTGTGCCATGTGTTGCGTTAAAACCACGATTATTGTAACACCCCACTTGGATAAGTGGACCGTTACGTGTATTTATGGCGTGTCATCAAAGCATAAGGTAAATGTCCTAAAACATTAACTGACCATAAAGGAATACCGAAATCAAACATCGGTAATCCAAAAATAAGCCCAAAACCTGAAAAGTAAAATACTGAAGGAAAGGACTAAACAATGTCCAAATAAGCAGAATAATGTAAGAAATGCATAAAGTAAGAAGTCTGGATAGCTTCCATCCAAATGCACATGCTCTCAGAATCCTAAGAGCGTCCTGGTGAACCTGCCGTTAGAACATGAAAGAACTACGGCTGAGCATAACGCTCAGTGAACGGATATAAGCATGATAAGAATATACTGAATGAAACAGGCGATAGAATACTGAAGCTGTAAGACTGATATGTAACATGTGGTAGAACTCTGCATAAAATCTGAGAAACCTGGTTCATATATACTGATACTGAAATATAACTGTTAATTCTGAAAACATGCATTTACTGTATTTTATTTGGCAGAGCTTATATAGGTCACGTGCTGTAACAACCGTGCATGAATAACTGGAGGGGTGACCTCGTCATGCTGTAGAGGGGTGACCTCTAAATAACTGTGCTGGGTGGAGGGATCAGCTCCAATGTGAAGGATGTAGAGCACACACCACATTCACCCTGATAACTTGTAACACATATAAGCCTAGGATGCATCCATACGCCCCACTAATAATACTGATAAAATGGCCAAGCTGAGCTGAGTGGGACGATGCAGGATATCACTCTCCTGCATGTGAGTCACGACACCGGTGCCTCTAGTGCCGTGGTTACCGTACCTCCGTAACTAGTACATAAACTGGTCGTGCTTGTATATAATGCTCAGGCAATTTATTTAGTTATTAACATGATTACTGATAAACTTAAACATATACTGGGGAAAAACATTTGGCTGAAGACGGGGAATCCTTATCATGCATAGAAAGGAAGTCCTTACTGAAAGGACGGAAAATCTGTACGATCAATAGAAACGAAAAAGACATATAATAGTAGAAAATTAGGAATATCTGTACCTTAACAGATGTCTACAAATACTTAACACGGAAGAGATCCACCATAATCCTCGACAAAAATATGATAAATTAATCATCCGAGCAAGGCTGGATCAGGAGCGAAACTGAAAGCAACCGTACACGATCGACTATGGCATAAAATGACACCATTTATTCTTGTTGGCTGACGTTGGTAAAATTCCTTTCTACCCTCCAAGCCAAGCGATTGCTGAGAGCCTGAGACCATAACCTAACGAGTATGAACACCAACTCGAACACCTCTATGCAAAATCCTCTTTCTTTGTGACACGAAATGGTCATGTTCAACCTGATCAGCTAGCGACCTCGTAACACTAACCTGTCCTCGTCACGAACAAAACACGAACACTTTTATACTAGGACTCGCCTAAACTTATGCATCTCTTTTGCTCTCCATATTACTCTCATATTTAGGTTATTTAATTATTTGACCAATTATGATAATGAGGGAATGAATATGTGATTATGACTGACATATAGACGTGATTGACATATCTTTTTATTTCTTCAAACTTGTTAGTGTTTTCAATTTAACTTGTGAATCTCATTTATTAATAATTTAGTGAGACTTAATTTCTCAATCAAGTACACATTTAAGTAGTCAATGTGCGTTTAAATTACCAACTTAATTTCTTAGTAAATTTTCGACCTATAGAATTTAAAAAAAAACAACAAGTTATTTAAACTTTAAGTCATTTTTAAAATGGTGATATAAAATAAAATCCATTTTTTTTGGGTTTTACAACTCTTCTCCTCTAAAAAGAATAATTCGTCCTCGAATTAGAGCCCTGATAATATCGTGGTTTTACAATTCTTCCCCTCCAAAAAGGGAATTTATCCTCGAATTATAGGTATTCAAGCTGATTGGGAAAAAAAAACTGAACATGCCAATAAGCTGAAAGACCATTTGTCCTTGATATAGAACACACTGCTGCTAAAAGGGTATAACGTGACATGACTGAAGTGAACATGGAACGTGACATGACTGAAAGGACTAAACTGAATTATTAAAGGAAATGATGAGAATTCCAGATGGACTCCGTTTCGAGTAGCTTCCCGCTCGAACCGATTCCTTCAAGGGTCTAAACATAATGAAAAACTTGGTCCTGATGACCCTGTCCTGACGATGCTGAATAGTCTATGGGTCCATACTTAAGATGGATTTTCTGGATCTGATAGAATGAATAAGCTATAACATGTAGGATACATGAAATGGTACGTACAAATATTCTGAAAAGATAACATTTTATCTCTGAGTAAGTTGCTGTAAATATGTAGGGATAAACTACGTGAACAATTGTGAACGTGCTACGTGAGCAATTGTGAACGTGGTTCACGATTATATGAGAAATGTTGGGCATGGAATATATTGTGCACGATGATACATGAAACATACTGTGGACGTGATGCTATCATGAATATATGCTGACTGAGGAAAGAATGCCAAACAATACGACCTGAGATGTGATACGTCTGCCTGAGTATGGAAAAATTGTGCTAACTTTAGTCTGGTTTCTCAAGCTTTCTATAACCGTATTCGGTAACAAGTTATAAAACGCGTTTCGTGAGATGGAATATGAACCTGAACGTGGACAATGTTATGAACGCTAACGTGAGCTTAAATCATGAGATCGCACAAACATGAACTAAAACAGCATCATACTGCGAATGAGACGTATACGTGAAAGTGAAAATAAACATGAACGTAAACATACATGTGATCGTGAACATGAATTCTGTCTGATATGATGGTCGTCGGAATACTTGAAATCGTACGATTTACTGCTAAATTTTCTGGAGGTCCGCTATTGCGTAATCCTTCTGGATGAAAGGAAACACGTAGGTTGATTACATGGTCGACAGTGACTTAGATAGTATTATACTTTTTCTGAGTGTGTGGTAAACTGATAACAATCTCCATGGAGTCTTGTCTCCTTTCGGTCCAAAATTTCTACTGGTAGTAATAACTTGATAGCATGACGGCGTTCTATCTTAAACCTGCTGGAATGGCAGGCATTAGATATGAACATAGCTTCCTCAACGTGTTATACTGTTTCTATCAAAATTCTTCCTGGAATTTTGGTACATTCTGGTGGAACCTGAGTGAATATTCACGGAAAGGTATGAGTTCCGGTAACTAGACCTTTACTAGCGTAGGGTCTTGCGGGATACATAATTTGGTGTAGGTTCCCTTCTTTATGCGTAAGCTTAGTCATGGAAGGCTGATCGTGAGAACTGTCAGGGATTTCTACGGTATTAGTTTTCGGAGTTCTAGAAATTTTGTATTTTTGTCAGCGACGTCGGTCTTGACCATTTGATGATGGCCTTTACCTTCGCAGCATTGTTTAAAATTTCTTTCGGCTGAAGTAGGATGGATTAAAAATGCCACTTTGTTCAATTGAAATTCATATCTGGAAAGGTGTATATAAAATTTTCTGCTATCGAAGATTATGTGCAACTGCGAGAAAATGATTCTCATGTTCTCCTCTAGAATTTGGCAGGTCAGAATGTGATCAGTGAATATACTGACGTTTTTGTCTGAGAGGTGTAAAAATTTTACTCATATTTTTTTTACTATAGTTGGATTATTAGGGAGCTTAGAAGTATAAATCAAAATTTTAGAGAGACTATAACGCTTGCAACAACAGTCTGGGAAGTCTCATGTTCCTTCTCTCACCACTGTTGGTGGCATGATCATGACTTGTTCTGGACAATATTTTAGACCTCGTAGCAGGTCAGGTAAACCTTCTATTCGTGGAATGAATATCATTTATGAATAGTGATCTTGTCAAATTTTTGGTGGTCGATACATGATCTCATGTTATCGGTCCTCCTTTCTGGTAGGCATAATACGGTGCACCTTTTGATGGTGCGTTAGGGCGAATAAAGCCTTGTTCCGGTAACTCTTGCAGCAAATGCTGCAACTCTTTAACTTAGCTGAAGCGTTGCAATAAAGAGTTTTGAAAACAAGTTTCGTTCTTGAGATTAACTCGATGTTAAATTCTGTCTTGTGGTCAGGAATGAATTTCTGGAAAACCTTCCTGAGTTACATCTGGAAACTTTGGGATAATCTGTTGATCATGAATTTAAGGAATTTCAGAATTCGTATCATAAATGGTGACTAGAAGTCTTCGCAGCTAAAAGATAATAATTTACGTGCTTGTAAAGTTGGAACAATTTGTACTGATTTTTCTGGCAGGAGTAAAATGGTTATATTTTGGATTTAGTAAGACAGATCTCGTCATTAACTGAAAGGAAAAAGGAAAACTTAAATAAATATGGGCGGTAATGTGGAGTCCGTCTGGCTGGGAGGTAGGTAATACCTGATTTAAGATAAAGCTGACATATGAATACGTGAAGTAAACATGGTGATTTTCACTGAATTGGTATCATATGTAACATCACCGAATGAACACTGCGTGTCTAATCTGAATAATACTCTAGTGGTGGTGACTGGATTTTTAAATGATCTGATTCATGCGTGGCATAATAGAACGGGTATACCCCTTTCCTAAAAGGTACCCTGAATTACTGAGGGCCTGGTTTAGAAACATACTAGAGTTATGAGTTCTGACTCGTATTTTGAGAAAAGATTCGTATGACGTGTACCATGACTGGTGTCCTGATATGTGTCTTCCGAAATGATACCTGAGACCTGCTTCTTGACTGTCGTCTTGACATGTGTTTTAGTGGATGAACCTGGACAAGGCTGAAATTTTATGGTAATTGCTAGGATGGGCGGACCGGTTAGACTACTTACCTCTTGTATTTCTAGTCACGTCCGTTTCGGAGTTTCGATGGTTACTGACTGGTAAACATAAGCACGGTGATTGTCATTACCGTTTTATTTGTTAGTCTCATGACGATCATTATTACAGCCGTGATTTCTGTGTATATTCTACTGAGTGGCCGACTGAGTTTCGGTTCCCACTCTTCTGAATGAACGGTTAGCTGAGTGAAGTGTGACATCTAACTGAGAAGGTAAAAGTATGGAATAGAATGGAATGGTAGTGTCTGATGGTTGAAATTTATTCTTGTCAAAAATTTCAAATTTATAGTTTTTCGTCCTTGTTTGCAGAGTCTTCATATTATAAAAGGCATCAGCATCTTGAGAAATCTCCAAAGTATCAGCAGCATCCGCATTTGTGAGGTCTTCAAAGTGTTAGCATGATCAGCATCTGGTAAAACCTTCAATTCACGAGCAGCATCAACACCTGGTAGAATATCGACAAGTGGAAACACCGCTATGATTGAGGATTGATTAGCAATATCCATGGAGTAGGGTACCTGGAGTACACCTGGACTACTGTACATGAAGTATAAAATGAACACTGTACATGGAGCATATCTGAGACATTGTACGTGGAGTACACATGAAGTTTGCTGATATGATCGATACTGGTGTCAATCGTCTGACATGATCAAAGGAAGATAAATTGATTTAAACGGTCAGCAAACTGAACTGAACTGAGTAACATGATAGCCTGGTGATTCCTGCGTAGACTTAATGTTGGTCTTATAGAGAGCTCGAAAGTATGGTTTAAACGGAGTTTCATCAATGTTCAGTATAAGGACATGATTGATAAAGACCAGAACATGATTTATCATGAAATAGGATCTTATTGTAATTCTTCTGTATCTTAGCATGAAAACATCATCACCTTGCTGAAAACGTAATCCTCATAAAGAGACATGAACTTAATCAGCATGAAAACGACATCTACTTGATAGTACAAACTTGACTGATACAAAGAACATGAAAAGATAATCGACTGAAGTTTAACATCAACTGGTGTGGATGGCTATGGTTCGATCCACATAATTCAAGGAACAAAACATGTGACTAAGTATGGGCGATTCTGGTTTCGATTCATACTTGTCAAAATTTTGTTGAGAACTGTCATGTATAGAATTTACAATCTGCGACTAAATATGAATGGTTGTAGTCCAATCCATACTTGTCAAAATTTTCTAAAATGTCTTGATATGAGCAAAAGTGAACATCTATGGTCCAGTTCACAAAACAATATTCGACTGAAAGCATGAAAATTTGACCTGAGAAGTGGTGAACGCATATGGGACAGTTCACCTAATAACATTCGACTGGAACATGAATCTGTCATGAGTAAGGATGAACGCCTATGGGTCGGTTCACCAATATAAAAATCTGAACGGGCAAGGGTGAACGCCTATGGGTCGGTTCACCAAAACAAAATTCGAATGAAAAGCACATGCGACTAAATATGGCCAGTCCAGTACCAACATTTTACTTATTCAAAAACTTTAAGAAAACCGATTGATAACTAAAGAAAACTGACTCATAAATGCATGAGAAACATGAAAGATAACAACGCCAAAATCTGGAAAGTTCCTGGTGACTACCCACTAGTCACAGGTCAAGTTTTAGAGCCTACAGGTCGAACCTTGTGCTCTGATACCATAATTGTAACACCCCACTTGGATAAGTGGACCGTTACGTGTATTTATGGCGTGTCATCAAAGCATAAGGTAAATGTCCTAAAACATTAACTGACCATAAAGGAATACCGAAATCAAACATCGGTAATCCAAACATAAGCCCAAAACCTGAAAAGTAAAATACTGAAGGAAAGGACTAAACAATGTCCAAATAAGCAGAATAATGTAAGAAATGCATAAAGTAAGAAGTCTGGTAGCTTCCATCCAAATGCACATGCTCTCAGAATCCTAAGAGCGTCCTGGTGAACCTGCCGTTAGAACATGAAAGAACTACGGCTGAGCATAACGCTCAGTGAACGGATATAAGCATGATAAGAATATACTGAATGAATCAGACGATAGAATACTGAAGCTGTAAGACTGATATGTAACATGTGGTAGAACTCTGCATAAAATCTGAGAAACCTGGTTCATATATACTGATACTGAAATATAACTGTTAATTCTGAAAACATGCATTTACTGTATTTTATTTGCCAGAGCTTATATAGGTCACGTGCTGTAACAACCGTGCATGAATAACTGGAGGGGTGACCTCGTCATGCTGTAGAGGGGTGACCTCTAAATAACTGTGCTGGGTGGAGGGATCAGCTCCAATGTGAAGGATGTAGAGCACACACCACATTCACCCTGATAACTTGTAACACATATAAGCCTAGGATGCATCCATACGCCCCACTAATAATACTGATAAAATGGCCAAGCTGAGCTGAGTGGGACGATGCAGGATATCACTCTCCTGCATGTGAGTCACGACACCGGTGCCTCTAGTGCCGTGGTTACCGTACCTCCGTAACTAGTACATAAACTGGTCGTGCTTGTATATAATGCTCAGGCAATTTATTTAGTTATTAACATGATTACTGATAAACTTAAACATATACTGGGGAAAAACATTTGGCTGAAGACGGGGAATCCTTATCATGCATAGAAAGGAAGTCCTTACTGAAAGGACGGAAAATCTGTATGATCAATAGAAACGAAAAAGACAGATAATAGTAGAAAAATAGGAATATCTGTACCTTAACAGATGTCTATAAATACTTAACACGGAAGAGATCCACCATAATCCTCGACAAAAATATGATAAATTAATCATCCGAGCAAGGCTGGATCAGGAGCAAAACTGAAAGCAACCGTACACGATCGACTATGGCATAAAATGACACCATTTATTCTTGTTGGCTGACGTTGGTAAAATTCCTTTCTACCCTCCAAGCCAAGCGATTGCTGAGAGCCTGAGACCATAACCTAACGAGTATGAACACCAACTCGAACACCTCTATGCAAAATCCTCTTTCTTTGTGACACGAAATGGTCATGTTCAACCTGATCAGCTAGCGACCTCGTAACACTAACCTGTCCTCGTCACGAACAAAACACGAACACTTTTATACTAGGACTCGCCTAAACTTATGCATCTCTTTTGCTCTCCATATTACTCTCATATTTAGGTTATTTAATTATTTGACTAATTATGATAATGAGGGAATGAATATGTGATTATGACTGACATATAGACGTGATTGACATATCTTTTTATTTCTTCAAACTTGTTAGTGTTTCCAATTTAACTTGTGAATCTCATTTATTAATAATTTAGTGAGACTTAATTTCTCAATCAAGTACACATTTAAGTAGTCAATGTGCGTTTAAATTACCAACTTAATTTCTTAGTAAATTTTCGACCTATAGAATTTAAAAAAAAACAAGTTATTTAAACTTTAAGTCATTTTTAAAATGGTGATATAAAATAAAATCCAATTTTTTTGGGTTTTACAATTATAATAATGGGACAGTGGGATTTTTATAATAATGCCCATCGAGTGGTTATGGGAACAGTTTTTTTATTCAAGACTTAGTTAACATGCTACGAGTATTTTTGGGTAACATACTTTGGGCGATGATGACATCTACTGCTAATGGCATGTTGTTTCATGGTGTACCTAGACTGGCGGGGCAGCGAAGTCATACATATGGCTGCAGCCGTCTCAGTTCCCTGAATACACAGTCATACTTCTTTGTCTGAGCCTTGCTATAACCACATACTGGATTATTCAGTTTGGGAATGTGGTCAGTTACTGTTAGGTTTGTGAATGCTTTACATGTAACTGAGAATGGGCTGAAGTTGACACCTCCAAGGAACACATTCACTAAAGCGTTGCTAAAAAACAAGGTTTGGAAAATTTTGTTATATTTTTATGTAAGCTAATTTACAGGGTGTCCACGGCTAATGTGTTGCATAAACCTTCCAATAGACCTATAATTATTGCATTACCTCAAGAGTAACAGGAAATTCTTTGTATGAGGTGAAACGTGTTGTTGATTTAACTCAAAACACTTTATCCTCCACCTTTTTGAAAGGTCTTATAAATTTGTGTGACCTATAATTATTGCATTACCTCAAGAAAAACTTACTGAAGTAACATAAAATTATTCTCAACAAGAGATTATGACCCTTTTTTTGTCATGTGAATGTTCGCAGGTGATGTGCTTTTTCATTTTCGGCTGCAAATGATTCTCATGTTGAGGGTCCACACGCCACTGTTCTTAGAGTCCACATTATGTTCTTAAGGTCTACAAATTCATGTGACGTCATTGGATTCTCGAAAAGCCAACACTAATCACCGGTTGGTACGTTTGTAAACAATGACTCACGCGGCGCCAACAAATTCACCATAACTTGGTACCATGATTCTTAGCATATACCGTATCAGATACTTTTAACATTTATCACTATATGCATTTTTAATGAGTATGAGATTTACGTGAGGTTAGTTGCTCGATAGAAGAAACTTAGTGTTTATTTTTGATGATAAATTTAATGAATTAAAATTACTATCTGCAAGTAACTTTTTATGGGTGCATGGTTGAGTGAACATGGTTATTTGAAACGATTTTGTTTACTGCAATCTTTTTTTGTTAATAGGATTATGGAGGAAGTTGAATTGTTGTACATGGAACCAAGGAATCAGCAATAACATGGACTTTGATCAACCATCCGATGGTATGTTCCTTTCCTTCGTTTTGAATCATGAATATATTTGCTTTTTTTGTATCGTTATAAGAAGCTTATGTGATCTGCCATAAAAGAAGTGTCTAACTGGTGTAATATGTTTCGTCTAAAGTTTGTAAAATCATGGTAATAATATTCTTACTGTTGGTGTTAATGTAGGTGGAGCAATGGAAAAAGGTAACACAAGATGCTCGCGCATACGCCAAACAAGATGATAGAGCTCAGAGATACGCGACTGAAGTGATTCAGGGTAATAAACCGTTCTTTGAAAGTACTATTATCCAAATATTTGGTAACAGATCGACTAAAAGTTGATGCCAATCGCCTTTAAAATTTGAATATTCTAGGAAAAACATGAAGTGCGGTTGGTTCGCTTGCTGAAATAGAGAAGACAGTAGCGTATAAGCAACCTTGGTTCAATACCTGGTTGCGGCGGAAGTGTCCATGGGCAGTGTATACGTGATCACGGTAATTCTATACCGCTCTCGGCATCCCTAATCACCTTCATAATTTCGAGTAATATGTGCATGTATATTGAAAAGAAAAACATTCGCTAACTTTTTGAGTTCTATAAACTTTGAAACAATCATTGGTAAAATGTAAACATATTGCTACAACCACATGTATCAATATCAATTTCATGCTCTTTTCTCTTCTATTTTATGTTTAGATGAAAAAGACAAACCATTAATAAATAGAAATAAAATCCCACTTTCATAATTATTTTGTGCTTTCTTGATTAATATTCTTACTTGTAGTACTTGGACTGGGTAGAGTTTGCGAACTAATCACATACTTCCGTGTAGAACTCTTGAACAGACTAACCACAAAGCTAAGTTTTCCAGTCCAAAGAACACACCAGTTCCCATCCATATTAGTTGTGGTTAAAAGTAACAATTTGAAATTGCAGTTCTTATATCATAAAGGGTGTGTTACAATTTCAAACAAGCTGAAACTAAAAGTAACTACATGATCGTTTTTAATGGTCGTTTTAACATATATGTCAAATTGGGATGCATCACATTATGTGGAAACAACTTTTTGTTTAATTTGGTTTCTTAATGAATGGACGTTGATAGATTACAACACTAGATTAATACGATAATGATATAATTTTTGCAAAAACCAATTTAGGAAGCCATATGAACCATACATGACATGCCTCCTTATTAGTTTGGTTGTATGATTTCAGGTTAGAATTCCCTATCCAGAGCTAAGAGAGATGCAGGTGCACGCAATCTTCCAAGATGCAGCGTGATGGCTGTGTTAGTTGGGACACTTCAGAAACTAACATATCAACAAGACCTATGAATGAGATTACTCGATATGCTCTAATTGTTAAGTCCACTTCATGTAATCAACATTGCGATCCTATAGTAGAGACCTGCAACATCATGGGAAAATCAGTGACTGCAGGATTAAAACAAAACTTTTGGCAAAGGTGTTTCCAAGTCTTTTCTCAGTAAACGTCTGTCTAAAATGCCCCGTTGCGGAGCGCGGGCATTAATCCTCGTCATGTAAATAAACAACATTTATTCCATTTCCCTAAAAAATAGTGCTTTTAAAAACCAAATATCTACCTTGAGATCTAGTGATATGCTATCATCACAAAGCGATTCTAGCTTTAGGCTATGTTTGGTAAAATTAACTGTAAGCTGTTAACTGTAAGCTGTAAGCTGTTAATTGTAAGCTGTTAGCTGTAAGCTGTTTACTAAAAAGATTTATTTTTAATAGAAGTGTTTGGTATATTAGCTGTTAACTATAAAAATTAAAATGTAAAATGACTTAAAAGGACATATTTAAATAAATTATAATATGGTTGGAGGGTATATCAGTAACTTACAGCTTTAACAGCTCTTGATAATTTAAAAAGTTGTATTAGACAGCTTTTTATTTAAGAGCTACTTGGTGAAAATAAAAAGCTAACAGCTCATAAAAATTGTTGTACCAAACAGAACTATTAGATTATTTTTGTAACAAAAAAGTTAACAGCTCTGAAAAAGGTTTAAAAAAGCTCTTGCCAACCTACTAAACACATTTCAGTATTTGAATTTAAATATCATCTATGACAAAATAAACATGCTAAATAAATTTGGCTTTTTTTCTAATCTACTACGAGAAGTTCTTACCGCCTTTAAAAATAAATTTAGCTTTTAAACGTGTTAAATCCACTTTCAACCAACTTAACCCAAAAAATAGACCCATTTTTTTACATAATTGAGCTTTACATCAAATATCCATTTAGACTCGCTTGCAATTTTAAGCAATATATGCTATGATAAATATTTACCCATTTTGACCTATATTCAGCATGGTAGAGTCATCGGGTCAAGGTTCGACCATCAAGTCAACCCGGTCGAGTTATCTTTTCACTAATTCGAGTTGATTTGACCACAAGGTCAACTTGACCGAGTCACCAAGTTACTGGTTCAACCACTAAATTAATTAGCATATCGTGATATATTTGTTGCACAATTTCCACCACGTATTTAGTATAAAAGAAAACTAATACTTTGTATTATAAACTCCCTTTAAGATTTGAGTTTTATCATATTATAAAAACTATAAGTTATAAATAATAAAAGTAAAAAATTAAACTAAACTTAGTATTTAAAGTTATGCAAAAAGATGAAAGCTATATGTGCTTATTGGCTTTGTGCCTTCCATTTATGCAGTTTGGTGTTTATATACAGTTTGGTGTTTATATACAGTTTCACACACTCTCAACTTCTACCACTCAGTCGATGTGGGATCAACTCACTCTCATGTGTAAATTATGCAAATGCCTTTCTTTTCATTGGATTGATAAAATTACCACCGGAGGCAAACAATTATCTTTCTTAGTCTTTTCTAAAGCTTTTCGTGGAAGTTAAGTTATAGAAAACATATTCAATTTCTGCTCACGGAATTTATACGCCGAGTTAAACTATAGAAAACATACGACTTAATGGTGCTTATAGTTAACAAATCCCGTGGGAATGTCTTATTTTAAGGAAGTCATATCTTTATATGGACTCGATCAGAAGGACAAGTACAAACAAAATCTTTTAACTGAAAATTAAAGGCGTATGCCAAAATAACGATCACATGTGAAAGATGAAAGAATTGTTGTATGGGTGATGCGCTAAAAAATCCTCTTCTGTTTTGCAAAATCAACATAATCAATTTCACTCATAAGTTGTAGTGTTTGTAAAAACCACAACAGCAGACCAAGGCTTTAACATACCCAAAATAACACATTAAAAGGAAAAAGATACTTTATATCTTTATTCCAATGAGTAGGCTGCATCAATTTCATGCGTTATTTCAAAGTCATTTTTCCCAAAACAAAAAAAAAAAACTTCGTTTGGTTCTAAAATCGGTTGTTCAATGAGTAGAAACTTGGTAAATTTAGAACAAGGACCAGAAAAATCGTACGAACAACCCTGCCAAATTATAAGGGCTCGATCTCTACGCTTAAAATGCTTTAGCCAACTTGTTTTTTTTCTTTTAGTGTAGCCATGTATTGAACGAGTGTATACGTTTGAGGGTCTTTCAAAACCAACTATATAATAATGCACCTTTCTAAATTGATTCTTGTGACTGATAAAAAAAAACATCTTTTATGTGATCCTGAAGGCTCTTACACTTTTAGCATCATATAAGTGATGCAGTGTGATAAATATACCTTACTCTATAAGCGAAACAAGTTACCAATAACGACGTCAATCTGCATTGTTTTATGCCTTATATACACGCTATAACCCCTCGCCATTTTATCTATGTAATGTAATATAAAAACGTTTGATTTATTCTTCATAATGATAAAGCTGTTTGAAAGAGAAAAAATAACATGTTTAAAACATGAACTAATCTAGTATAGTATGCAATCCACATTTCATGCCCAATCAGAATTCGACTTGGTGAAAGTATGGTTACTATGTTTGGCTTTCACCACGATACGAACCTATCCGATACTAGGCTCGTAATCTAAAATTCATAAGTCCCAAGTGTAGAACTCACTCAAAAAGTTAGCTTGTTTGAGGAGGGGACAACTGGACATTATAAACCATCAACCATTCCCATGCATGGCCGACGTGGGATCATAACATTACCCCACCCTTTGAAGAACCAACGTCCTCGTTGGTCACGGCTATGTTGGTCACGGTTGGCACCTCCTTTGGGTCCAAGCCACCACTCCATAGGCCACCACTCCGAGCTCGTTGGTCACGAATATGTTGGTCACGGTTGGCACCCCTTTGGGTACAAGCCACCACTTCATAGGCCACCACTCAGAATGTTAGAACCTCGTAAGGTAGGGCTAGCTCTGGTACCAATTGATATGAACCTATCCAATACTAGGCTCATAATCGGTTCATAAGTCAATCAGTAAGCTATCTTGTTTGAGGAGGGGACATCTGGACATTATAAATCATCAACCATTCCCATACATGGCCGATGTGGGATCATAACACACCATGTGCTCACTTCGCATAATTGTGATGATCTTGTTCAATATCAAATACCACTTTCCAAATTTTGTAAACTGTTGTCTACTTTTTATGCTTTGCAACATAAAACATATTATACGCTCAAATATGTGTGTAAATCGTGCATACCTGTTCCTGTGAATAATCAATCGTATGAGATTTTTGCACAAGTAAAGATGCCAAGAACAGATATAGGTGGTGATATGCTTAAACTATGACATGATATTTTTAACATGTACGACCTTTATATCACGGTGTTGCTAGTACATGGGTATGTTATGTAATACTCTTCATAGCCAATAGATGTTTGTTTGATTCTTTGCACCATTTTACATTTTGATACAAGATCAGGAAGAAAGGAAATCGAACATCACGTATCTACATAGTGCCGAGATCCAAAAAATAAGTAGTGGACCACTGATTGCTGAATTTCAAATTTTCCAACTTCTTTTTTGTCAATGTTCTTGTAAACATGCTTGTTCTGTTTCTTCTGACGACACTTGTATCGTTGCTTTCAATCTCAAGATAGCAGTAATTGCTTTACAACAACCACCTAACTCGTAAAAGCATTAGCTCAAGCACCCGATGAACGAGTTATTATAAACGCTCTTGTAACAATTTATTTAGGTATATATCTTATTTGGTAACCCCATATTTACTTAGCTAGATGTTTACCCACAATCGTGCCTGGTGTTTCTAGGTTACATGTGTGTCGATTTCTATTTCTTAGATGTTCATATGTGTTTAATCTGCAATATATAAAATGGACGTTTGGCACATATTGTATTACTAAAAAAAGGCTAATTGTTGTCACAAATATTATCGATGAGCGAGTAATCTCTTACATACACAATCAAAATGTCATATGATCCGTTCCATGTAGTGTTATAGATCTCTCTTAAGCACACAATCAAATGTCACACAAAAAGATGTGTTAGTTTTATTTATAAGAGTTTATCCCACATAGACAGAAAACAAAAGTTATGAAACTTTTATAAGTTAAAGTCTTATCAATATATGTAATATAGGTAAAAAGGTTCACAATAAATAATTGTTTGTTGTGTATTTGCTTGCCTTTGTTTTTATATTTTCTAAAAAAATAGCTACAAATAACCGTTCATTTGCCAAACGAATGCTAAACAATAAAACGACAACTCCTTTGCCAAACGATCACCAAAAATATGAATGTTTTTCGCTCACCACCACAAAAGGTTTATACCCCTCAATGCCGAACGTACCCTACATTGTCGAATTTTCCTCGGCATATTTTTATACAAGTTATGAATCCGCAAAATTAAATCACGCACAAATGCATATAGATTACGAATTCTTGCGGGAACATATTTAAAGAACAATCTTAACACTAGAAAAAAGTAAACGCATGTAAAGATCAGCTAAATGTTGTCTTTACATAAAAAAAACATTCGCCATGGTTTCACATCTTCAACATGTGCCAAAAAACGGGTTTCATGATAAAAGTAAGAAATGATAGTTCTTTAGGTGTGCCTGCATCAATTTTAGTTGTTATGTCAAAATCATTGTACCCGGAAATGGCATAAACACCACGTGTTTGTAAAACATGGTTGGTCACCAAGTTAAATTAATCAAACATGGACTATCACGAGGATGGCTAACATGGAGTACCATATCCAGCGAGAATTGGATATATGCAAAAGTTGTCACTAAAAGATACCTATACTTGTAATACACGTAAATACAATACATGTAATTTCGTTTTTTAGTGATATGTTATTGTGATCTAAGTAGAGTATGACAGATCGTATATGCTTGTATTGCTCTTCTTTAAATCCTTAGGAGCAGACAAAGACTTCGACATACCCAGCTTTGTACAAACGAGGAATCCGCGAATTAAATCGTGCACGAGTGCATATAGATTACAAATTCATGCGAGAACATAGGTAAAGAACAATCTTAAAACTAGAAAAGGTTAAATAAGATCAGCATAAAAGAATCACTTATATACTTCGACTATATGAAGCACCATATAAAACTTGACCTAATGAGTCATTAGATCCACAACATTGTACTTCTAGACCATCTTTTTGTTTAATAGCATTAGTAATGACCTTAACGTTGTACTTCTAGATATCTTTTTGTAGCTTTTTCTTTGACTTTAGATCCACAACAATCATAAATATTATTATGTTCTAGTAAAAAAAGTTATAATAATTTAAATGACTGTTTATGTTATTAATAAAAAAACTTATATTAAATAAATGTCTTTTATTTTATGATGAATGCTAAAAGCAAAACAGTACAAATCCTAATCACAAAGATTTTTTAGATCTGCACGTTTCATATCTAAATATTTAAAATACTTAGTGTTGAAATACCACTATTGTTTCCGTTACTAACCGATGTGGGAGTTTGCAAGATACAAGTATGAGTACATAAATTCTAACATTATCATATTATAGAAAAGAGTTGTAAAGTTTCATTTTTTTTAAGTAGAAATCATAAATTCATAATGACAAACAAGAAATTAGATACCAATATCTCTACTACTTATAATGTCTGTATAATTTTTTTCAAAAAACTCTTCATTTCTAAAAAAAAGTAATTTCTCTCAACACTTCCTTAATTATCTGTACTACTAATCCATAATAAGAAACCACTAAAGCTTCTTAAGTAAGTTTATTTTTTTTTGTTTCATTATTAATTAGGAGTAAATGCAAATTCTTATTTCTATTTTAAAGGGTTGACAATAACAGAGTTTTTTGAACATCATATGTTGTATTAATACATTCTCACACACACAAATCACATCTCTCAACTCTAATTCACAAAAGAACTCTGCCGCCACTATAATTTTATTACCACCGCCGCCGCCATAATTTTATCACCATCGCATCTGCGGAATCCGCCCCATCACTTGATGGTTTAGGTGGTTTCAAGGTAGTTCCGGTTGATGATATTAGTTAGTGGTATCGGTGGTTGGTTTTTGTTGGTTTCGGTGGAATAGAGTGTCCGAACCACCCACATTGAAAAGAGTCACGTACCAAAATGTCACTGAGGTATTACTATTCAACAATTTTTCTTTTGATTTAGCAGTTGTGATCCAAAGAGGATGGTGTGGCAAGGATTCCGCTGGATTTCTTCTAACATTGGATTGAATCAATTGGTTTGTTTTCATTTTAATTTAATTTATTATGTGAGATTTTTATTAAAGAGAAAATAGATTAGCCCATTAACGTATGATGAGTTGGGAAATAATTTTAAAACTTAAGCGACTTGTTATATAAAAATGTAGTTAGTTGTGGAATAGTTTGCAGGGTTGTGTTCTTGTCTGGTTATGTTGTTTTAGATTTGAAATGACAAAATGTGTAGCGATTTATGCAGCTTTGTTGAGATGATGCTTTAACTTTTTAGGGCGATTCAGTTTATGCAAGTTATTTTGTGTATTATGAATATATTGTATGTGAACAATAAAAAGTTAGAAAAAACAAATCTTTTAAAGGCACCCTAAATATTACGAGCAGGGACTGTGGTGGTTTCAAGAGTACACAATCTCAAAATATACATTGATATTCTGAAATTGAGTTGACAAAAGAAGTCAATCCTATTTTTATTTGTTGTATAACTTATCCGGGGTACAACTACATGATGTTGTTGAATCAGAAAAAAAATTCGATGGACATGTTGAGTGATCATACCCCGCTTATTTGTGGTTGTAGGCCATTTTCAGACGATTGAATACAGGTTAGAATCGCTTTTCAATTGCTATATTCATATGAACTTGAAGGTGAAACAAATTTGTTATTGAATGGGTAAACTTTTTTTATCAATCTGACAGTGTTTGGGGCGTACATTACGGAATCAATTGTATCCTAATAAAAGGAGTAACCCTAATTCATGTTTACTGGTATGAGAATTTTCAATTCAAATGTACACATTTTGAACGACATTTTGAACTCTTTCTTTCTCCACTTTTAGAATGCTAACGAATGAAATTTAAGCCCATACTTTTATAAAAACACTAAACGAAGAAGCTCAGATGGTTATGAATTTTTGTAGCTGGTGTAATCAGTAGAATCTTAAATAATTTATGTTACCAGTAGTGCTACTGCTGCTACACATTCGCCTCATATTGGAAGCTCTATCAGTCGCGATTTTCCGGTTCAATTACAAGGCAGCTTCTCGGTCGGTACAAATATTGGAAACGGCCCTGTCCTTTTGGATTTTCAGAATTGTTTCGGTACACATATTGGAAACGGCCCTGTCCCTTTGCCAGCGAGTCCTTTTGATTCATGGTTTCAACATTCAGGAAGTGTAGCTGCCATAGGTAACACACTATTATTGTTTCATTTACTCAATTTACTTTGCAGTTCATAGTTTTAGCTCTCTTTTTTGGTGCAGGTTCCACGTCCTCCTCCTCCTTATTGGTTTCAAACGACATTCCTGCCGCCTCTTTGCCATTCTTGAGAAATCATGTGGACCTCAACCCATCAGGTAGACAGTTCGTTATTTGTGAAACTCGATGTTAGGAATATGCATCACACTTTCTCCCACATGGATATTTTGACTGGGCATGACATATATTTGCTTTATTAGATTACTTCGCCACTTGACCGGTTAGTTCGACACTACAGCCCCTGTCGGCTTCTAAAATTCCTTAGTAAAATGACGAATAAAGGATCCATGATGTTACAGTTGTGTGTTGTTATAAATGAACTTATAGAAGAAAAAAACTAGCTTAGTGAGACAACGAATAAATGACCCCGAATGTTAAAGTACATTAGGTTTCTTATTTCTAAGATGAATGGTTTAGTCTTACTCTTACCGTACCTGCTATATACTGTCCTAAAACAAAAAACACGACAACACTCCAAAAAAAAGTTAAGGTATAAGTAAAATTAAAATTTTGCTCGACACTAAAAAAGAAAAATATTACATCCTAAACTCATTTTTTGGTTACCGATGTTAGTAAAAAGAAAAACTTTACATCCTAAACTAAACGGCAACGAATTAAAAAATTGAACATGATTCTACTCATTTTTTGGTTAACGATGTTAGTAAAATCTGAAATTAACCAAAAGGATAAGACAAAAAATCTGATACAATATCGTTTTAATTCATTTACTTATGAGTTAATTTGGGTTGTGTTTGTATTTCAAAATGACGATATAAAAACTTGCATATGAAAAGTTGGACAATTGTCCCTTTATAGTGCCTTAGTTAGCAGAGGCTGCAATTTGGGTAGTTGTCGCGCCTAATATCTAGAAAACTAAGCCACCATTAAAAGGTGAATTGCTACTTAATCTTTAAATGTAAGAAGCGAGTTCCACTCAGACCAACGCGAGACATATACTTGATTTTGGTTCATATATTAATTATATGTTGTCGTGGTTGTCATAAATTAAACACCTAGATTTTGTCATATATTTACTTATTCTATTTCAATGGTTTAAGGATGTAAGTTAGGTGATTGATTTGTAGAAGTAATTTAGGTGTTTAACTTCATGAAACATATACTAGATTTTGGTTTCACATTATAAGCTCAGAGTCACTAAAATACTGAGTAGTTGTGTAGGTGTAGCCAATGAAATGATTTTATATGGTGGTATTTGTAGGATGACTAAATTGGTGGACGATGACTTATGGAATCGAAAGTTTGGCTGTATTCAACAAAAGAATTGTTGAGCTGTTTCTTGCAGACCCTGTCCATGAACAAACTGTAAGCTTTCTTTCTTTCAACTAATATTAAGCTGCTAACAAAACATCATCTATACTAAAGGGAAATACAATGCACGTTGCGACCATTCAAGGTCTAACAAGCACTGGGTCCCTGCGTGTCGTATATCACTGAATGAGTGTTACTTCCCTGGAGCTAAAGTTCTAATATCAGCTCCACTTTGGGGCATATATTGTAAGACACATTAGCTTATGTTTTTAGTTATTTTATGTAATAAAATTGATTAGTTGTTGCAAATAATCATGGTAAGTATTCACATTTTCTTTTGGGTTTTGTTATTGGTTTTATACATTGTCATAACCATCCTGTTTCCACAATAGACATCTTTTCAAAAGTTAACTAACAGTTGCATTTGATAATTGCTTGCCCATGATTCATTCCCATATTGTAGGTCACTAATACTCCTTTACACGCAACAACACCAACTATGGAGATACCCACAAAAGCTGTAAAAAGAAACATCTTCCCCGAAGACCAGCAGCAACAAAAGAAGACAAAAAATAGTAACGTAGAACGAGACCAACAGAAACAAGCTACAAGCAGAACAATGCAGACACTGAATCCCGACAACACTTTTGTATAATCCTCATGTTCCAGAAAACGCTGCATATGCTCAAAACTAAAATGCATACTTGGAACCATGCACAACATTTTGTACAGCTGCTAAGTTCCAGGCATATATGCTTCTATGTATTAAATAATACGTTACTCTTTTGTACAACAACCTTTATGCAAACGACGCTTTCCCCGCAACGAAGCGCGGGTGTGCCCATCTTATTAATATCGTAGGTAAAGTTTTCAACACAATGCTTTTGTAACCTCCTGGACATCCAGTGTTTGTTTGTTTATCGGGTAAGTTAATAGTAGTACGAGTTATTCAGTGAACGAGTTGATGAAAAATCACTACTTGAATATGTGAATTTGTTGGCTGGAAAGTTTTTTTTGGGTTCACGCCCATAGTAACCCACTAACGGTCCTCAACACAGGAATAACCTGATAGTTGATCTTCCGTATAAGAAGTACATTCATATAAAAGCACTTGTACGAGAAGAATCTTATGATTTTTATTTGTAACAAATATAGATTGGGATTGATGTTGAAGAAAACAAAAGGACGATGAATAACAAAAGTTCAACGACATGAGTTCATTATGGACACTAAGGTTGCATTTGCATTTTTTAGCATCTCTTTGTAATGTGTAACAAACAAATATAATTGTATACTCTTTTGGCTTTGTGTTTCTAATTGATAAAATAATTTCAGGAAGCGTATGTTAATGCTACGGGGAACACTTAAGACAATATCACAGTTCGTTAAATATATGTTAGTTCGTTAAATATGTCGCTAGAAACTTCCGCCGCTATGCGCGGGTACTCGCCTAGTAAATATTTATAGACAAATATACTCCAATTTAAGCATGACACAAATTACATGTGTGACTACTAATATACGTTAGTGTTAGGGGAAAATGGAAGGTTAATGCAAAGTTGACAAAGTTTTGTTACGTTTAACGGACTTAAAGATCATAATTGTGCAAAACTCGTGACAAATTTTGAATGTTCGGCTTGGATCGGTTTGCTCTTAAGTAAGCTTGGGATGCGGGCTTCACTTTTTAAATAGTTTTTTGGTTTTGTGTTCGATTATTCATACCATTAAAGGGATTTCGACAACTCTTTTAATCGTTATTATCATTATTATTATCTTTTCATATTTTTATTTTTGTAATTTTAAATTATAAAACTGAAAGTGCTACGAAAAACATTAATGAACTAACATATTTTATTTTTTAAGTTAACAAGTAGAAAAATAATA
This sequence comes from Glebionis coronaria, assembly GCA_025667525.1. Classification (NCBI taxonomy): domain Eukaryota; kingdom Viridiplantae; phylum Streptophyta; class Magnoliopsida; order Asterales; family Asteraceae; genus Glebionis; species Glebionis coronaria. The sequence goes on along the minus strand of CM046879.1, from coordinate 592,623,442 downwards.
CTTTAAAATAACCAAAATATAAGTCATATAAATTCTTTTATAATATCATGTAAATAAACAACATTTATTTATTTCCCTAAGTAGAAAATTCGCAATGACATGCTTTTGAAATACAAAAATCTACCTAGAGAATAGGGGGTGTTTTTGGGTTCGGTGATATGCTATTATCACAAAGCTATTCTACGTATTAACCTACTAACGAAACCTATGACAAAATAAATGTGTTGAATAAATTTGACTTTTAAACGTGATAAATCCACTTTTCGACCAACTCAACTCAAATAGGCCTTTTTTTTTTAAAACAACGAACTTTACATCAAATACCCATTTAGATAAGCAAAGACCCAACAAGACGTATTCTATTATAAATATTTACTCATTTTGACCTATATTTTACCTTGTCGAGTCGCGGGTTTAGTGATCCGAGTTGATTCGACCACGAAAGTCGATACGGATACATAATTTATGTGACATTTATGTGACAATTAGCATATCATTAAATATTTCACATAATTTTGCGTAGTTGTACTCGTATACACGTCGTCTAATATAAAAGAAAAATAATACTTTGTATTGTAAACCAAATTTAAAAATCAATTTTTATTATATTATAAAAACTGTAATTTATAAATTCTAAAAATCAAAGATTAAACTCAGCTTAGTAGTTAGAGTTCTTTATTTGAATAAAAAACTCCACAAGAATAAGCAACTCATGCAAAAAGATGAAAGCTTACTCTTATATGTGCTTATTATATTGCTTGGCTTTGTGCCTTCAGTTTATGCAGTTTGGTGATTATATACAGCTTCTCACACTCTCAACCTTACTACTCAGTCGATGTGGGATGAGCTCACTTTCATGTTTCTCGCTTTTCACCATTGTCTTTCTTTTAAAATCCGTTTTCAACAAATGTTATAATATAAATTACTAATAGTTTTTCTTGTTTATACATGCAAATGCCTTTCTTTTTCATGAATTATGACATTGTTCGGTTGTTTTTGATAAACAAAAAGTGGTTATCACTGAATGTTACATGTTTACATGTCTCAAGAAGATTTAGTATCTGAAACTTAGTTTATCTAACCGAAACATGTAAATCAAAACTACTTAGGGCACACAACGCTATCAAATATTCATTGCGGAGCGTATGCTTGTTGTCACTTTAGACAACCCCGACTTTACCCACCAACAACATCAACACAGACCAAGGTGGAGCCTTAGTACTGTGAGGATTATCCCAGACCGGCACAGATCAAAAATTAAAAAAAAAATAGTTTTGAGAGTGTGATCTGAATTAGTATATGTATAAAGACAATTAGTACTACTAGTACTAAGATGATTCATAACAAATAGAACAGTATCAGCCAGAAACCCGAATTGAATAAGTAGTGTCGGATAATCACCTTTCTCAATCGCGTTTGCACAAGAGCAGCATCAAGCTCTTGTTCTAATTCTGTCATATCAGTCACATAAAGCTCCTCGCTTGTCACTGTGATCTCGTCCAATGTTCGGTTGACTTTGTTTCTTAGATCTGTTTATGCACACCCGTACACTGTTATATAAGAAAAACTATGTCACAGTTGTTCGATGTGTAAGTTCCTGTTATATAAGTACATGTGTGAAATGTTGGGTAATCTTGATGGGTCAATGGAGCGGGTCAATGTAGTCGCGGGTGGATACTTGAATGCTCCATCTGGTACATGAATAAAGAAGTGGGTTGAACTAGTTGCATGGGTATGACCGAGTACTATGGAAGACCAAGTATTTCTCCATATGCTTTAGTTGGCTCCTGTTTAGTAGGAGTAGTGGTGCATGTCTCTTTAGGTAGTATTTTGTATAAATAGAATACTAGTAACACACTAGTAGTTGTAATCAGTTTTCCTTGATAATATACAAACGGGTTGACAACCAATATTGTCGTTTTGATTGGCTATCGAGTGGGTATGAGTCCGGGTTTAAGGAGGTTGATTCCAACATTTGGTATCAGAGCGTGGTTCGATCAAAGGGCAGGAGGTTTGAGAGTCGGCTCAAGAGAAGGGTGCAGCCCTTCGCTGCAAGGCAGAAGCAGAAAGACGGTCTGGTTGCAACCCATGTAATCAGGTAGAAAAAGAAAGAAAGCAAGAGCAAGAAAGAGGAAAGTGGCAGCAAGAAAGAAAGAATGTTGTCACGTCTGCAGCAAGGCAGCAAGCCAGCAAGCCAGCCAGCAATCTAGCAAGCCAGCCAGCAATCTAGCAAGCCAGCAAGCAAGACAGAAAGAAAGAAAGAAAGAAAGAAAGAAAGAAAGAAAGAAAGACAAAAAGAAAGAAAGTCGGGTGTCGTAGAAAGTTCGATGCCGTAGAGAAAGAAGAAACTAAAGTCAGGTGCCTTGAGAAAGAGAAAGAAAGTCAGGTGCCGTGACTTGAATAAGAAAGTGTGAGACCGAGAAAGAAAGAAAGACCGAAGTTTCAACAGTTGAAGACCGAAAGATACTGTTGATACCGTGAAGGCCAAAGACCGAAGACCGAATACTGTTGAATCATAAGACCGAAGATTCACATAAAGACTGAACAAAGAAAGACAAGAAAGTAAACTGATCAAGATCAGCAAGAAAGGAAGAAAAGGCGTCTCAAGAAGAAAGAAAAATGAAAGAGGATGGTGTTGCTTCGCAAGAAATAAAGAAGGCCTCGAAAGAAAGATGGAGACCGATGGTATTGCAAGAAAAAAAGAAAGTAGCAAGCGATAAAAAAAAGATCAGACATTATGGTTTGAATAGCAAGTTAGAAAGAGATTTGATGTTAGCAAGAAAGAGAATCGGATCAAGCAAGCACGTAGCAAGTTTAACGGATCGAGATAATCAAGATTACGGGGTGAATGTTGGGTAATCTTGATGGGTCAATGGAGCGGGTCAATGTAGTCGCGGGTGGATACTTGAATGCTCCATCTGGTACATGAATAAAGAAGTGGGTTGAACTAGTTGCATGGGTATGACCGAGTACTATGGAAGACCAAGTATTTCTCCATACGCTTTAGTTGGCTCCTGTTTAGTAGGAGTAGTGTGGTGCATGTCTCTTTAGGTAGTATTTTGTATAAATAGAATACTAGTAACACACTAGTAGTTGTAATCAGTTTTCCTTGATAATATACAAACGGGTTGACAACCAATATTGCCGTTTTGATTGGCGTTATCGAGTGGGTATGAGTCCGGGTTTAAGGAGGTTGATTCCAACATGAAAAACTGAGAGAGTTATCAAGCATTCATGCTGCGTTGAAAGATAAACATCGTTTATTGAATGAAAAAGTCATTGCTGATACTCAAGTGAGTGAACTAGATGTGCAGGAGTCTAAGTCTGAGTCTTCACAGGAGAATGCTGGATTGGGCTGAAACACTCCATTTGAGAAATTTCAATGGAAGAGGAGTTAGAAGCAGCCGAAAAAGAAAATTCTAAAATCGAAAAGTACAATTTCACAACTGAAGCAAGATTAAAGGCAAGCTGATCAACAGTTACTCAACACGTTAATCAAGCAAATATTAGTGGAAAAATAGTCAAGATAAACGCCACCTTACAAGTTACATAAGCTTCAGAATATATATCTATTATTCAGTCATTACAAACTCGTAAAACCACAACCATAAAGATTTTATTAACATTAACTTCATAATCATCTGGCATCACTCTAGTCGAGACTATCGTCGTCAAGATCAAAAAACACAAACTTTTCTGTATCATCTATAAAATTCTGGAGTACGCCAGTAGCGCATCTATAAATCTCTTTGTCTCTAAACACCCTTTTCACTTCTGGGTTCAAAGGGAATGGATCCAACAAACAACTCACTCCCTTTGAGTCACTTCACTGATCGTCCCAAATGGTATAACGAACGCCTGTAAGTTTAAGTTCATTGAAAAATACCTCATATAGGTTCGCTTTCGGGTTTTTCTGTTGTAAATCAAATAGAATTCCAACAACAATTCCCCCCACAGACTGCTCATTTATCAGGTTTCTAAATTTAGTAGCCATAATGCAGCATTTCTCTCTCTATATAACACAATGATGGCCAACAGGTTCCTTGGGAGGAACATCTGACAATTCCACACTAGCATGTGTAGCCCCGATCTGCAGACCAAACAATCGAAGTGGTACCATGGGTCTTTCTTGCCATATCAATTTCCGGTATAAGAGTATTGGGTGCAGCTTTTTCATCTGAACTGAGGGAAAGGAATTAGGTGTATTTTATTGATGACTATTTATAAAGCAATATAATATATAAACCCTAAGGGTGAGATTCTTTTCAGAACCAAATAAATGTATAAAACTACGAGAACCACCTTTTTACTCTTAAAATGCACATGTAATTTTATCGTGTTAGTTCACAATGTAAACGTGCATGGATTCTCATCATGTTAGGTCATTAGATACATGTATTCAAGGACCATGCACATGTATTTTATTTCGTCTGTACATAACTACCTTCTTGATGGATAATATAAAAACACATGTGCACTCTTCATATCGCTCATCATACTCGGATTTATAACCAATAAAACAATTATTAAACGTTTAATTTAAACATTACGAGTAAAATACATACGTATTATTAAAAATAAAAGGTGGTTCTCGCAGTTCTATATATTTTATTGGTTCTGAAAAGAACCTTACACTAAACCCTAATGGTCTTTAACCTTGATAAAAAAATGATCTTTAACTCACAAACCGGGCTTGGGCCGACTACTTATCCACTAATACTAACAAGTCTGGAAATGCAAGGTTATAGATTGCGTGAAGCGTGGCGCGCCGACATGGTCAAACTTTAAGCTTTTACGCGAGGCGTAGCGGCACGGCGTTTAAGGTGCGATTTAAGACGCCAAATAAATATGAAAATATTTATAAATTATTATGTTTACATCGTATTTTAATTGCATTGATTTTGAAAAAAGTCCATGTATTGCGTGGTGTGAAGGTCAACTTTTACACCTTTGCGAGCCTTTTAGAACCTCGGGTAATGGTAACACAGTAACATATCCTCAATATGGTGTATGGCTAGGCTGGCTGACACATGTACAGTTGCTGTGATTATCAAAGGAGGAAACTGGAAATGGCCTATGCACGAATGAGCAGCTTTGAGATTTCGGAAATTGTTATGGTACCCTGTCTTCTTTATACTGAAAAAAACTTGATTTGGTAATATGGATGGGCGAGTGGAGAAGATCTATATTCAGGTTACCCAGGAGTCGATGCGAGCTACAAGGCATAACCAGTATTCTCACGGTTGTTTACTGACCTCTTCATGGTCATCCAAAATTGTTCACGCAACTAACCCTGATCTCTTCTTAGAATTTGGGGACACCTCACTACTACACTTAAAAGATGGTTTACACAATGCATTCCCTATACTGCATTTCTAAAGTACTTTCGCTAACTAATGAGTATGATGTGGTGCAATTTCGGTCACCTCAAAAAGTCAAACTGCGTATTCTGTTGGCAACATATGCTGGAATTCTCACTTGTTTCTTTCTAAAATAACTTGTCATTGCCTTTCAGTTCCGCAATTTTCAACATTAGTTCATTGTTTACTTTTCTACATATGAGATTGTGGTTTCTTGCGCTTAAATTATCTTGTTTCGATTCATTTTACATGTTTAGTAGTTTGTCCTTAATGCGGTTAAATGATCCTTGTGTCGTTTGAGTTATGATAGACCAACAAACAATATCCAAACTTGAACAAACCAATGTGGACGAATATAGCAGTTTGGATAGTTTGCTCCTTTACGTTCCAATTCTAGTTTTTTGGCACCTACGTTCCAGTTCTGATGGAAAATAATATGACTGTAAAATAGTTAACGGTTTAAATCGAGTGTACTTAGGGCGTGCACAGCTATCAAATATTCATTACGGAGACTATGCTTATTATCACTTGAACACTTTAATGCATACTTCACAATGCGTTTTGTAAATCATTTACAATAGCTTTAGTGTATCTTATCAATCAAATTCAACGGTTTAATTAGATTACTTAAACATTATTTTCAAATAGCTAATTAGATTTTGAAATCAATTAACCATTAAAAAAACAAGGATTTATATTTATAATTTTGTTTTGTAATTTAGATAATACAAGCACTTTCATAACGCAAACTGTTTGGGACAAAAAGAGAACCAAATAACTTAGTTCAATCAGATGATGTGAAGGTTGATGGGTTTGGGTGATGTGGGACAAAACATCCTCTTTTGTTTCTTCTTTTTGTTTTGCATAAATCACATAATCAATTCCACTCATAAATTGTAGTGTTTGCAATGCTAGTATATCTTCATAAGTTTATATCCGCTTATTGAAGTATTCTGTTATATTACAATGTGAAAGTATAAGCTTTGAGCCAATGGCTTATATGGTTATCAGAATCGATGCACACTAGTTTGGTTTATGGAGACAAATTGTGGTTGGATGGTCAAGTTTTCACTAAAATTACTTGCTCAGACTGAATGTCCATAAATTTGTGACCACTGAATAATGACTACACGACCAGTGACAATTATACATATAAAGCTGGAACCAAAAGTGCAGCTTTACTGGCTTTGTAGTAAAGATAACTAGTTACGTTATTCACTTTAGGACATCCTATTGTTACTTCAATCAATAGTATTCTTGGATCAATTTGATTGTGAAACCTACGACAAAATGAATGTGCTGAATAAATTTGGCTTTTAAACGCAATAAAATTTAAGTACAAAATTCAGAAAATGGTTTGTTTATACAAACATTTTGTATAGTAATTTGGATAAAACAAAAATAGTTGCTAGCATTTTTATAGCTCAAACTATTGGGACAAAGATGAAAACCCAAAAAACCTGGTTCAATCCAAACAATGTATGTCCTGACACTTGCAGAAGCTTGCCCGCTTTATTTATAGGAAGTATCATATGTAAAGGTTATGGTGTTGGGCGATGTGGGATAAACATCCTCTTTTGTTTCAGTTTTTTTGTTTTCCGAAAACCACATAATGAGTTCCACTCATCTTGTAGTGTTTGCAAAAACCAGATCAAGACTTTAGCATACCGAAAATACCTTCAAAAGCAAGTTCCTTAGGCATATCGAGTTTCAGAGGAGTCCCTTCAGACCCCATCCCGACACATTCAAAGAGAAAAGGCAACATTTGGTGACAATCAAATATATACTTTATATCTTTATTCCAATAAGTAGGTTGCATCAATTTGTTAAGTCAAAGTCATTGTATCCCCAGACAACAAAAACACCTTTTGGTTGTACAATTCGGTTGATCAGTGAGTAAAAACTTGGTAAATCAAGAACAAGGAGCATAAATACCGTGCCAACAACCGTGCCAAATTATAAGGGCTTATATAGGTATCAACATTGTTTCGCACTATTTAGGTTCATGGAGATGGATAATGGTCGAGTGTAATGCTACCCGGCGAGTGAGAGCTATACACATAAAATTGGAGTCTAAACTGCAGCTTCACTGGCTAATAAGTACAGATGTTTTTGTAGTCTGCTCCGAACTATTGCTTTTTCCTTGTGCCTATTTAGCTGTAGGGGGTTGGTTCACGCCTTCATGGGCCGTAATGGTGGTGCATAGTATTCAAGATTTTGCGATATACATGACTTGACAGCAATTAAATATTGATTAAAATCACATATGCCCCTACCTAGCATATATTCTTTGTTCTAAACATCTTAAAGGCATTAGCTAAAATCACACAATCAATGCAGGGAGAATTTCTGTTATACGAAAATTTTTAAGCAAATCAGGGTGCTTTCGAATGAGAAATACATTGTATCTTGATATATGTACTTTTTTGTTTAGCATGTTAGTCGTGTTACACGACATAGAAACGAAAAAATTCAGATCGCTTTTGCACACGTTGGTTTAAGAATCATAACGTCTCCATCAACGATTCCCCACATTCAAGTTTTCTAAACGTTTAGAAGATTGAACTTAAAAAAACTACAAAATATAACTAATGAACATCGTTATCACACGTACAGCCAACACAAATGACGAGATCAAGTTATTCCATCTAATTCTACAACAGTCTACTCCATTGTTAGAATATTTTACTGTGATGTTTTGGGACCTGACATCCGATTCTTCTTAAAACATATTGCAGTACGATAATTGGTTTCATTATTCATTTAAGACATCCTGTTCTTACTTCAATCAATAGTATTCTTGTAGTACGATCATTGGTTTCATTATTCACTTATCCACCTACTTAACCCAAATAGGCCATTTTTTTAACATAATTGAGCCTTACATTAATTACTGATTCTGTCGCCTACAGTTCTAATTAAGCAAGACCCAACAGGACACATCCTAGAATAGATTTTTACCCATTTCGACTCATTTCAACCAATGGGTCTTAAGAAGCACCTCTAATCCTAACACTCGGTTTTAATCATAGCAGCACAATTTATGACAGTTGGGTTGTTCAATACACGGTAGCAAAGACTGACGTGCAAAAACCACAAAACCAGCAAAATCCAAATACAAACTTGCATACAGTTCAAGTAAATTATTGCTGAGCATTTATCATATAGAAATCCAAAATCAATGTAGTCAGAAAAAGATAAAGGAGTCTGGATTCATTCCATGCTTTCATGTAAAACGATAGATCATGCAAAACCCTTGTGGAATGATGCTAGAACGACTGTTAACCAGAACCTTAAATAGATCACATAGTTAATTAGTAGATCGATGAGTGGACATTTATTTGGCCTTTTGAATTTGTGAAAGTGGTAGATTTTAAGATGTAGCTTATCTCTTTTTGTTGCAACGTATGCAACTGTAAAAGTTGAAATTGAAATAGTTGTTACAAGGATAATCTAGTGTTGAGTGTGGATCAATCTGTGGTGTTCCATCACTGTCTTTGAGCATGACGGAGAGGTATATCTGTTCTCAGTAACCTTGATTTGTAATATGGCCATTTTCAGCTTGATTTTTGCTTTCATGAGTAATTATTATTATTACGCTCCATCTGTGATTATTGTTATTTAGGCAAAAAAAATAACGTAGTTTAACATTATAGCTGCTACAAAATTAAAGATTAATGATATTTAACAACGCAACATTCAATCAGATCATATGCTACATAGTGATTATTCAACATATTGATCATCGTAAAAGCCAATTTTAAGACAACAAACATATTTTTGACCAAATAAGATGCCACGGGTTTCCAAATAAAACTTCCAATTGATTCAACAAAACGAGGAGTTGATCTGAAACAAGGTTTGAAAACATAAAACATCATATAACTTTGACACAGACAAGGTTTGAACCGATAAAACTAAATAGAGAATCATGCTCCTGAAACGATCAAACCAAAATACTACTTATTAGCCAAAGAGAAAGTAGGATATCATCATCTCCATCATATGTCCTGCAACCCTCTTATCTTTTCATTCATTTACCTTCCTTTTCCTTGAAATGTAGGCCTCCTGTCCCGAGGAGTCTTTGTTGACCGCCTTTATCACCCTATCTCCTGAGGGGTCTACTTTCACCATCACAATATCTTTCAAGACGTCACAAAGCCGACCAAGACTGTAAAAACCATAGTCATTAGGGTTCCATTCCACCTTATACTTATCAAGGTAGCAATCCCCAAAAGAAAAGAAATTGATTTCACCACCGTTTATTTTGAGTAATTCTTCAACCATAAGCTTCAAATTGCCTTTATGTTGCGATTCTGCCAAACGCTTTGACATCACATATTCATCCTCGCATTCGGTCCTATTAAGAAACAACACCTTATCTTGCTTGCCAAGCTCGAAAAAGAGGTCCTTAATATTCTCCACACCAAAGCACTCATAGTCCAGTGATTTGCCATGCATCAGCTGGTAGCTGCCCTCTATACAAGACAAATCAGACATTGCAATTCCCCAAGGAGAACACCTTTCAAGTACCTCTTCAATCTCCCTGGTAACTGCCGCCTGTCCTGAGGAGTCTTTGTTGACTGGCTTCATCACCTTGTCTCCTGATTCGTTTACTTCCACCATCACAGTACCTTTCAAGACACGACAAAGCTGATCAAGATCGGTCAAACCAAATTGATGAGAGTTCCATTCCACCTTGCGCGTATCCTTGTAGAAATCCTCGAAAGAACTGAACGCGATTTCACCACCATACTTATCGAGTAAGTTTTTAACAATAGCCTTCAAACTGCGTTTTTGGTTAAATTCTGCCACACTAACAGACATCACACATACCTCTTTAGTTTCAGGCTTTTTAAGAAATATCACCTTTTCTTGTTTGAACAGCTCAAACAAGAGGTAATGAATATTGCCCACGCCAAAGGACATATAGTCCAGTGATTTGCCGTCCAGTGTATATTTGCCATGTCTCTCCTCTATTTTACATAACAAATAAAAGATTTCAATTCCCAAAGGACTTTCTTCAAGTATCTCCTCAATCTCCTTGGTAACTGCTGGATGTCGTGAGGAGTCATTGTTGACCTCCTTCATCACCTTCTCTCCTGATTCGTTTTTTCCGAATCTCACAGTATCTTTCAAGAGATGAAAAAACTGTTTCTTGGTCAAACCAAATTCCGACTTACACTCCTCCTTGTACAAATTCAGAAAAGAAGTGAAAGGGATATCACCACCATACATGTGGAATAGTTCTTTAACAATAAACGTCAAATAGCATTTTTGTTTCACTTCTGCCAATCTAAGAGGCATCACACAAATCTGCTTGCTTAATGGATATCGAAGTAACGCAACCCTTTTTTGTTTGCCCAGCTCGTAAAAGAGCTCCTGAATATTGTTCACACCAAAGGACCTATAGTTCAGTGGTTTGCCATGCGTTAGCTTGTAAGCGTTCTCTACCCAATACAAATCAGACATTGCAAATCCCGAAAGAGATGTCTTAAGTATGTCTTCAATCTCTAGGATGACACGTTCATTATCTGTGCTAGTCATGTGTACCTGTCCATTGGCAACAAATAAGATTATCAGCATTTTTGTTCATCAAAGTTGATTTGCAAACAACAAGTAAAAAGCCTACATATCTAGCTAATTCTTGACTTATTATGATACTAAGGAAACTGCTAGTTCTTGACTTATTATGATACTCTTGATTTACTGAGGAAAGCTTTGGAAGTTTTTTTTACTGATAATTTGTAACTATAGTTTTAACTAAAGTTGTATACCTTTTCATTAGCTATAGTTTTAACTAAAGTTGGAGTTTGTTGTTTAGGAGTTTGACTACCTAAAAGTTACTGTTGTGTACATTCTTGTGTTGTAGCTGTGTGTTTGTAGTTGTAGCAATGTAACAGGTTTAAGCTAAAGAGATCACACCTTAAGGAATACTTTGTTATGTTTCTATGACACGATTTTTAACATACTTAGCCAATTTATATATGATATGTATCTTAGATTATATAAGCGGTTGCTTGATAATAGCTTTGATTAAACTTAATACTGTTGAAATAGAAAATCATGGACTCCCATCAATTTGTTACCAATATCAATATGTAATCAAGGAGGAGTTTTCAATCAAAGCTTAAAAAACCATGGTCATTATGTAATGTATTTTGAGCATGTATTATTCGTTCTCATTCCTCAAGATACTATGTATACATTTACCCTCACACAAAATCTATGCAAATATGATAGAAACCTTAACATTAATAGAAACAACAAATATGATAGAAACCGTTGTAAATACATTAACATCGACTAAATGCAAAGTTGACTAGCTAAATAAAACCTTTGTCTAAGTTATTATGAAAGTATATATTTGAGCAACCCGTGTATTACACGGGTCTTAAGCTGGACGAAGAACACATGGCAGATGGTTTATAAAATGGTAACACTAAACACAAAGACTTAATCATCCATATTTGTTAGTATTCTTAAGAAAAGTTTGTTATTTCATAAACACTAACATAATAATCATCAATATATCATACTAATAAAACTGATGGAGGGGGTATGAAACATAAGCCGAAATTTCATATTTTTTTTAGATTTATAATAAGTCTCAAAATAAGGCAGGGATTAAGCAGGCAAAACAAACACCCCTTGAAGCATGAGGGTCAATGAGCTAATAATTGGTGGTACGTACAAGATAAAAACAATATATAAACAACTTTTTTAATCAAATAAAACCCTACCGATTGATTGAATTTGAACAAACTAACTGATTGATTGAATCGGACGGATCAATATGAATGATGGGTTTTATTTATAGGCTATATACCACAAGTGTTACTATGTTTGTAAATCATTTCCAATAACAATAATGTGATGGTTGATGGTCTTGGGCGATGTGGGACAAACATCCTCTTTTTTAGTAGATCTTGGAGGGAGTATAAGAGTCGATAAGTCCGAAGTTACCAGAGATAAGGTTAAAAGAGGCACAGTATATCAACAGATCAGTATCAGCCTTAGGAGGTATGCTTTCTTCACTTGCCCAAATAAATGCACATGTCCCGTACATAAACAGCAGTTGCTCCAATATTCACTTGGTAACACATGCCTTAGACAAGTGTAGTATGTGTTCTTATCAGTTTAATATGTGATATTTGAGTCGTCGGCTCACTCGATATTAATCTTACTTTTTAAGGGGAAGAACCCACCACAGTAGCTTGCTGCTGGGGTTCTTCATGTGTTGCCTTGGTGTTGCACTACTGCCTAGGCTCGGCGCACCCTTTTGATTACAAGTTCAATGATTTTACGTGTTGTTTTGGGTATTCTGTTTTCTCAAGCAGCAACTGTGGGTTCCGTTGGAACTGTTGCAGGGAAGTAATTTCCATTTGTCGTGGTTTTAACTTTCTCCTAGGTTCCTGTTTCTGTTAAATGTCCTAAATCCCAATGGTTGATAATGTTAAATGTCCCTTTGTATAATGTTTGATTTGTTTTTTTTTTGGTAACCGTGATTTCCGACTCATTGTCCGACTAATCCACGGTGTATAATGTTTGATTTGTTACAAAGGGTTAATTATAGCCTATGTTATGTTGCAGACATGACACATATGGGACTATTGGATTACAAGAAGTCAAGAAACATGGTGTGATTTATGCAATCTGTATATATTTCTTACGGTGACGCAAACCTATAGTCCATTGACTAAAATTTTTGTCGGTCCATAAAGATTTTATGATGATGTACTCAAGCATCTATCGTGTTACTAACCCACTATATTCCTTTATCATTTTCGTTGGTTTTAGTGTTGGAAATTTAGTGCAATTGTGGGAACGGGTAATACTTGTAAATGGGTTTGGAGGTACGGAGTGTACACCCATTAAGTCCCTTACCTCCCTGGACTCAATATAGTGGTTGTGATATCAGTAGGAAGCTGCTCCTGGTCAGGAAGTTGCTTCTGGTCAGGAAGTTGCTCCTGGTCAGGAAGCTGCTCCTGGTCAGGAAGCTGCTCCTGGTCAGGACGTTGCTCCTGGTGATGCACAAAGTCTTTGTAACCTCTTTGACCAGTTAATGAGGGTTGAATATAGACTTGATGACCAGATTTCTGGTCATGTAACCACTATGCTTTATGAAGGTTATTATGAGATTAATAGGCTGATTAATGCTCTTAATACCTTTGACTAGGAGTTACATTCCTTAAAGGAATAGGATCACTATAAATAGTGATCATATTTTGCATGATGAATGACAGAAACAAGAAACACAGAAACGCATAAGAGTTCTTGATTTGTGCCTAAAACAAGAACTAACTCTTGGTTTTATCCCAAGGAGGTATTCGTGTTAACCCAGGCATAGGGTCGAATAATCTTCTTTGGAAAGTGATTACACGACTCCAAGAGATATCCGGTAACCATTCATTGGTACGTAGTTAGGCTATTGATTATCTTCACCCTGTTGGAACGAAGTAAACCCCAACAATCAAAGAAGATTATTTTGTGATAATCAATGGCGGCGGCAATGAAGCATATGGTGGCTAACTTCTCCAAACTGGACAAGTTTGAAGGGGTTGATTTTAGGAGATGGCAGAAGAAGATGCACTTTCTTCTTTCTACCATGAACGTGGTGTACGTGCTGACCACTCCTATTCCTGATGGTGGTGATGATGCTACTTTGGAAGAACTGAGGAAAAGGAGCAAATGGGAGAATGATGATTATGTGTGTCGCGGCATAATTCTCAATGGTATGTCTGATTCTTTATTTGATATTTACCAAAATGTTGAATCTGCTAAAGAACTATGGGATTCCTTGGAAGCCAAATATATGGCTGAGGATGCATCAAGTAAGAAGTTCCTTGTAAGTGATTTCACCAATTACAAAATGACTGATTCAAGACCAGTCATGGAACAATACAATGAACTTCTTGGAATACTTGGCAGATTTACACAACATAAAATGAACATGGATGAGACCATTCAGGTCTCGTGTGTCATTGACAAACTACCTCCTTCTTGGAAAGATTTCAAGCATACCTTGAAACATAAGAAGGAGGAGTTAACTCTTGTTGAGTTGGGCAGTCATTTGCGCATTGAGGAATCCCTCAGGGTGCATGAAAGTGATAAGCCAAAGAGCAACAATGTTGCTGGTTCATCTGTTGTCAATATGGTGGAGCATAACAACTCCACCAGGTACAATGACAACAAGGGCAAACGTAAGCATCATGATAACACCAAGGCTAATCCTAACAAGAAGTCATCAGTGGCTTGTTGGAAGTGTGGGAAACCTGGACACTTCAAAAGGGATTGCAAAGGTGTTAGCATTGGCAACCAAGCTAATGGATCAGGCACAAAAGGTCAGAATATGTTTAATGAATCTCTCCAGATTTATTATGTTACATATGTATCTGAAGCTTACTTTGTGCAGGATGATGATGTTGCGTGGTGGGTTGACTCTGGAGCAACAGTACATGTGTGTAAAGATAGATGCTGGTTCAAGACTTATGAGTCAATGAATGATGGATCTATTCTTCACATGGGAAATGAGTCAACAGCCCTAGTGCATGGACGTGGTTGTGTAGATCTTAAATTTAGTTCTGGAAAGATTGTTTCTTTGTTTAATGTTTTGCATGTTCCTAATATTAGGAAGAACTTGGTTTCTAGTAGTGTGTTGAATAAATGTGGTTATAAACAAGTGATTGAATCTAATAAATTTGTTTTATCAAAACATGGTGTGTTTATTGGTTTTGGCTATTTGAGTAATCAAATGTTCAGGCTTAATATTGATTCTAGTATAAATGTTGATTCTGTCCTGATGACTACCACTAAACTAAATGATTCATCACTATGGCATGCTAGACTAGGCCATGTCCACTATAAGAGGATGCAAGATATGTCTAAGGATGGGTTAATTCCAGCTTTTGACATGGACACTGATAAGTGTCAGACTTGTATGCTGAACAAAATTACTAAGAAACCATTTCAGGATGTAAAACGTGAAACTACAGTTTTGGAGCTAATCCATAGTGATCTATGTGATTTGCATGCTACTCCCTCATTAGGGAATAAGAAATACTTGGTAACATTTATTGATGATGCTTCTAGGTTTTGTTATGTCTATTTGTTACATACTAAGGATGAAGCATTAGATAAATTTAAAGTATTTAAAACTGAAGTTGAATTACAACAAGGAGTCCAAATCAAAAGATTTAGGACTGATAGGGGAGGTGAGTACATGAATACTCAGTATTTTCAGTCTGTTGGAATAATCCATGAAACAACTGCCCCCTATACTCCACAACAAAATGGTATATTAGAAAGGAAAAATAGAGTACTAAAAGAGATGGTTAACTCCATGTTGTCCTACTCAGGACTGAGTCAAGGGTTTTGGGGAGAAGCTATGTTAACAGCTTGCTATTTATTAAATAGGGTTCCTAATAAAAGGAACAGGATTACCCCTTATGAACTCTGGACTAAAAGGAAACCAAACTTGAACTACCTCAAAGTTTGGGGTTGTAGGGCTGTTGTAAGACTCCCTGATCCAAAGGTGAAAACCTTGGGTGAAAGAGGCATTGAATGCATCTTTGTTGGATATGCTGAGCATTCCAAGGCTTATAGGTTCTATGTTATTGAACCTAATGATTCAGTTTCAATAAACTCAATCATTGAATCAAGGGATGCTAACTTTGATGAGACTAGGTTCTCATCAGTCCCTAGACCAAGCCTTAGGACTCCTATAGGAGCTGAGGACACTGGTGTTTCAGTGGAACCTGAAAGGGTCACTGATGAGGTTGTGGTTCAGCAACCTGAGCCTGAGCTTAGAAGAAGCACAAGGCATAGGACTCCAAGGAATTTTGGGCCTGAGTTTCAACTATACTTAGTTGAAGGTACAAGAGATGAGGTCTCTGACCAATTCTACTATTGCTTTAATGTTGAGGATGATCCCAAAACATTTGATGAAGCAATGAAGTCCCAGGATGTTGCTTTCTGGAAAGAAGCAATAAATGATGAGATGGACTCCATCATGGGCAACAACACTTGGGTGTTGGTTGATCTACCTCCTGGTTGCCATCCACTTGGTAACAAATGGATTTTCAAAAGGAAAATGAAGGTAGATGGAACTGTTGAAAAGTTCAAGGCAAGGTTAGTCATTCAGGGCTTTAAACAAAAGTCAGGGATAGACTATTTTGATACTTATGCTCCAGTAGCACGTATCAGTACCATAAGAATGTTGATTGCTCTAGCAAGTATTCACAATCTGATTATTCATCAGATGGATGTGAAGACAGCATTCTTGAATGGTGACTTGGATGAGGAGGTTTATATGAACCAACCTCAGGGCTTCATCATGCCTGGCCATGAAGGTAAGGTATGTAAACTGATTAAGTCCTTATATGGACTAAAGCAGGCACCTAAGCAATGGCACCAGAAATTTGATGAAGTGGTTTTGTCTAATGGTTATTCACTTAACCAAGCTGACAAATGTGTATATAGCAAATTTGATGAATCTGGTAAAGGAGTCATCATTTGCCTATATGTTGATGACATGTTAATCTTTGGTACTGACCAAGCTAAGGTTGATCAGACAAAGGATTTTTTGTCATCAAAGTTCTCCATGAAAGACATGGGGGAGGCTGATGTTATCCTTGGCATAAGGATTAAACATGAAAGTGATGGTATTGTAATTTCTCAGTCTCATTACATTGAGAAGGTGCTAAAGAAATTCAATCACTTTGATTGTACTCCAGTAAGTACACCTATGGATACAAGTGAGAAACTAATGCCTAACAATGGTCAGGCTGTCTCCCAGCTTGAGTATTCTAGGGTTATTGGTTGCTTGATGTATGCCATGACTAGTACTAGGCCTGACATTGCATTTGCTGTGGGTAAACTGAGTAGGTATACTAGTAATCCTGGTACTCAGCATTGGCAAGCAATTCAGAGGGTACTGAAGTATTTGAAAGGAACAATGGATTATTGTTTGTCTTATACTGGATATCCTTCAGTGTTGGAAGGTTACACTGATGCAAGTTGGATCAGCAATACTGAGGATAATTCATCCACAAGTGGCTGGGTATTCCTTCTTGGTGGTGGTGCAATTTCTTGGGCATCCAAGAAGCAAACTTGCATTACTGGTTCAACAATGGAATCTGAATTTGTGGCTCTAGCAGCTGCTGGTAAAGAGGCTGAATGGTTGAGAAACTTGCTTCTTGAGATTCCATTGTGGGTCAAACCTATGGCACCCATTTCTATCCGTTGTGATAGTGCAGCTACATTGGCTAAGGCATATAGCCAGATGTACAATGGCAAGTCTAGACACCTAGGTGTTAGACATAGCATGATTCGTGAGTTGATCACGAATGGGGTGATTTCAATAGAGTTTGTGAGGTCTCAACAAAACTTAGCTGATCACTTGACGAAGGGATTGGCTAGAGACTTGGTTATAAAGTCTGGTAAAGGGATGGGTTTAAAAGTCCACTCTAGTCACTGAATGCTAGGACACCCAACTCCCTCCTGAGGAAACTTGGGAGCTGAGTTCAATGTGGAAAGCTGAACATTCAGGGGACTGAAGCACATGTATATCATCCCAAGGATGTGCTTGTACCTGCTGAAAGGAGGATGAAGTTATAAACTTCTTAATGGTTAATTTCTTTGAAAAAGTGCTTAAGCAGGAGCATGAACTAAAGAGGAACCACCTATGTAAATGTTGAGGTTTCGCCGCCTCAAGGAGCATGGACTTTGGCTCTTACAACATTTATGAATTGGATATGGACACATGGCTTGTATGGTGTCAGGAGCGTTTTAAGTGTTTGAAAACTTGGGTGTATGTTATCTTCAGGTGTTCAAAGTAGTTGAAGGGTTCAATTCTTAGAACACCCTGATTCTCGAATATTTGGAGTGATGTACTAAGATGGAAATTCAATCCTCAGGACATTTTCATTTATGCACTCGTTTTGCTAAAGTTGATTTTCATGCAAAAAGGAATTGTACTAAATTGGGGAGGATTGTTGGAAATTTAGTGCAATTGTGGGAACGGGTAATACTTGTAAATGGGTTTGGAGGTACGGAGTGTACTCCCATTAAGTCCCTTACCTCCCTGGACTCAATATAGTGGTTGTAATATCAGTAGGAAGCTGCTCCTGGTCAGGAAGTTGCTTCTGGTCAGGAAGTTGCTCCTGGTCAGGAAGTTGCTCCTGGTCAGGAAGCTGCTCCTGGTCAGGACGTTGCTCCTGGCGATGCACAAAGTCTTTGTAACCTCTTTGACCAGTTAATGAGGGTTGAATATAGACTTGATGACCAGATTTCTGGTCATGTAACCACTATGCTTTATGAAGGTTATTATGAGATTAATAGGCTGATTAATGCTCTTAATACCTTTGACTAGGAGTTACATTCCTTAAAGGAATAGGATCACTATAAATAGTGATCATATTTTGCATGATAAAAAGGTACAGAAACAAGAAACACATAAACGCACAGAGTTCTTGATTTGTGCCTAAAACAAGAACTAACTCTTAGTTTTATCCCAAGGAGGTATTCGTGTTAACCCAGGCATAGGGTCGAATAATCTTCTTTGGAAAGTGATTACACGACTCCAAGAGATATCCGGTAACCATTCATTGGTACGTAGTTAGGCTATTGATTATCTTCACCCTGTTGGAACGAAGTAAACCCCAACAATCAAAGAAGATTATTTTGTGATAATCAATGGCGGCAGCAATGAAGCATATGGTGGCTAACTTCTCCAAACTGGACAAGTTTGAAGGGGTTGATTTTAGGAGATGGCAGAAGAAGATGCACTTTCTTCTTTCTACCATGAACGTGGTGTACGTGTTGACGACTCCTATTCCTGATGGTGGTGATGATGCTACTTTGGAGGAACTGAGGAACAGGAGCAAATGGGAGAATGATGACTATGTGTGTCGCGGCATAATTCTCAATGGTATGTCTGATTCTTTGTTTGATATTTACCAAAATGTTGAATCTGCTAAAGAACTATGGGATTCCTTGGAAGCCAAATATATGGCTGAGGATGCATCAAGTAAGAAGTTCCTTGTAAGTGATTTCACCAATTACAAAATGACTGATTCAAGACCAGTCATGGAACAATACAATGAACTTCTTGGAATACTTGGCAGATTTACACAACATAAAATGAACATGGATGAGACCATTCAGGTCTCGTGTGTCATTGACAAACTACCTCTTTCTTGGAAAGATTTCAAGCATACCTTGAAACATAAGAAGGAGGAGTTAACTCTTGTTGAGTTGGGCAGTCATTTGCGCATTGAGGAATCCCTCAGGGTGCATGAAAGTGATAAGCCAAAGAGCAACAATGTTGCTGGTTCATCTGTTGTCAATATGGTGGAGCATAAAAACTCCACCAGGTACAATGACAACAAGGGCAAACGTAAGCATCATGATAACACCAAGGCTAATCCTAACAAGAAGTCATCATTGGCTTGTTGGAAGTGTGGGAAACCTGGACACTTCAAAAGGGATTGCAAAGGTGTTAGCATTGGCAACCAAGCTAATGGATCAGGCACAAAAGGTCAGAATATGTTTAATGAATCTCTCCAGATTTATTATGTTACATATGTATCTGAAGCTTACTTTGTGCAGGATGATGATGTTGCGTGGTGGGTTGACTCTGGAGCAACAGTACATGTGTGTAAAGATAGATGCTGGTTCAAGACTTATGAGTCAATGAATGATGGATCTATTCTTCACATGGGAAATGAGTCAACAGCCCTAGTGCATGGACGTGGTTGTGTAGATCTTAAATTTAGTTCTGGAAAGATTGTTTCTTTGTTTAATGTTTTACATGTTCCTAGTATTAGGAAGAACTTGGTTTCTAGTAGTGTGTTGAATAATTATGGTTATAAACAAGTGATTGAATCTAATAAATTTGTTTTATCTAAACATGGTGTGTTTATTGGTTTTGGCTATTTGAGTAATCAAATGTTCAGGCTTAATATTGATTCTAGTATAAATGTTGATTCTGTCCTGATGACTACCACTAAACTGAATGATTCATCACTATGGCATGCTAGACTAGGCCATGTCCACTATAAGAGGATGCAAGATATGTCTAAGGATGGGTTAATTCCAGCTTTTGACATGGACACTGATAAGTGTCAGACTTGTATGCTGAATAAAATTACTAAGAAACCATTTCAGGATGTAAAACGTGTAACTACAGTTTTGGAGCTAATCCATAGTGACCTATGTGATTTGCATGCTACTCCCTCATTAGGGAATAAGAAATACTTGGTAACATTTATTGATGATGCTTCAAGGTTTTGTTATGTCTATTTGTTACATACTAAGGATGAAGCATTAGATAAATTCAAAGTATTTAAAACTGAAGTTGAATTACAACAAGGAGTCCAAATCAAAAGATTTAGGACTGATAGGGGAGGTGAGTACATGAATACTCAGTATTTTCAGTCTGTTGGAATAATCCATGAAACAACTGCCCCCTATACTCCACAACAAAATGGTATATCAGAAAGGAAAAATAGAGTACTAAAAGAGATGGTTAACTCCATGTTGTCCTACTCAGGACTGAGTCAAGGGTTTTGGGGAGAAGCTATGTTAACAGCTTGCTATTTATTAAATAGGGTTCCTAATAAAAGGAACAGGATTACCCCTTATGAACTCTGGACTAAAAGGAAACCAAACTTGAACTACCTCAAAGTTTGGGGTTGTAGGGCTGTTGTAAGACTCCCTGATCCAAAGGTGAAAACCTTGGGTGAAAGAGGCATTGAATGCATCTTTGTTGGATATGCTGAGCATTCTAAGGCTTATAGGTTCTATGTTATTGAACCTAATGATTCAGTTTCAATAAACTCAATCATTGAATCAAGGGATGCTAACTTTGATGAGACTAGGTTCTCATCAGTCCCTAGACCAAGTCTTAGGACTCCTATAGGAGCTGAGGACACTGGTGTTTCAGTGGAACCTGAAAGGATCACTGATGAGGTTGTGGTTCAGCAACCTGAGCCTGAGCTTAGAAGAAGCACAAGGCATAGGACTCCAAGGAATTTTGGGCCTGAGTTTCAACTATACTTAGTTGAAGGTACAAGAGATGAGGTCTCTGACCAATTCTACTATTGCTTTAATGTTGAGGATGATCCCAAAACATTTGATGAAGCAATAAAGTCCCAGGATGTTGCTTTCTGGAAAGAAGCAATCAATAATGAGATGGATTCCATCATGGGCAACAACACTTGGGTGTTGGTTGATCTACCTCCAGGTTGTAATCCACTTGGTAACAAGTGGATTTTCAAAAGGAAAATGAAGGTAGATGGAACTGTTGAAAAGTTCAAGGCAAGGCTAGTCATTCAAGGCTTTAAACAAAAGTCAGGGATAGACTATTTTGATACTTATGCTCCAGTTGCACGTATCAGTACCATAAGAATGTTGATTGCTCTAGCAAGTATTCACAATCTGATTATTCATCAGATGGATGTGAAGACAGCATTCTTGAATGGTGACTTGGATGAGGAGGTTTATATGAACCAACCTCAGGGCTTCATCATGCCTGGTCATGAAGGTAAGGTGTGTAAACTGATTAAGTCCTTATATGGACTGAAGCAGGCACCTAAGCAATGGCACCAGAAATTTGATGAAGTGGTTTTGTCTAATGGTTATTCACTTAACCAAGCTGACAAATGTGTATATAGCAAATTTGATGAATCTGGTAAAGGAGTCATCATTTGCCTATATGTTGATGACATGTTAATCTTTGGTACTGACCAAGCTAAGGTTGATCAGACAAAGGATTTTTTGTCGTCAAAGTTCTCCATGAAAGACATGGGGGAGGCTGATGTTATCCTTGGCATAAGGATTAAACATGAAAGTGATGGTATTGTAATTTCTCAGTCTCATTACATTGAGAAGGTGCTGAAGAAATTCAATCACTTTGATTGTACTCCAGTGAGTACACCTATGGATACAAGTGAGAAACTGATGCCTAACAATGGTCAGGCTGTCTCCCAGCTTGAGTATTCTAGGGTGATTGGTTGCTTGATGTATGCCATGACTAGTACTAGGCCTGACATTGCATTTGCTGTGGGTAAACTGAGTAGGTATACTAGTAATCCTGGTACTCAGCATTGGCAAGCAATTCAGAGGGTACTGAAGTATTTGAAAGGAACAATGGATTATTGTTTGTCTTATACTGGATATCCTTCAGTGTTGGAAGGTTACACTGATGCAAGTTGGATCAGCAATACTGAGGATAATTCATCCACAAGTGGCTGGGTATTCCTTCTTGGTGGTGGTGCAATTTCTTGGGCATCCAAGAAGCAAACTTGCATTACTGGTTCAACAATGGAATCTGAATTTGTGGCTCTAGCAGCTGCTGGTAAAGAGGCTGAATGGTTGAGAAACTTGCTTCTTGAGATTCCATTGTGGGTCAAACCTATGGCACCCATTTCTATCCGTTGTGATAGTGCAGCTACATTGGCTAAGGCATATAGCCAGATGTACAATGGCAAGTCTAGACACCTAGGTGTTAGACATAGCATGATTCGTGAGTTGATCACGAATGGGGTGATTTCAATAGAGTTTGTGAGGTCTCAACAAAACTTAGCTGATCACTTGACGAAGGGATTGGCTAGAGACTTGGTTATAAAGTCTGGTAAAGGGATGGGTTTAAAAGTCCACTCTAGTCACTGAATGCTAGGACACCCAACTCCCTCCTGAGGAAACTTGGGAGCTGAGTTCAATGTGGAAAGCTGAACATTCAGGGGACTGAAGCACATGTATATCATCCCAAGGATGTGCTTGTACCTGCTGAAAGGAGGATGAAGTTATAAACTTCTTAATGGTTAATTTCTTTGAAAAAGTGCTTAAGCAGGAGCATGAACTAAAGAGGAACCACCTATGTAAATGTTGAGGTTTCGCCGCCTCAAGGAGCATGGACTTTGGCTCTTACAACATTTATGAATTGGATATGGACACATGGCTTGTATGGTGTCAGGAGCGTTTTAAGTGTTTGAAAACTTGTGTGTATTTTATCTTCAGGTATTCATAGTAGTTGAAGGGTTCAATTCTTAGAACACCCTGATTCTCGAATATTTGAACTGATGTACTAATATGGAAATTCAATCCTCAGGACATTTTCATTTATGCACTGGTTTTGTTAAAGTTGATTTTCATGCAAAAAGGAATTGTACTAAATTGGGGAGGATTGTTGGAAATTTAGTGCAATTGTGGGAACGGGTAATACTTGTAAATGGGTTTGGAGGTACGGAGTGTACACCCATTAAGTCCCTTACCTCCCTGGACTCAATATAGTGGTTGTAATATCAGTAGGAAGCTGCTCCTGGTCAGGAAGTTGCTTCTGGTCAGGAAGTTGCTCCTGGTCAGGAAGCTGCTCCTGGTCAGGAAGCTGCTCCTGGTCAGGAAGCTGCTCCTGGTCAGGAAGCTGCTCCTGGTCAGGACGTTGCTCCTGGTGATGCACAAAGTCTTTGTAACCTCTTTGACCAGTTAATGAGGGTTGAATATAGACTTGATGACCAGATTTCTGGTCATGTAACCACTATGCTTTATGAAGGTTATTATGAGATTAATAGGCTGATTAATGCTCTTAATACCTTTGACTAGGAGTTACATTCCTTAAAGGAATAGGATCACTATAAATAGTGATCATATTTTGCATGATAAAAAGGTACAGAAACAAGAAACACATAAACGCACAGAGTTCTTGATTTGTGCCTAAAACAAGAACTAACTCTTGGTTTTATCCCAAGGAGGTATTCGTGTTAACCCAGGCATAGGGTCGAATAATCTTCTTTGGAAAGTGATTACACGACTCCAAGAGATATCCGGTAACCATTCATTGGTACGTAGTTAGGCTATTGATTATCTTCACCCTGTTGGAACGAAGTAAACCCCAACATTAGTAGCAGAGATTGAACCACTTTAGTTGGAAATCATATCACATCTATAACTTCTATTAAAAAGGAGTTTTCGCTGATGTCATTTTGTATACGTGTCGTTCAATGAGCTATGAGTTAGAAATTTGATGATGTAAACCTACATCTTCAAGTTTCTCTAAAATTATAGGTTAATTCTCACTTAAATTCTCTTTAGTTTTTGTGGTTTCTAAATGCCCACTAAGTGTTTGATTAAATGTTTCATTTGCATAAAGCCCATTCTACGGTTGTGTTTCAAATAATTTGGCGTATTAAGTTTCTTCGTTTTATGTTTGGAATTAGATATGTGATAAGTGGTCTGGAGACACACCTTTAGTATTTTTATTTTTATTTTTGGTTTTATTTTAGTTCATTTGATTAATTTGTGAATCTTGTATGTAGGAACTAATTACAAATAGCGTATCTCGGTAGCGACAGGTTTGTTCTTTTTGCTATTCTTTTAGTATAATTACTTGATATGTTTTGTCTGTGATTCTGTTAGATGTTTTCAATTGTTCTCTCACTGCAGCGCTTTTCAGCTAAGTGGCCATATGTAGAGCAATGTCCATGTTATGTATTACTTGCATCATATCTGGTGAGTCTCTTCCAAGATTCATAATTTTATAATGTTTAAGTTGCGGATAGAATTTGTTTTCTTTTATTCTTAATTTTTACGTTTGTCCGTAAAGAGGAAGTGATAAGCTATATAATTTCCGCGCGTTTTTGGTTAGGTGATGTGTGTTAGAGTCAACTCATGGGTGAAATGCGAAGTACACTCAAAAATGTTATTTCAGGCTTTTTTCTATACTAATTTATTAGTATCAATACGTTTTTTATTGGTTGATTTTTTTATACTTATTTGTTTTTTTTTTAATATTTTACATGTTTGAGAAATTATTATCCTTGCATATAATTTGTTTGATGAAATGATTGAATGGAAGTTTTTTTTATAATTTGATGAAAACGTTACAACATACGACGACCACCTTGATTTTTGGATTTGATATGAAGCACTTAATTCAGTTTTAGTCGTTGCAAGATTTTTGGTAACTCAAGATATCATGATCATCAAGATATAGGTTCTAAGAGTGTTTTATAAAGCTTTAATATTGTAAACTTCGTTGGTTGTTGCTACTTTAATATTATAAAGCTTTGAAATGTGGTTATTTGTGTTTGTTATCAGGGCACTTCTCCGAAGCAGATTCCATG
The DNA here is from genome assembly GCA_025667525.1 of Glebionis coronaria. Classification (NCBI taxonomy): domain Eukaryota; kingdom Viridiplantae; phylum Streptophyta; class Magnoliopsida; order Asterales; family Asteraceae; genus Glebionis; species Glebionis coronaria. The sequence goes on along the minus strand of CM046879.1, from coordinate 592,597,959 downwards.
GAGGACATAGTTGAGATTTGGTGAAAGTTATTGAGATAAATATTCTCACTTATTGCTCTTATCTATCATTTTGTCTTTCCATGTCAATTGCTCCGCCGCCTAATCAATAGTCATGGTCTTGTGAAATGGAAACTTAATAATCACTTTAACGCAATTGTTTTAGTTTCGTAGTCATTCATTTATTCAATCGTGATTGTTTATTTTTATGCTTGAATGTTTCAGTTTCATGTATTTCTGGTGTTCTCCTAACGCCTTAGTAAAGTGATCTCTTTGATTGTAAGCATCAATGAAATCTCTGGTGATTTATTAATAGTTCTTATTAGTTTCATGTAAATATTTTGTGTATCCAAAAGTTGTGAAACATTCCCTCTTCATTATATATCCAAAACTTTAATAATAGTGTCAAGAGGTGAACAAGAACTTCTCGAGAGCTATTTTTATAAGGCGCGAGAGTAGGAAAGTTATAAGGCGTATTTTGCATTTCATTCTCAAAGTGATTATGTAGTTATTTTGTCTCTGGTCGCGAGTGTTTAGTTTATGTCTTACACGTATATGATCACATATCAGATATTGATGGATATTGATGGAGCCCTTGTCAGTCTCTTAGAAATTGTTGAAACATGTGGTATTGGTTATTTAAGTGATTCAAGTTATAAGTTTTGGCTGGACAAATTTTATACTACATATTGAAGCAATAGCTATTTTTGGTCAATGGCTAAATAATCTTCAAGTCATACTCGCAATATTTACCCACTTACGTTAATTGTACAGTTTCATTGGGGGATAGCTTCGTCTTTGCTTGATTCTTGAGAAGAAACATATTGCTGTGTTTCAGCTCCCTATGTTTTATCGTCTTTCTCTATGTCTCTCCAAATGTGGTGAGTCATTATCATTTTTATTGTGAGGAGTCCATCTTTATCACATTGGTTACATTAAAGTATTGCCCGTGTTGAACACGGGTTATGAGCTAGTAGTAGTCACTAAAATAAAGTCCATGATACTCATCTACAGTAGTGGCAAACGGTGTGGTTTGGGTAATGGGTCAACATGAGTTTGGATCAAAACTGCAAACCTTTGGGACAAATAAAATAAGCTTGGTTAACTCTTCTCACTATAATGTTATAAATATCTGACTATTTGAGTATCTTAGCAACCCTATAATTTTATACACACTTTTTCAATTGCATTTTAACTACTACTGTATAAGTTAACCCGTTCGACCTAAATTGCTCCACTTTCGCATAAATGTATTGATTGTGCCATTTATTAATGTGGAATACATCAAAAATCAAGTCTCCAGTGTATTCCATAATCGACATTTGGAGAAAGTAGTTAAAGCTAGTTTGTGAGTCACCGTTTGTCATCGAAAATTTCGTTTTGTCTACTTATATTCTAAAGAAGTCAAAATCGTGAGTTCAAGTTTCTATATTTTTCTACATGGGATCAAGGGCGCGATCATTCCAGTCAAAGCTAAGGTATTCTTCCACGTGCAGTTATGGGAATTGGCCCTTCTGTCTCAATCCCAGCTGCAGTAAAGGCTGTGATTTTAGGTGTTTTTCGGGTTTGTTTGGTGCCTTCTTTGACTTCTTGTTATATTGTTTTGCCTAATACATACAAGTGTCGGCTAAATTACTACCCCGGCTGGATTTTTAAAGCATTGTGTTGATATGAAAATTCGAGTGGGGACAGAAGTTTATATGACAACAAAGCTAAACGCTTAGTCAAGTAGCATTTGGAAAGTAGCACTTATAATACATAAACGCTCATTGCCAAACGAGCGTTCAGTTTAAACGATATTCCCAAACATACCTGGGAGAGCCAATAGAGACTTTTTGGCTAAAAAAAGGGAACACCTAAACTGTCTTTTTTAGAAATATATCGGACTATGTTATAAGCTAGTTGTAACAAATAATTCATCCGCAGATAATCATATTAGGGAACTATGACAGATTAACTACACTTATTAGTAATTACTTATAAGATCTTGCAAAACTACAAACATACCTAACTTTTCATATGCACTTTTTTTTTATAAAAAAAATTAGTATATTTTTATTCATAATATTAGTAATATTTATGCATACAATAGATATCATGTTTAGATGTCAGCTGAAATGTGTTACTATCACAGAAATACCAAATATTTACTATCTACGCTACTTTTTGTGGAATTCATCAGTAGCAATGCTCATTTGATTTGAGCATATTTGAATCCATTTTAAAAGTGATCTAAGATATTTACAACATTTGACTCGTTATATTGAGAAGAGTTAACCAAGCTTATTTTATTTCTTTTGTGCGAAAATTTTGAAGCAAATTATCAGATGCTTTCGAAAACACAGATCCTTGAGAGGTACAAGAAATACATTGTATCTTGATATATGTACTTTTTTGTTTAGAATTTTAGTCGTGTTACATGACTTAGAAATGAAAAGATTCAAATCACTTTTGCACACATTTGGTTTAAGAATCAAAACGTCTCCATCAATGATTCCCCACGTTCAAGTTTTTTAAACGTTTAAAAGATTGAACTAAAAAAACAACAAAAGAACTAATGAAAATCGTTATCACGTACGGCCAACACAAATAATGAGAATGGAAGCACAAGTTATTCCTCCATTGCCAACAATTTTTTCATGTAAAACCATAGTTCGTGTTTTCATAATTTACTCTAAATATGATTAGTAACCAAAACCTAAACAAACCACTATAGATCATATAATAGACTCGTGTGGGTCTAGGTTGAGTTATGTTTGTAAATCATTTACAATAACTATAATGTATATGATCAATCAAATCTCCAACTGTTAAATTAGATTACTTAGGGGGTGTTTGGATTTACTTATTTAAAATAGATTATTCATTTTGAAAATGAATAATCAGATAATAAGCGGTTACAAAATGAAGTTTTTAAATATAGTGTTTGAATTTGATTATTTCCTTTAATATCACTATAATGACATGATCAGTTTTTGTGTATTTGGCAAAATATATTATTTAAAAACTTAAATCGTAAAATGACTATAAAGGACACTATTATAAATTGTGTATAAATGAGGATTGGTGGTGGATATAATGAATGAGGGTATCATTGTAAATTTTGGATCATTTAATGTTTTTATGGTGTTGCGTTTTCAAAAAGTAGCTCACTACCACCAGTTGCAAAACCACATTTTCCACCCTTGGAAACGCAAATAAGTGATTTGTTATTTGTTTTAGCCAAACACCTTTTTTAGATTATCTCAGTTTTTTAAACGCAATAAGTAGATAAGTAGGCTCAAATCGGAACCCCAAACACCCCCTTAAACAAATGTATAAACACTAACATTTTCAAATAGGTAATTAGATTTAGTTACTATTACTAACTAAATATCATGCTTATACAAACATTTTGTTACTAGCATTTTTATAGCACAAAATATTGCAAAACAAAAAGTTGAGAACCAGATTACTTTAACCAACCACTTAATGTACTGAAACATATAGAAGCTTGCCCCCTTTATTTATAAGAATTGTCCTATGTGATGGTTGATGATCTTGGGCGATGTGGGACAAACATCCTCTTTTGTTTCTTCTTTTTTGTTTGCAAAAACCACAACAGCAGACCACTTCCTTATTTTCACATGGTCACTGTTTGCATACATGGAGAAAATACGCAGCGGCAGCGTGGCTGCGAAAGATGGTGGGATTTGTCGGGGCAAAATATTTGCCAGTATAGATCCTTCTAAGGATGAATTTAGGCTTAATTTAAGGAGTGGACTTATTTTATGCAATGTGAACAAAAGCTTGAAAAAAAGGAGTTTTATTTGTTCCCACATTGGTGAGTGAACAAACATTTGACTAGTTTTTAAATAAGACCGTGAGAAGGAAGATACAAGTTTGTATTTTCCCGCATTGAAAAAGTTTTGTTAAAGCCTTTACAATTTGTGCGATCCATGCTTTTTATTCATTTGGATGCGTTCAAGCTCCCTCGTGTTATCATTTTGTCGTAGTTATGTGCTTCATGATGTTGAAGATGAGCCTGAATGGACTTTGTTGCAGACAGACTGTGAAGGATTTTCGGCATAGATATGTGATGGACTTTGCTGCAGTTTGTGAAGGATTTTCGGCATAGTGATGTGATCATGATGTTGAAGATGAGCCTGAATGGACTTTGCTGCAGATTGTGTAGAACCTTCGGGTTTGTGGTTATTGTCATACTGTGTTTAAGATACTATCTAAAATTGAAGAAAGAGAAATAGTCGTTAGGGATTCAAATCAAACCGGTTTCACTATTCTAAAGATGGTGCTTGTTCTCGTGGAGAGTATTGGTCATAATCATTACAAGTACTTCATGTTATAAATTTGCAGTTATGCTAAATAATGCTACTTATGTAGGGAGGAAAATCTTCAAGAATTGTGATTTGTGTTTTAGCACTTAAATATTATAACGATTGGAAACAAATGGGTGGCAATGGTGCATGGAAATTTGGGGGAAATTTAAAAGCCTCGGCGCCTAATAAGCAGCTTATTCGCAAAAACTCGGACCCTTTTACAACATCGGTGTCAAGGAGTATTGATGATAGCAAAATGGTAGGTAATTTACACGTTATTCTTCCTCTTACATTCTCTTCGATACGACTAGTTCGTCAAAGGCGATGCTATTTGATAACATAGTGTCTTGGTCATTTTCTTGGTGTAGTTCTAGATGTAAAGCGTCTTTCATTTGGAACGATTGGCTAAAAACCCTTACCTTATTTATGTGTAATTCTAGCATCTTGCTAGTCGTGTTTTATTAATAAAATCGCCGTTAAAGAAAAAAAATTTATCCTCCTACTCGATAAAAATATGGACAAGTATAATCCACTATATATCTCTTTTGATCTCACTCATTGATTTTAACACTTGTCGTAATCTTATGAGTAGGAAGATAAGTAGGAACATTAGTAGGAAGGTTTATCATTTTCCTTTTATTTATCTTGATGCTTGCCATGTTCTTCTACGAAGCGTAATTCATCGTTAAGTACACTCGTTCATTCTGTTTTGTAGGATAAAAATCCCGATGAAGTTCCCATTGTAAGTAAAATGGGACAAAAAAGTCCTAGCTAGTAGTAGCTGCAAAACAAATATATTACAAAGAAATATATATGAAATTCCCATCCCACATCGGATGAAAAGCAAAACAAAGACATGTATACAAGCAAAGTGTGAAATGTTAGTTGCTGTGTTTGTAAGGAAGAGAGACGGTTGGCATCTCCCCTGACAGGGACGGGACAGCTTTCGAGCATTACCTGTTACACATCTCCCCTGACAGGGACGGGACAGCTTCTCGAATATATATTGCAGGTAGAGAGCCGTTTTGGGTGATCGAGCTATTCTGCCATTAAGGACTGAAATTTTTAATGTTGTTAAAAAGGAGATGGTGGCTCGAAATGAAGAGCTCAACCCATACAACTATTTCGACAACAATTGATTACATTTTGTACAAGAAAGATTAGTGATGTTGTCCCAAAACACCCTCAAATGATAGTTCTTTAGGTGTGCGTGCCGTGCATCAATATTAGTTGTTATGTCAAAGTCATTGTACAAATGTCATAAGCACCACATGGTTGTAAAACATGGTTGAACACTGAGTAAACTTAAACAAACATGGACTATCACGATGATGAAGGAGGTTCAGTTACACTTGTCCCCGGTCTTATAATTATAGGCGAGTGAGTATTATGGGGAGGTTTGATCGGCTAATAAGGAGTACCATATCCAGCGAGAATTAGAAATATGCAATAGTTCTCATCAAAAGAGTTGAAGAACTTGAGATCAGTTAGTTGATTTCCGTCATCCCCGGGTGCATTGATGGTGATATTTTCTAAATCAATCAAATGGTTAAGTCGAGGTCATGTTAAAAAGTAGTTTGTTACATCTTTTAGTCATGTGTGTAAAAGTTAATCTACTGGGCACAAGGTACCTATACTTGTAATACATATAAATGCCATACCTGTAAATATCTTCTTAGTGCTAATGTTAATGTGATCAAAGTACAGTATGACAGATCGTATATGTTCCTATTGCTCTACTTTAAATCCTTAGCAGTCACAGCAGCAGACCAAGACTTCAGCATAGACAAAACGCCTTCAAAGGAGTCCCTTCAGCCCCAGCCTGACACTTTGAAAGGGTAAAGGCAACGTTTGATGACCATAAAATAGATACTTTATATCATTATTCCGATAAGGAAGCATGGTATCATGAAACTACTTAAGGAATTTCAGGTGTTACGTCAAAGTCATTGTATCCGTGGGAACAATTGCAACAGTCGCCGGAAACCACCGTAGATAATGAACACTGTTAACACCAACCATTGATGTTTGTTTTGGGGCGCCACTTCATTCCTTAGTTCATCTGTCGAAACACCGGACACTTTTGTTGGTTAGAATAAATGAAAGTGTGAAATGAAAAATGAAAATGATTAATTGAGTTATATTACAAAAATGCCCTTCTGAAATTAATCATGTTAAAATAACTATTAATCTATACCTTTGGATATAAAAAGAACGAGCGGCTGAGATGAAGGGAATTATTCACTTATCGGAGTAATTTCTATGCGGATATTGTGAACAAAACTCTCTTAGCAGGAAGGCACAAGAGTGACAAGACTCTTAGCAGCTTAGAAGTGAACAAACCGGACATGTTCAAGAAACGACGGATATTGTGATAGAAAACCGATACTATTTCAGGAAGGCACAAGATGGTGATCGGGAGAACTACTTCACGGACGAGATGAAAGAAAAGATAGACAAATTGATCGATCAGAAAATGAGTGGCACTGCTTAAAAGGATATAAAAGTATGAAATTAAAGTGGAGATGCGGGGAATCGAACCCCGTGCCTCTCGCATGCGAAGCGAGCGCTCTACCATATGAGCTACATCCCCTAGCTGTTTTACGAACACAAAATATCCTCACTAATACGTTATTGCATGCATGAATCATGATTCATGAACAAGTTTAGAAGCCTAAAAGCTTGAATATTGTGGCATAAGTTGTTGAAAAAAAGTTGCCTTACAATGTCCATCCAAAACTAAAATATGAAAATTTTATTTTATTTTTAAAGCAAAACGAATAATGATCGAAATGGAAAAAGATAGTGGCCGCGCCAAGACCACGCAAGATATATTGTTGGTTCTGCCGTGGTTTGCTTGCCCCATGTTTTGTTTTAAAAAGTACACAATCAATGCAGAGGATAAGAAGACATAGAAACTGAAAGATTTTGATCGCTTTGTCGCACGATGGTTTAAGAATCATAACGTCTCCATCAACGATTCCCCACGTTCAAGTTTTCTAAACGTTTAAAAGATTGAACTAAAAAAACAACAAAAGAACTAACGAAAATTGTTATCACGTACAGCCAACACAAATGATGAGATCAAGTTATTATATTTAATTACCCTATAACCGAAACCTAAACAAACCACCATAGATAATATAATAGACTCGTGTAGTCGTGTGGGTGTAGGTTGAGTTGTGTGGCCTTACACTACAAGAATCGCTTTGTTTAGGGTCGAAATTTTCGACCCTACAACTCAAAGAATTCGACCCTAAAAATTTAGGGTCGAAATACCCTTTGTATAATTCTATACGTTTACAATGGCCCATATGATAAATCAAATCTCCAAATAAGATGGTTCAATCAAACGACATATGTCCCAAAAATTTTACTCAGCTTGCACCCTTTATTTATAAGAAGTGTCCCATGTAAAGGTAAATGCACTTGGACGATGTGGGACAAACATCCTCTTTTGTTTCTTCTTTCTGTTTTGCAAAAAGCACATAATCAATTCATTGCGGTATGCTAGTATGCTTGTGTCGATTATAATTGTTCATGTTAACGTGGTCAATATCCATCTAAAACCAACTAAAACCACTAAAAACCCCCTATATCAGAAACGCCCTATAATAAATATTTGCCCATTTTGACCCATATATAACCGAAGGGTCCTTAATAAGGGCCCCTGATCCTAACACTTAGTTTAAATCATAGCAACACTATTTCCAACAGTTGGTTTGTTCAATACACGACATTAAAGACTCGGCCTGCAAAATCCGCAATACCATCAAAATTAAAATAAAAACTTGCATGCATTTCAAGTCAAATGGATGGAAATAAATTGCTTGGAGTTTGAATGCATAATAACACTATGATGAAACTTGTGCAGATATAAGGTTATTCTCAGTGCTAGTAAAAATGATACTGTAATAACTCAATACCAGTCGTAAGTAACTTAAGTCATAAAATACTCAAAAGTTAAGTTTATATATTTTGTTTACGATGGAGAATGAATTTATGTAATGACCCAATACTATAGTGATATCTAAGCAAGGCCTGTGGTGTTGCATATCTAGGTCTACAGAGTGTCAATTGAAAGAATGTTCACCTGTAAATTTAGATCAGAAATCGTGAAGGAAACAAGATCAGTACCGTCAAGGAAACTTCAACCTAGGGCTAGCTCAAATTATGTTCTGTTGTTTTACGTTATAAATAACAGAAACATGCATGATTGTCATCTGAAGTACTTGTGAAACACAGATCGAGAAATGATGGCCTGTGAAAGACTGAAGGTCACCGTGTTTTACATTCATGATGAGTGAGATAAATATAACTTTATATATTAATTTTGTGATGGATATTCACATCAATGCGGGTAGTAACACAGTAAGGGCGCATAGCATGAATGCAATGTTTGAGTTGCATTAGCCGTGTGAGCGTGCAGGTAGGTTGAGTTGTCTACATGCAGATATAATTTGAGGTCTACAAAGTCGAGTCATGGAGGTCCACAAAGTCGAGTCATGGTTTAACCACACCCAAATCACCCCGATCAAGTTATCAAGTCACGGGATCGACCATGGGTCAAAAGATCGACGACTAGCTCAACCTCGTCGAGTCATCGGATTAAACCGGTCGAGTCACCGGGTCACGGTTTCAACCACTAAGTAAACCGGTTTGAGTCACCACGGCACGAAACTAACCACCGGGTCAACCCGACCGAGTCACTGGCTCACGAGTTCGATCACTGGGTCAACCGGTCGTATCACCGGTTCACTGATTCGACCACCACATCAATCCGGTAGAGTCACCGGGTCACGGATCGATCGCCAGCTGGTCAACCAGGTCGAGTTACCGAGTCACAAGTTCGACCATTGGGTCAACCTAGCTAGTCGAGTCACTGATTCACTGATTCGACCACGAGATAAATCCGGGAGTCACCAGTTCGGCCACTGGGCCAATTAGCATATGTTAACTATTTGCCACACAATTTTTGTACTATTTGTCACGCATTAACATATCATTAACTATTAACGCGTAATTGTTGCACCTCACATGAGTACAATTTTCGTCGCGCAATTTGGGCAATTTATGCAATTATGCACATATACATGTAGTCTATAAATGAATAAATGAAAACTGATACTTTGTATTTTAGGCTGAATTTATGTTCTAATTTTTATTATATTATAAAAACTAGTATAACTTCTTAATAATAAAACTAAAAAATTAAACTCAACTTAGTAGTTAAAAAGTTCTTTATTTCAAGAAAAGTTTAGTTTTATATACAGCTTCCCACCCTCTCAACTTCTACTACTCACTCGATGTGGGATGAACTCACTCGCATGTTTTTCACTTTTCACCATTGTCTCTTTTTAAATCTGTTTTCAACAAATGTTATTATTTTGATTAATATTTATTCTTGTTTAGGTTATGCAAATCCTTTTCTTTTTCATTGGATTGATACCACCGTGTTGATTGTTTGGGTTTGACTCACGAAAATCGAACCGAACCAAACCCGAATTAGAACCGAACCGAGAATAAAATTCAGGTTATGGATTATAATCGAACCGAACCGAACCGAATTACGAATTTGGTTTTCGGGTTGGATACGGGTTTGGCAATCAGACCCGAAAACCGAAAATGTACAAATATATATGTTTTTATATATATTTATATACATAAAATAATTACTAAAATTTAGTCTTAATATTAAAATACAATTTTTATACTTGAAATAATTTTTTTGCTAAATATTTAAATAATTATGTTTTTTTCTAGAAAACTTCGGATATTTCAGGTTAATCGGGTCAACCCGATAACCGAACCGAATTCAAATTCAGTTTTCGGTTCGGTTTTAGGTTGACTCAAGGAAAAAAATTTAAGCGAATAGACCGAACAACCCGAGAACCGAAAAACACCCCTACGATTATCCAGTTTTTCCTAAAGCTTTTCGCGGAAGTTATAGGCAAGTTAAGCTATAGACATACGATCTATTTGTGTTTATAGTTAACAAATCCGTGGAAATGTCGTATCATATCACTAATCAACATGTGGCACAAATAATTATTTTCAGTAATAAGTAAGCGAAGTCTTGAGAGAAACCTTTAGGTCATGGATTCCATCCCAAGCATCTTGCTCCAAATGAAAAAAGTGTTTCACAAACTATAAGATTTTTCTAGTGATACTCACCAGCTGTAACACAAGAACAACACATTCTTGTTGGGAAATTTCTGACATATATCATATACCGAGGGCCGTCCCGTGACTTTTAAGAGCCATGTGCCGCAACTACAAAGTATTCCCTTCAAAATGTAGTATTGCGTACTTGTAAAATAACGAGTTCGACACAAGAATAGTTGTTCTAAATTGAAATGTTAAAAGGCTAACAAAATGTTTTTTTTATCTTCTTCCAAAGATGTAGAACAATAGATAGGAATTTCAAAAATAACACCACAAAGGAAACTCTGAAGTTCGGCTTTACAGTTCCGACAAAATGTAAACAAAAAATATAGGTTATTTTAGTTTTCGAAATTTTGATTTAATGCATTGGAAATATTAAGTTATCAACAATAAATACGTATTAATTGCTTGTGATCAGCTTTCTTTTGCAATAAAAACTAAACTAAATAAAGTGGGCTTTGGAGGCCCTCAAACATTTTGGGCCCTATGCACTTGTCCAGTCTGCATAGGCCCACATCCGACCCTATACTCCAAGTGGTGGAACTACCCACTACTAGCCGTTATTGAACGTTTCACCTTTTTCAAAGAAAAAGAAAGAAATCAATAAACGCCAAAAAAACAACACAAAAATGCAAAATGCAACAGCGACTGGCGTTTTCACGTTCGTTTTCCCATACCACATCGGCTCGAATATATGGCTCTCGTATCAAGTTATTACAAGTCTTCTGGTTAAAAAGTGTTGTACTTGATCTATCCTTTGGCTAAAAAAAGTCAAATATCGGAAATACCCACTGCAAACTGTTATCCAACGTTCCACTACTTAAAAAAAAGAAATTAATAAACGTGACACGAAAACCCAGAATGTGATACAACGGCTGCCATTTTCACGTTTGTTTTCCCATGCCCCATCGGCTTGAAAATACGGCGCCAAACACAAAAACACTGAACGGGTATGGCTCTGGTGTCGCGCGGGTGCTTTTTTGGCAAAACGCAAAGCCGTGGCCCAGCGTACCATGTGCTCTTATAATCGATAAGGATCCCCTTTCAAAGTTGCTACAACAAGACTATCGCCATGCCTAAACGATGTAAATATGAACATGATTCAAATAACCATTTGTCACACTAATCTTCAATATCAATTAATAGTTGTGCACATTAGCCATTTGTACAAATTGAGTAATATCAAAATTTGGTAACTAAATCTAATTACCTGCTTGAATATGTTGTATTTATAGTTATTATTTGTTTAAGTAATCTAATTTAACGGTTGGAGATTTGATTGATTATGTATGTTTGGTCACACTAACAGTTAGCGGTAGGAGTTAGCAGTAACAATAATAGTTAGCAGTAGTAGTTTGTAGTAGCAGTTAGCAATAGCAGTTAATAATAGTAGTTGATTTATAAAAGTGTTTGGTAAATAAGCAGTAGCTGTAATTTAAATATGTAATACATATATAAATAAATAGAAAACTCTTTTAAATTAAATGTGTTATATTAATGAGAGTATTTAAGTAATTTAGTAAGTCTAAAACTCTTTCATTAATAATGCTCATCCAATAATGTTATTTGAAAGATCATATGAAAAAGTAGCATTTTTATGAGAAATGCTAATGCTCATTGCTTTAACCACATAAGTTTTTTTTAACAACTAAACGAGTACCCGTGCATAGCAACACGACTTTCTAGCGGCAGATTATTAACGATATGCAATATTATGCTAAGTGTTCATGTAAGTTCAAAATAGAACGTGAAAATTAGGGTCGAGCAAAATTAACCGAAAACAAACCGTATCGAACCGACAAATCGATCCGAACCTAAACAACCGAAACCTGAACCATCATTTTCGGTTTTGTATATTTATGTCGGTTTTTCTCGGGTTGGTTTCAGTTTTGCTCGGCTTAATTTGGTTCTGTTTTTAATTTTTGTTTTTTTTTTCCAAAATCGTTCTTTGGTTCGGTTTAGTTTTATCGGTTTGTTTCGGTTTTGAATCGATGCTTAACTTTAGTAAACATGTTAAAATGTGTAACCTACGATAATTAAATTGTGACAAACTTTAACGTGTATAAAAAAACATGTAAAGAGGAACCAATGATCATTGTTACAACTAAAATAACTAAACTTATAAGATAGTCTTTTATTTTCACTATAAACTTAAAATAACTAAACTTATAAGGTAGTCACTTTTACCACACTTAAAAATAAATAAAAAACAAAACTAAAATAACTAAACTTATAAGGTAGTCTTTCATTTACACTATAAACTATAAATATTTAGTCTAAACCGAAAAAGATAACGCCTTACTATCAAAGAAATATCGATGGCAAATGTTCACCCGTTGATTTCTTCTTATGAAATATGAAATTTTCAACTTTTATATCTCTTTTTACCTAAAACTACAAAATCAATCGTTTTCTTTTATAAAATACATATAGTCATTTGATAAGTCATAGTTTCTAAATATATGTGTTTTTTAATGTAAAAATCAATTACACCAATCACGCTATTAAATCCTCTTATCCTCTAAAAATTATCATCAGTCATCACCGTTACACAGATAACTCTTTCGTGTATGCTTGGTTATATTTTGGTTATGCAAGTTTAAGACTATAAGATAATAATTTGTTTAGTAGAGTATGATGCTTATCAAAAAATTGTGAAGATATCATGTGTCAATTTAAGCACAATAGAATACTTCGTAAAAGCTAACGTTTTTTATGAAAAACAAATACATATTGACTGAAGATTAAGAAAATCGACTATGATACTACACGCGAGTTGCTCATGATACAAACTTATAACTACGTTCACCGAGACATATAATCTAATGAGTTGAATTTAATAGTTGAAACACTTGAACTTGATAGCTTGAGTTAAGACTAACGTTGCTAAATTGAACACACAAGTAGCCATGAACGCTTGAACCTGACTGCTGAACATAAGACATGGAGCAAATAGATCCACATGAAGCAAATGTATAATTAATTAACTAATGTTCATCGTTAACCCAAATTTTATATCAATAATGTACCAAAAGTAAGAAACATTTGAGGCAAAGCATGATGATAATTGAAGGATTAAATTGAATCATGTGACACGTACTAAACTGTTTCGTAATTATCGCATATTATTTTCGTAATTTATAACAACTGACAACATTTTCATACATGATACATAATATACTTGTAAAACCTGAGAATTTCAGGTTTTGACTTGTGAACATTATGTACGTCACTTCATGATATCTAAATATTTTATACCACTTTTCTTTGCATGAATCATTTGAATCATCACATGCATTTCATAAGCATGCATCATCTTAACATTTCAGTAATCATATCACAATTTTACTGTGACTATACATTTTTATCACAATGGTGTGACTACATTTATATGATTATATTTCAGTAATCATACAATGACCTAATATAAAAGACTTTGAGTCTTTTGAAACATATGATCACTTGCATACATATCACTGATTTTTCTCCAAGAACAACATCATGATCACAGTTATGACTGATTACCTATTTATAAATATATAAACATTGGTAAATTTAAGTAATATATATATATATATATATATATTTTTACAGTCAATGATTTCAGATAACCCTAACTATCACTCTTACATATGATTATTTAATAAATCATACTATAAATGTATTTTATACATAAAAGTATTAATATAACTACCTAGGGACCATCCTTTCACCAAAGGCACTAAAACATAATTAAAATACCTAAGGCCTGGGCTTACTCACATTTCTATAACTTAAAATCACTTGACATATATTTTAACCCGACTAATAAACAAAACAAACCCTAACCTATCCCTACCCGTATATACCTACTTAACTAACAAACCTCTTAACATTACATTTTACTTAAACTTACAACCTTTTATAAACTTTACAACTTAACATTTATATTAAACACTTAATACTCAAAATCAAGTTTTCCCTCCCAAACCTTTACCAAAACCGCCGGTTTTGGTCTAGCACTCCACTAAAACCATGGGTAAGTGTACAAAACTTGCATTTATGATATGTACTTAGGATGATTAATTAGCTAATACACCTTCCCTTTGTTTCTTTGTTCTAGCCGTGTAACATCACCACACCACACAAAACCTTTGTACAAACTTTGAACCATGATTACTTACACTCCTTCCCACCTTTCCTTGGAAACCCCCATATGCCACGGCTACACTACCAACATGTACATTTTTGGTGCAATTAAGGATTAGTACTTTCCTAGTACCAAAAATCAACTAGCAATCTTTCCTAATCTCTCTCTTTGCCGTGTCTCACTCTCAAACCACACCTAGTCTCACCTCACATTGCATAAGTATCATCAAGACACTCATCACTTTCCCTCACCACAAAAACACTCGGATCAATCTCTCACAAAACACCTAGACTAAACTAAACTCAAAGCTAGCACATTTACTACCCAAATCTTGCATTGAAGACTTGAAGAAAGTCCCCTAAGACTCGTGTGTTATTTAAGCCGCATCCTTCTCAACCATTTTCGTCTACATTCTTTCCAAAACAAGTAAGTATGAACTCTCATATACTTTCCTTATTCATTTCGTGTTTTCATGCATTCCCATGATAAACCTATGGAGGATAGTATACATGCACACGTAAAAGCTTTAATCTCACTCTAGCTAACCTAGAAAACACACGGCATAAATAAAAACTAGAGAACCTCACGTCTTAAATCCTTAAAAACAAGCTTATATGAATATCTAGGTGCGTTAGTAATTTCCCTTGCCTTAAAACTTATATAAGCCGAGAACTAAGGTGAGTATTAAGCTAGTTATGAATTTATAAATATCACCCTAGTCAAACTAACCCATAAATCAATTTAGCCGAATACTACCTTAGGGAAAATATAAGCTAAACTTGATGATATAAGCCAACTTAAAAATATAAGCTCACTATATAAGCCGAATCATTTAAGCCAAATTATATAAGCCCATGTGTAAATGTTATATAAGCCGAAACTATATAAGCTCATGGGTAATATAAGCCGAAATTAAATAAGCTAGTGGTAATAAAATTTATATAAGCCGGATGTATAAGCCCATATTAAGCCCATTTGTGAAATTTGATAATTACCAAGTTACTACAAGATTTTAACCAAGCCCAAACCATTATTACCCTAAGCCGGATATTAAATGGGCCGTGTAGCCCATTAAGGAAAATAAAGATTACTTTTTGTGCCGGTTTTGTAATATGGTGAAAGACATGGACCCAAAGTGGAAATATTAATATTTCACCCTTTTTACTATTTTTACTACACGGTAACATTTATTTAACTTGGTAACATTCATTTAACTTGGTAAAAACTTAATTTAAAATGGACCGAGACCTTAATGGGCCAATTTGGCCCGTTTGATTTAAAAGGATTACTATTTGTGCCATTTGTGTATATTAATGAAAGATTTGACCCAAAGGTGTAACATTAAAATAGAAATATTATTTACTAATTTTTACTACTTAGTAAAATTTGTTTAAACTTGGTAAAACCAAACTAAACCAAACCGTGACCCTTGTTGGGCCATTTAAGCCCAATAAGCTTAAACACACACAAGCCGAAACCTTAATGGGCCATTTGGCCCGTTTGATTTTAAAAGGGTAACTTTTTGGGCCAATTGTGTCAAATTCCAAAAGTCATGGCCGGTTTTGAGAAATTATAGAAACTTTAATTATTTTCGTGTCTTTTGCAAAATACAAGGATCATTTATGATATTTTTGAAACTCAAAGGGTACTAGAATTCAAACCGTGTGTACTAATGAACTACAAGGACCATTTGTGTCATTTTTGAAACTTTAATCAAACCCTAATCCCATTTATTTTCATGCCGTGGGATTGGAGGGGGGTATTTTGCCTTTTCCCAAAAGTTTATCAATCCCTAGGGGCGTTTTTATTAAACGGGATAACCAACGAAGACTAACGAGGTGATAACTTTAACGGATAAAAATATATATATGATTTCTAAACTATACATCATTTACAAATGTAACTTAATCATTTGAAAAGGGTTATCATAAACGGATTATTTATATTAAATTACAACTATACGATATTAACAAAATCGTTTAACCATCTCCTTTGTAAAACCCTAAAATCATAATAAGGTATAAAGTTTATCTTCATTTTAAATTAAATAAAACATGTGTATTTATTTAATTTACTATACCTTTTTCTTAAACACAAACTCGTACATGAATATATATATTTTCCTTGAAAACAATATATATAAACACATCCTTAATTTATTAAGAATAAATTAAGCCAACGTATCAAGCTATAAACTGTGATCATACATTTTCATATGCATCCATTGTCATGCATAATTATTTCTACATTCACTGAGACATTCAAATTACTTAGGTAATTTCTCCAGTACGTGACTATACTGTGACATCATCCTCATTACCACATTATCACTAAGGTGAGTTCATGGCCCCATCTTTACTGTTTTATAACTGGGGGAGAAAACATGCCAACTTTTATTTTTATGCAAGCATGCACAGACAACAACAATTTATTGCCTACTGTTACCCCATTCCCGTGGACTGTAATAGTTAATAGTGTAGCGCGAGATGTATGGATAGTACTATTCGGGTGTTGACAACACCCGGCCTGTCGTGATCAGCTGTCACGTAACGCTTAGGCCAAGCAGCAGGTTTATGTCATTGTCGGATTAAGGGAAACAAACTTCAGGATAGACCCAATGGGCGTACTGACAATCATGTCTAGCTTCTATTACAGGGCAGTAGGAACTACTGTAGTATTGGGCTGTGATGTCCTGCTACCTTCGTGATGCTTTGCATATTAATACTTTATTTAATTAAACCTGTGAATTCACCAACCTCGTGTTGACCCCCACATTTTATTTTCATGTTTTCTCAGGAAAGTAAGCAGGTTCATGCATTGGATTCCAGCATTATAGGAAAGCATCATGTTGACCATCGGGCTGGGATATTTAATTCTGTTTTTCAATAAATGTGGTTTTCCTTTGAACAAGATACAACGTGTACGATTAATTCATGTAATATGTATTTGAATGACTTTATGATCATCGCTCTATATGCTATGTGCTATCGATCCACCCAAGTAACACCCCAACTACTATTCCGCTGCATTTGACCAATCTGGGGGTGTTACAGAGAATGGTATCAGAGCGCATAGTTATAGAGAACCAGATCAAAGACTTAAAAATTTTAAGAAAAGAAATTTTTAAAACTGGACTATAACTGAACATAAAAATCAGTTTGAAAAGAAAAATTGATTTTTGGGGAACCTATAAGTTAGGCATATGGCATTATAGAGCATGCATATTATATGAGCTAGCCTCACATTGATTTATTTCCTCATGGTAAATAAATCACATAAGTATCTATATTTATACTTTCTACCTTATGGTTAAAAGTTTTTAAACCACATCCCATATGCATCATGAAAACATTTTATGTTGTGTAAGTTGAAAACTTGCTCAAAACTATAAAATATTACTTTCAGATATCATGACGACGCCTACGGTTGTTACTACTTTCGAGGAGCTTATGGTTCCTACCATCACACCCATATCGCCGACATCAGTGTTAGTTGGACCTACATCTGACACGGAGTCCCGAGATGACCAGCAGGACGGGGTCATCATGCTCACAGATTCACCTACTCCTTCACCACCCATTGCACCTTCTACTACACCTCTACTTGTAGTACCTGCATCCCCTCCCAGAGAGGCGGACCAGGTCGTACCCTTCCTACCACCACCACCTTCTGTACCTCGCACTCACCCCACCAGCGTCTTGCCACCTCGTAAGAGGAGGCATGACCCTATCACCGATTCGACCTATGAGGTCGGAGAGGGTTCAGGAGCCGGGCAGGCTAGACTTAGTGCCCTTCAGGCACAGGTCGATGCACTTACAGCCCGACAGGCACAGGACACCACTCTCATTCACTCTCTACTACAGGCGGACCAGCAGGGTCGCGCCGTGCTCCAGGAGAGACTAGACTCTCTCTATTGGGCCATGGCCGGGGAGTCATATACCACCAGAGAGACCATACATTGGCTATTGGACGAGGTAGCTTACCTTCGTTGCCGTTTAGCTATGTTAGAGAGTCATTCCTACGAGACTCGAGCCGCCATCTACACACAGGAGGACACCTTCAGGACCTTCGTGGACCTAGCAGATCTCCGTCACCAGGGGATTACTACAGAGACTGAGCAGCTACGCAGTGCCGACACTACCCGCCAGCAGCAGCTACTTGAGGCGCTGAGATACACCAGAGAGACCCGGAGTGCTGTGATCCGTATGCAGGACAGGCATACACCACCAGTTGGACCATCTGCACCTGCAGGCAGCCACACTAGTGTAGGGTAGATGTTTAGTTGTACATCATGACAAGCACTGAGTTGCATCTCAGCTCTCATGATTTATCTCTTTTGTATTGTATTTCCTTTTCTGATGTATTTGTAGTACCTAGCCTTAGTAGGTAGGATATCTTTTGGTTGTATCACAAACATATGTACCACTATTTCAGACAGGTTGCTATGACCCTGTCTTAGATCGGTTGTACTTGTACTATATTATTATTCACAGGAATGATATGCTACTGTTCATTCGTTTGGTTACACTTATATTATTATGAACTCTTAACGGATTATCAAATTTGTTGTGAATTCTGTGCATAGACATTTCCCATGCAGTTTAATATAACCATCTTTTATCAACTAACAAATCTCAGAATTTTCTTATAGAAAATGCCACCAAGACGCGCAAGCCCAAACGCCGCTGAAACACCTGCAACGACTATATCCGATGCACAACTTAGAGTACTGATTGAGCAAGGCATTACTGACGCCTTAGCTGCCAGGGAAAACCGCCCCAGCGGAACCCATGGAGACAGTGAAAACTCTAACAACCGCAACCGCGAAGCTCGAGGATGTACTTACCCTGACTTCCTAAAATGCAAACCCTGCTATTTCAAGGGCAAGGAAGGGGTAGTCGAGCTCATGCAATGGTTTGAGAGGACTGAAACGGTATTTCGTATTAGTGACTGCACCGAAGAGAACAAAGTGAAGTTCGCCACTTGTACTCTTTTGGAACATGCACTCACATGGTGGAACTCACAAGTTGCTACCCTCGGACACGATGGAGCCTATGGAATGACATGGACTGCATTGAAGGAAAAACTCACCATGAAATACTGTCCTCGTAGCGAGATCAAAAAGCTGGAGATTGAATTGTGGAATCTCAAGTGTATCAACTTCAATATCACCAGCTACAACCAGAAATTCCAAGAACTAACCTTGATGTGTACCCGCATGTACCCGAAAGTGGCGGATAAGATAGAAAAGTACGTTAGTGGACTTCCCGATTCTGTCCACGACAGTGTGCTTGCATCTCGACCTACTACTATCGAGAGTGCCATCGAGTTTGCCACAGAACTAGTGGACAAGCGTGGTCGTGATCATGTGACTAGGCAGGCAGAACACAAGAGGAAAGTCGATGATAACTACCGTCATCATCCTCAGACTCAACAGCCCAAGAGGCAAGGCTTAAGCCAAATCTGCAGTGCTATATCCTCAGGACCACCGCGATACGCAGGAAACAAACCCAGATGCCCCAAGTGTAATTTTCATCACCACTCCACAAATGGATGTCGAAGTTTCGAGCAGAACAATGCACATGTCCCGACCAACAGAAACAATTTCAGTACCAACAACAAGCCCCACAACGGCAACAGACAGAATTCCCGTGGAAGTGGATACCAAGGAAACCGCCAGCTCACTAGCAATGGAAACATGGCTCGCAAGGAAATTCATTGCTTTGGTTGTGGAGAAATTGGACACATCAGACCTGACTGTCCAAAACGTAAGAACGAAGGCGGAGCACCCGCCAGGGTTTATGTCATAGGAGAGAACAAGACCAACCCCGACTCCAATGTAGTTACTGGTACGTTCCTTCTAAATAATCGCTATGCAAATATTTTAT
This sequence comes from Glebionis coronaria, assembly GCA_025667525.1. Classification (NCBI taxonomy): domain Eukaryota; kingdom Viridiplantae; phylum Streptophyta; class Magnoliopsida; order Asterales; family Asteraceae; genus Glebionis; species Glebionis coronaria. The sequence continues at coordinate 592,577,464 of CM046879.1, read as the reverse complement.
TCGATACGGGAGCCGATAGGAGTTTCGTATCCACTGAATTTGGTAGCTTGCTAGACATTTTACCAACCCCACTAGATAATTGCTACAGAGTCGAACTAGCAGATGGAAAAATCATAGAAACAAACACCCTCATAAGAGGCTGTACTCTAAACCTTCAGAACCACCCATTTGATATCCAATTAATACCCATACAACTCAGTAGTTTCGACGTCATCATTGGTATGGACTGGTTAGCCAAGTATCATGCAACCATTGTGTGTGACAAGAAACTAGTCCGCATACCATGGGGAGGCACCGACCTAATTATCCGAGGAGACGGAAATTCGGATAAAGCAGACACTAGGTTGAGTGTAATCTCGTGCACCCAAGCCCAGAAATATCTACTAAAAGGATGCCCTATCTTTTTAGCACATATTTCTAAAACAGATCAGGAAGAGAAACCTAAGGAGAAACAGATCAAGGACGTACCCATCGTCCGTGATTATCCCGAAGTCTTTCCAGACGACTTGCCAGGATTACCTCCGACTCGTCAAGTTGAATTCCAAATAGACTTGGTGCCAGGAGCTGCACCTGTAGCTAAAGCACCTTACCGTTTAGCACCCACCGAGATGAAAGAACTCGCGGAACAACTCAAAGAACTGTCAGACAAAGGCTTCATAAGACCCAGTTCCTCACCTTGGGGAGCTCCAGTGTTATTTGTCAAAAAGAAAGACGGTTCATTCCGAATGTGTATCGATTACAGAGAACTGAATAAGTTAACTGTGAAAAACCGCTACCCGTTACCACGAATCGATGACCTATTTGATCAACTGCAAGGATCAAGTATATACTCCAAGATCGACCTACGATCTGGGTATCACCAATTGAGGGTCAGAGAAGAAGACATACCAAAAACAGCTTTCCGGACACGATATGGTCATTATGAGTTCCAAGTCATGCCATTTGGACTGACCAATGCACCAGCCATATTCATGGATCTTATGAACCGAGTATGCAGACCCTACCTGGATAAGTTCGTAATAGTGTTTATTGACGACATCCTCATCTATTCCAAGAATGAGCAAGAACACGGAGAACATCTGGCCCAAGTGCTAGAGTTGCTCAAGGAAGAAAAGTTGTATGCAAAGTTCTCAAAGTGCGATTTTTGGATCCCAAAAGTACACTTTCTTGGTCATGTAATTGACGACAAGGGAATCCAAGTTGATCCGGCGAAAGTCGAATCCGTGAAAGATTGGACATCTCCCACATCTCCAAAGGAGATTCGTCAATTCCTAGGACTTGCCGGTTACTACCGACGTTTTATCGAAGACTTCTCCAAGGTCGCTAAACCAATGACCAAACTAACTCAGAAAGGCATAAAGTTTGTATGGGGAGAAAAGGAAGAAGCTGCATTCCAGACCATCAAGCAGAAGCTATGCAGTGCACCCATTCTATCTTTACCAGAAGGTAACGAAGACTTCGTTGTCTACTGTGACGCATCACACAAAGGGTTGGGAGCTGTGTTGATGCAGAGACAGAAAGTGATTGCTTACGCTTCAAGGCAACTGAAGAAGCACGAGCAAAATTACTCCACCCATGATCTAGAGCTTGGATCCGTGGTTTTCGCCTTAAAAATCTGGAGGCACTATCTGTACGGTACCAAATGCACAGTCCACACCGATCACAAGAGTTTGCAACATATTTTAGACCAGAAGGAATTAAATATGAGGCAACGTCGTTGGATAGAACTACTCAGCGACTACGATTGTGACATCAAATACCACCCAGGCAAGGCAAATGTAGTTGCCGATGCACTAAGCCGAAAGGGAACTGATCCTCCCATGAGAGTTCGAGCCCTAGTCATGACCATTAGTTTGGACCTACCCAAACAAATATTAGAGGCTCAAATTCAAGCACAGAAACCTGAGAACATCGGAAAAGAAGACATAGGAGGAATGCTTAGGAAGGACCTAAGCAAAGAAAAGTTGGAAGCTAGAACGGATGGAACCTTATGTCTACACGGGAGAAGTTGGCTACCCTGTTATGGTGATTTAAGAAACGTGATCATGCATGAATCCCATAAATCCAAGTACTCCATACATCCCGGATCTGAAAAGATGTACCAAGATGTGAAAAGATTATACTGGTGGCCGAACATGAAAGCCGACATTGCCACCTATGTGAAGAAATGTCTGACTTGTGCTAAAGTAAAAATCGAACACCAACGACCATCAGGTTTACTTGTTCAACCCGACATACCAAAATGGAAATGGGATAATATCACCATGGATTTTATCACCAAACTCCCTACATCATCTCACGGATACGATACAATCTGGGTAATTGTAGACCGCCTCACAAAATCCGCTCATTTCCTACCCATCAGGGAAAATGATTCTCTGAGCAGACTAGCCAAGATATACTTGAAGGAAGTCGTGACAAGACATGGAATACCAGTCTCAATCATCTGTGATAGAGATGGCAGGTTTACATCAAACTTTTGGAGAGCTTTTCAAAGAGCATTGGGAACAAACCTGGATATGAGTACCGCATATCATCCACAGACAGACGGGCAGAGTGAACGAACAATCCAAACGCTAGAAGACATGCTGAGGGCATGTGTGATCGACTTTGGAAAAGGATGGGTCGAGCACATCCCATTGGTAGAATTCTCCTACAACAACAGTTACCATGCCAGTATTAAGGCAGCACCCTTTGAGGCCCTCTATGGCCGCAAATGTCGCTCACCAGTATGCTGGGCAGAAGTGGGAGAATTTCAGCTAACAGGACCCGAGCTAATCCAAGAGACCACTGAGAAGATCACTCTCATCAAACAACGAATTCAAGCTGCCCAAGATAGACAGAAGAGTTATGCCGATAGGAAACGTAAACCTATAGAGTTTGCCGTAGGTGATCGTGTTATGCTAAAGGTTTCACCTTGGAAGGGTGTTGTACGGTTTGGGAAACGAGGAAAGCTAAATCCACGATACGTAGGACCCTTCAAAGTGATTGCTAGAATTGGAGAGGTTGCCTACCGCTTAGAACTGCCTCAGCAGTTAAGCCGGGTTCACCCTACATTTCATGTCTCAAACTTGAAGAAGTGCTACTCAGATGAACCCTTAGCAATGCCATTGGACGGGGTCCATTTCGATGACAAACTTCAATTTGTAGAAGAACCAGTGGAAGTTGTGGAGAGAGAAGTCAAGAGGTTGAAGAGAAGCCAAATCCCGTTAGTTAAAATACGATGGAACTCTAGGAAAGGACCTGAGTTTACTTGGGAACACGAAGATTCATTCAAAGCCAAGTATCCACACCTTTTTACCTAAGCAGTGACGTCACCTTAAGCTTTGAGGACAAAGCTAAAATAACGGGTTTATGCTGTAAAACCTGAGAATTTCAGGTTTTGACTTGTGAACATTATGTACGTCACTTCATGATATCTAAATATTTTATACCACTTTTCTTTGCATGAATCATTTGAATCATCACATGCATTTCATAAGCATGCATCATCTTAACATTTCAGTAATCATATCACAATTTTACTGTGACTATACATTTTTATCACAATGGTGTGACTACATTTATATGATTATATTTCAGTAATCATACAATGACCTAATATAAAAGACTTTGAGTCTTTTGAAACATATGATCACTTGCATACATATCACTGATTTTTCTCCAAGAACAACATCATGATCACAGTTATGACTGATTACCTATTTATAAATATATAAACATTGGTAAATTTAAGTAATATATATATATATATATATATATATATATATATATATTTACAGTCAATGATTTCAGATAACCCTAACTATCACTCTTACATATGATTATTTAATAAATCATACTATAAATGTATTTTATACATAAAAGTATTAACATAACTACCTAGGGACCATCCTTTCACCAAAGGCACTAAAACATAATTAAAATACCTAAGGCCTGGGCTTACTCACATTTCTATAACTTAAAATCACTTGACATATATTTTAACCCGACTAATAAACAAAACAAACCCTAACCTATCCCTACCCGTATATACCTACTTAACTAACAAACCTCTTAACATTACATTTTACTTAAACTTACAACCTTTTATAAACTTTACAACTTAACATTTATATTAAACACTTAATACTCAAAATCAAGTTTTCCCTCCCAAACCTTTACCAAAACCGCCGGTTTTGGTCTAGCACTCCACTAAAACCATGGGTAAGTGTACAAAACTTGCATTTATGATATGTACTTAGGATGATTAATTAGCTAATACACCTTCCCTTTGTTTCTTTGTTCTAGCCGTGTAACATCACCACACCACACAAAACCTTTGTACAAACTTTGAACCATGATTACTTACACTCCTTCCCACCTTTCCTTGGAAACCCCCATATGCCACGGCTACACTACCAACATGTACATTTTTGGTGCAATTAAGGATTAGTACTTTCCTAGTACCAAAAATCAACTAGCAATCTTTCCTAATCTCTCTCTTTGCCGTGTCTCACTCTCAAACCACACCTAGTCTCACCTCACATTGCATAAGTATCATCAAGACACTCATCACTTTCCCTCACCACAAAAACACTCGGATCAATCTCTCACAAAACACCTAGACTAAACTAAACTCAAAGCTAGCACATTTACTACCCAAATCTTGCATTGAAGACTTGAAGAAAGTCCCCTAAGACTCGTGTGTTATTTAAGCCGCATCCTTCTCAACCATTTTCGTCTACATTCTTTCCAAAACAAGTAAGTATGAACTCTCATATACTTTCCTTATTCATTTCGTGTTTTCATGCATTCCCATGATAAACCTATGGAGGATAGTATACATGCACACGTAAAAGCTTTAATCTCACTCTAGCTAACCTAGAAAACACACGGCATAAATAAAAACTAGAGAACCTCACGTCTTAAATCCTTAAAAACAAGCTTATATGAATATCTAGGTGCGTTAGTAATTTCCCTTGCCTTAAAACTTATATAAGCCGAGAACTAAGGTGAGTATTAAGCTAGTTATGAATTTATAAATATCACCCTAGTCAAACTAACCCATAAATCAATTTAGCCGAATACTACCTTAGGGAAAATATAAGCTAAACTTGATGATATAAGCCAACTTAAAAATATAAGCTCACTATATAAGTCGAATCATTTAAGCCAAATTATATAAGCCCATGTGTAAATGTTATATAAGCCGAAACTATATAAGCTCATGGGTAATATAAGCCGAAATTAAATAAGCTAGTGGTAATAAAATTTATATAAGCCGGATGTATAAGCCCATTTGTGAAATTTGATAATTACCAAGTTACTACAAGATTTTAACCAAGCCCAAACCATTATTACCCTAAGCCGGATATTAAATGGGCCGTGTAGCCCATTAAGGAAAATAAAGATTACTTTTTGTGCCGGTTTTGTAATATGGTGAAAGACATGGACCCAAAGTGGAAATATTAATATTTCACCCTTTTTACTATTTTTACTACACGGTAACATTTATTTAACTTGGTAACATTCATTTAACTTGGTAAAAACTTAATTTAAAATGGACCGAGACCTTAATGGGCCAATTTGGCCCGTTTGATTTAAAAGGATTACTATTTGTGCCATTTGTGTATATTAATGAAAGATTTGACCCAAAGGTGTAACATTAAAATAGAAATATTATTTACTAATTTTTACTACTTAGTAAAATTTGTTTAAACTTGGTAAAACCAAACTAAACCAAACCGTGACCCTTGTTGGGCCATTTAAGCCCAATAAGCTTAAACACACACAAGCCGAAACCTTAATGGGCCATTTGGCCCGTTTGATTTTAAAAGGGTAACTTTTTGGGCCAATTGTGTCAAATTCCAAAAGTCATGGCCGGTTTTGAGAAATTATAGAAACTTTAATTATTTTCGTGTCTTTTGCAAAATACAAGGATCATTTATGATATTTTTGAAACTCAAAGGGTACTAGAATTCAAACCGTGTGTACTAATGAACTACAAGGACCATTTGTGTCATTTTTGAAACTTTAATCAAACCCTAATCCCATTTATTTTCATGCCGTGGGATTGGAGGGGGGTATTTTGCCTTTTCCCAAAAGTTTATCAAGCCCTAGGGGCGTTTTTATTAAACGGGATAACCAACGAAGACTAACGAGGTGATAACTTTAACAGATAAAAATATATATATGATTTCTAAACTATACATCATTTACAAATGTAACTTAATCATTTGAAAAGGGTTATCATAAACGGATTATTTATATTAAATTACAACTATACGATATTAACAAAATCGTTTAACCATCTCCTTTGTAAAACCCTAAAATCATAATAAGGTATAAAGTTTATCTTCATTTTAAATTAAATAAAACATGTGTATTTATTTAATTTACTATACCTTTTTCTTAAACACAAACTCGTACATGAATATATATATTTTCCTTGAAAACAATATATATAAACACATCCTTAATTTATTAAGAATAAATTAAGCCAACGTATCAAGCTATAAACTGTGATCATACATTTTCATATGCATCCATTGTCATGCATAATTATTTCTACATTCACTGAGACATTCAAATTACTTAGGTAATTTCTCCAGTACGTGACTATACTGTGACATCATCCTCATTACCACATTATCACTAAGGTGAGTTCATGGCCCCATCTTTACTGTTTTATAACTGGGGGAGAAAACATGCCAACTTTTATTTTTATGCAAGCATGCACAGACAACAACAATTTATTGCCTACTGTTACCCCATTCCCGTGGACTGTAATAGTTAATAGTGTAGCACGAGATGTATGGATAGTACTATTCGGGTGTTGACAACACCCGGCCTGTCGTGATCAGCTGTCACGTAATGCTTAGGCCAAGCAGCAGGTTTATGTCATTGTCGGATTAAGGGAAACAAACTTCAGGATAGACCCAATGGGCGTACTGACAATCATGTCTAGCTTCTATTACAGGGCAGTAGGAACTACTGTAGTATTGGGCTGTGATGTCCTGCTACCTTCGTGATGCTTTGCATATTAATACTTTATTTAATTAAACCTGTGAATTCACCAACCTCGTGTTGACCCCCACATTTTATTTTCATGTTTTCTCAGGAAAGTAAGCAGGTTCATGCATTGGATTCCAGCATTATAGGAAAGCATCATGTTGACCATCGGGTTGGGATATTTAATTCTGTTTTTCAATAAATGTGGTTTTCCTTTGAACAAGATACAATGTGTACGATTAATTCATGTAATATGTATTTGAATGACTTTATGATCATCGCTCTATATGCTATGTGCTATCGATCCACCCAAGTAACACCCCAACTACTATTCCGCTGCATTTGACCAATCTGGGGGTGTTACAATACTTATGAGAAAGACGCAATTCATTTTCTTAATAGATTAATGAACTATAAACTAAGAGTCTAAGACTCCATCCTAAAAAAAACTACACATTTATCATAGGTTTATCTTACTCCATCATCTTCCTTCAACTTTCTTTATTGTCATTAAAGAGTAGCATCTTTCGTGTTCTTTAATTTATTTGTTCCACCAATTCCCACGCGTTGATGACTGAAACAAACTCCATGGTAGTATCTTCAGGAGCTTGTTGCTTGCGAAATTTACATCCAAAAGCATCAATATTACATCTCCATGGGCAAGAAAACAATTTACAAGAGAAAAAGAAAGCACAAAATAAATAAAGGAGAACAAGGTCATTCAAAACATACACGTTTTCTTCTATATTGCTTCAAACATCTAGCTGTGCGTCCCGAAGTCACTATCATTTCTTTCATTTTGCAGTTCCATCTTCTCTTATTATGTAAGCGGATGAACATGATTGTTTATATAAGCAAGAATTTTGACTTTCGAAAACATTACATCCACACCATTGTGTTGTACAGCTATCATCTTGCATGATACTTACCTTATTTGCATGCATGTACAACAATGTTTATTGCATTCCATTAATAGCTTCATGCTTTATAAATCATTCCATATTACAAAAGTCAAATTGAATTGTATTTATGTTTTATATCATGTACGTTAGCATTTTACAAATCATTTCTTTAATATAGATTAATATATACCGTATTTGTTTCAACGCTTTCAAAGATAATCAACATTGCATTAAATTGTGTAAATAATCATAGCTTTTCAACTTTACCATAAATACAAAGTTTTCAACTCTCAACTTTCAACTTTTCAACATTTGGGATAAACCCTTTATAGGGTATATAGAATATAGATTTATGTTTTAAATCATGTACGTTAGCATTTTACAAATCATTTCTTTAATATATATTGATATATACAGTATTTGTTTTAACGCTTTCATAGATAATCAACATTGCCTTAAATTGTGTATATAATCATAGCTTTTCAACTTTACCATAAATACAAAGTTTTCAACTTTCAACTTTCAACTTTTAAATATTTGGGATAAACCCTTTATAGGGTACTAGACGAATACCCGCGCATAGCGGCGGAAATTTCTAACGACAGATAGTTAACGATATACAACGTTCAAAATAGAATGTGCATGGCTAACGAGATTTTATAACGACATGGTCATTTTCTTGTAAATTACATAACCTGCTATCAACCTACCAAAAACTCATGCAAGTCATATGCACAATAAACATGATAAATCTAGTGTTGGTAACCACTAACCAATTTTACAAGTCATAATAATGTGACCATTGTTCAAATGAAGAGGTGAGGATTAAGATACCAATTCTGATGTAGTTTTAGTTTTAGCATACAACTCTTAAAATTAAGAGAAAAGAAAAATAAACATGTTCTAGGCATGTACAATAATGAAATCACATATTTGGAAAATTTTATATGATTACAAAATTTATTATAAGCGCCTTTATACAAAGGTACGATATTTGCCGTCGATTTCTTTTACTCATTTCCATGATTCGGTTCGTACTTTTACTCATCATCCTTTCTATTATATGGTGTTAACCGGTTTGAAAATCGCTTTTCTTGCATTCTGTTGTGAAGTTACATGCTATTAAAATCCAACATTTAACATTGTAAAATCTAAAAATCTTTAATTTTTAAGTTATAATACTCGGTTTTTTATTCGGGTTGTTGCATTTTCGCCTTGTTGTTGCCATTTTTTTTTTGCTGCCACTATAAAAATTTACTGCATCCATCAAATAAAGATGTCAATAAACATATAAAAACTATTAACGATAATGGAAGTTAAACATTACATCCAGTATAAAACTTCTTGGTACTCGACATTTTAGGTATAAACTCCTTGACCGAACTCCATTACGAGAGATAATTTATGTGAGTTGGCATTTCTTATAAGTAGGCAGAGTATGCGTCACCTTATTTCCCGTTTGTGTTGCACGAACTTTTTTATTATCACCCTTGTGAATTTTTTTAGTTGCATTCTTTCCTTATTGGTATTATATCATCTTATGCAAGTCTTATAAAGTTTTGATATGTTAATCACCAGTAACCTATGTCTTGAATTTGTTCTACGGTGAGGGAGAGCATCGAAGAATCACTATGACCTTCTACATAATTAAGTTGTAATCGACAGAATATGTAGTGAAACATTATGGACTTAACTGGAAAGTAAAAAAGCTGAGTTCACCATGTACGAGTGGTTATTGTTCTTAGTGAATAACTATAGTTACGCAGAACTTATTAGTCGCTATGTTATAAAAGTTAGATTTATCTAGTTTTATGATGTTTGATCCAGTTAGTTTATATTTAAAAATTCTAGCGGTGATATTATTTAGAAATGGCTTAGAATAGAAAAATGTACCTTATAGAACTGGTTGGACGCTAATCAGTTGGTGTTGCTTTCGGCTAATATAACCGGCTTATGGCTTCTTTAATTTGCTATTGGACTTATGTTTCATAAGTTCAAGTTTGTAGCTTAATTTGAAAGTTAAGCAAAAAATTAGTGACACAAAACTTAAGTTGAAGTTTCAAAATTAGCCAAAAAAAGTTAAATACACGTAATATCATAACCAAACAGGCCATAAACCATAAGCAGAAACAAGCACCTCCTAACTCGAAAATGATCAGCCAAGAAAGAAATTTAAGAGGACGTGTTTTCAAGAGAAAAACACCAGCTAGTAGAAGACATTCCAGCTAAAGAATTTCCATAATTTGGATGACTTATTTCGTAATATTGCCCGTGAGTTTCAATCATATGAATGCCAAGTGCAGGATATTGTAGCACTAAATTAAAAACAAGGTTGATGTATTAAAATGTTTTTAAGAGAGCAGATATTGTAGCAGTATCATACTAATGAAATTACTCCATAGGTTACCGCTTTTGATGAGACCGAGTTAGTTTTAAGTCCTTTTTGATATTTATTATAAAGACAGGTGAGGAGTGATACTTAACAATTTATACAACGAACTTTAAGAATCGTACAACATATCAATATTTATCTTAAATATATCTAACTATATCCATAAAATCAAATATAAGTTACAACAAATTCACACAAAAGAAATCACATACAAAACACAAGAACTTTGAAAAACAACCAGCAACAAATCAACAATTATTCCCAGTTGTAGCAACAGTGGCGCAAATTTTGGTGTCGTCAAGCGGTGAATCTCGACGGGGAAGCAGCTCCCTTATCCTAAAAAACAAACGGAAGTAAAAACCACGGGTTACGAACTTACGAGTGAATTACGGCTCCAGAAAATTCGGGCGAGGACACTGACGACTTACAAACTCATATGTGTAAAAAAAGATGGGGTTTATAAAAAATAAATATAACAAAGCGAACTCATATCATGCTACCAAAGTTTACAATCTGGTGTGATACGGTTATACGTAACCCATTGTGGAAGACAAATATTGCATATGTTACTGCTCTCCATCTTGAAAAAAAGCTCTCTTGTTTCAAGAAAATCAAGCTATGTCACACATAGTTTGTGTGACATCTACGATTAACCGGTTGTGTAATGGTTTTTGAAATGGGGTAAGATATCATCCGACCACTGTAAGATGGTATGATGTTTGAGAATATATATACATAGGCTAAGTATGTATCTTTTTATTTAATGTTTGCAGAAAGAAAATCAAAAGCATTTAGAAGACATTGAATGCTAATGAAGTATTACTAATTGACAGCTTATGTAGTTAACTACCGCCGGTGTGTTTTTGATTTGTTTTAATGTGTGGTATAGTTTCTTTTAATATAAATTTAAGTTATTACGTTTCTTGAAGAATACAACCGAGTGTTATAACATTGCCCCATTTAACAGCCAAGTATTATAACATTGCCCTATTTAAAAGTTGATTAGTTCAATATAACAACTGAGTTTTTTAGTTACCATATTTGTTGATTTTTCAACTTTTCAACATTCAACATTTTGGATACACCCTTTATAGGGTATATAGATATAGATTATGTTAACTGCTAATGCTAATTGGTAAAAACGCTCTTAAAAATGTTGTTATCAAACATAGTGTAGTAAGCACGGTAATACTATGTGACTGAAGATATCTTGCAGATAAATTATTAAGCTGTAAAAAAGCTAGACCGAAATGTCAATAGGTAACAACGCTCATTGGCTTTAACTTGTTAAGATCTCATAAAAAATGTTAATTTTTCCTTAAAAAACTACTTACTAATCTTACTACCTACAAGATGATGATAAGTGTGAGAACAATTTTGATACAAAGAGATAACGAGTGAAAAAAATACTCCTATAACACCATCATTTGTGTAAGAGATAATAAAACTCTATTTAATTAAATTACTTAAAGCTGTAATGTGTACGATCAATTAAATTACATTAATTAATTAAACTACTTAAACAAATATTTCATATAAACTAATCATTCCTAAATAGATAATTAGATTTAATTACCAGTTTAAGAGCATCAGTTATACTCAAAATTTTGTTTTGTAATTTAGCAAAAATAGTTGCTAGCATTATTGCGTAAAGCCGCAAACCATTAGGACAAAAGATGAGAACCAAATAACTTGGTCCAATCAAACAATGTATGTACTGACTCTTGTAGAAGCTTGCCTCCTTTATTTATAAGAAATGTCGTATGTAAAGTTTGATGGATTTGGACGATGTGGGACAAACATCAACATTTGTTTCTTCTTTTTACTTTACAAAAACCACATAATCAATTTCACTCAAAAAGTTGTAGTGCTTTCGGAAATCTAAAAGATAAAAAAAATTTGTTCCCACATAAAATACTTCCTCATAATTTACACTTTAGTATATGAAACTTTATTTATCCAACCAAAACATGTAAACCTGAACTACTTAGGGCACACACAGCTATCATACATTCGATGCATAGCTTATGCTTGTTGTCACGTGGAACAACACATGACTCGACCATACACTTGTAATACATATAATTGTGATGCTTGTCATGTTATTTTTAATTGTTCACGTTATAATGCATCATAAAACATTCACTTACCTTGTCTGAAATATTCTTTTACGTCAAGTATAGATAAATGAGTCGTAAATCCATAATTGTCATTTTGCTTGTTAATGTTGTAGCCTTGTAGATCATTTCAAAGTTGTTTAGTGTATCCATTATAGGAATAAACAACTATACTTCTAGTTGTGTACGAGCCGAGCTTCATATGGATTCATTCCCTTATTTGCTTAAACTCACCAATTACGCGTCTTACTCATACATGATGATTCATAATAATTCACATTTGTACAAGAAAGTATGGTAATGTCATCCTGCCTTAAATTAAATTCACTCATAAGTTGTACTACAATGATGATGTTTTTTTGTTCCCATATGCACTTCATCATAATCAATTACACTTAAGTTCTAGTGTTACTACAAGCCCAAAGGAAAACAAACGAAGTTGACGTAGCCGATCGTGAATTTATCTCGAAACATAAAAACTGCCAAAACTATATTTGCTAAAGTTGGATTTATATATAGTTCCAAAGATGAAGCTTGATTATGTGAATGAACGATTCATGAGTTTGTCCAAGAGACATTAGCATCGCATGAATCGTAACAAATCATCATGTTGAGTTCTGGGAGCAACAGATGTGCTTGTGCAATTGAATCGTTGGAAAATCTTTCTTCTATATCTTGTTCAAATTGTTGTTACTTAATTAGGAATTAGGGTGCTAATAAAAAGGATAAAAAGTAGGTTAATATCTTTCTAAGGTGATAAAAGGATAAAAAAAACAAAGTGTTAAACAACTTGAAACTTTATGACAATCATAATCTTTTTCAAGTGTTCACAACATCATTAAACAGAATTAGATTATCAGCATTTATAACTTAGTTTCATTACATTCGCCAACCAATGTGAGACATTATAATTACTTTTTGATCAAAACTAAAAATGAATCTAAGTATCATGAGGTGAGGGTGTTATATATTCTTGGGTGATTGCAGAACAAACTCGATGAAAACTTGGTTTTATTTCTATACAAGAGTAGTGGCGGAAGATACTAGACACAAGCCACAACACTATTTTAGTACATTATCAACATATGAACCAAACTAAGCAATGTTAGTTTAGATATTTGGCCCATTATGATTCAGATTTAGCCCGTCTATGTTACTTCTAGATCTTTCCTATGTAGCCTATTTATTGTAATGTTTTTATTGAATAATGATCAAGGAAAATTACCAATCAAACATGGTATCAAGAGCAATACCGATCCTCTCCTAATTTTTCTCCAAATCACTTCTATTATTCTTCAACAGATCTTTCAAAAAAAAAACTACGGTATTACAAAGAAGAAAAGGGAAAAGATATACAGCCGTGACTTATGATTCTCCTAAATTCTATGTACCCACTTCAGTTTACACTTCATCTTGTTCTAAAATCCAATTGGCTCATTGTTTTATCATACGGTAACTTTTGTTCTTTTTCTTGGTTATTGAATCCAACAATATAAATTAATTGTTGGTGTTTTATATTTGATTGCAACACGTGCGTCAAATTACACCGCATACGGATCCAAGAATTATTATTTGATCTTAGATTTATAGTTTCTTGGAATATTAGTTTCATGGAATATTCTGTTCTTCAACCACCTTTAATGCAACCAACATACTATTAGACTAGCCCACAGCAAGCAGCCCAACAAGCTTTTGTCAGTCCACAGCCCAACGGACAAACTGGTATTTTTGGATTTGTTCTTAGTGCTTTCAACAATACGAGTATTCCGGATTCTACATGGAATATGGACACAGGTGCCTCTTCACACCTTAATTCTAATGTTAATAACTTAAGTACTATTTTTAATTCTTGCTTATATCCGTCTGTACGTGTTGGTGACGGTAAAACAATACCTGTCACAAACACGGGTCATAGCATTCTTCCCACTCTTCATCGCACTTTACATCTTCAAAATGTTCTTGTCACCCCTAATATTATTAAAAATCTTATATCTGTTCGTCAGTTTACTCGAGACAATAATTACACTATTGAATTTGACGCTTATGTGTTTTCGGTGAAGGATTCCTTGACCCGTCATATATTACTCAGATGTGATAGTTCAGGTGATCTTTATACAGTAACTCAACCGTCATCCCTTCCAAGTGCTTTAGTGTCTCTTAGTTCCTCTACGTGGCACCAACGACTCGGTCACCCGGGTAACGAAGTGTTACGCTCTCTTGTTTCTCGTAATTTCATTTCTTGTAATAAGGATAAGTCTCATCATGTTTGTCACGCCTGTCAGCTTGACAAACATGTGCAACTTCCATTTTCTAGTTCTACATCTATTGTTTCTAGTTGTTTTGAAATTGTCCATTCAGATATTTGGACATCTCCAGTCATTAGTACGGGTGGTTTTAAGTATTATGTTCTTTTTCTTGATCATTTTTCTCATTATTTGTGGATTTATCCTCTTCGAACTAAATCTGAAGTGTTCACAAAGTTTGTTCACTTTCGTTCTTATGTTAAAAATCAATTTAAATGTGACATTCGCAGTTTTCAATGTGATCAAGGCGGTGAGTTTAATAACGCCCAAGTTCTTAACCTTTTCTCTACACATGGGATTCAAATAAGATTTTCATGCCCTAAAACTTCCCAACAAAATGGAAAATCGGAACGTATGATTCGTACTATAAATAATATGATTCGTACGTTACTTTTCTAAGCCCACCTTCCACCTACATTTTGGGTTGAGGCACTTCACATGGCTGCCTACCTCTCAAACCTCCTTCCCTCAACCGCTATTCAAAATGAGATACCGGTAACTAGATTGTTCAAGAAACAACCTAACTATTCAAAACTTCGCACTTTGGATGCTTATGTTATCCCCATTTATTTCCACCACACAAACTTGCTCCACGAGCCACACCATGTATATTTTTAGGTTATCCAGCCTATCACGAAGGTTATCGATGTCTTGACCTAACTACAAACAAAATTCTTATCTCTAGACATGTAACCTTTGACGAAACTCAGTTTCCTTATGGATTTATCACACCTTCCCCTTCATACGAATTTCTTGACACGTCTCTCTCACCAATTACTCGTCATGTAATACATAATCTTCCACCACCAACACCTACTGTTAACCCACCAACACCTCAAACACCAACCCGTACGAACCATACTTCAGGCTCAAACCATTCCAGTGGCCCACCAACTGGTTTTTCTCCACTTATCTCAGCCCAGTCCACAAAACACCTTATATCACCCACAACCCAAAAACAACCTACATCAAATTCAATACCTACAACCCAAACCAAGACACAATCTACGACCCCAATTCCACTAGAAACCCAAACCCACAATAACACTCAACCCATTCTCAGTAACCCTCCAACTCGGACTCACACTATGGTCACTCGAAATCAGGATGGCACACGTAAGACTACCCAACGTCTAAACCTTCATGTTTCTCACATCTCTCCTATACCAAAATCCCCGTTTCTTGCCTTATCTGATCCGCATTGGCGGGATGCTATGTATGATGAATATAATGCTTTAATTAAAAATGGTACTTGGGTTCTCGTTCCACGACCTCCTGATGTCAATATTGTGCGGTGTTTGTGGTTATTTCAGCATAAATTTCATGCTAATGGTTCTCTGAGTAGGTATAAAGCCCGGTTAGTTGCCAACGGTAGTAGTCAACAGGTGGGCATTGACTGTGATGAGACTTTTAGCCCAGTTGTCAAGCCGGCCACTATTCGTACTGTTCTTAGTCTTGCATTGACTAGACATTAGCTTGTTCATCAGTTGGATGTTAAGAATGCTTTTCTTAATGGTGATTTGTTAGAGACTGTGTATATGCATCAACCTCCAGGTTTTGTGGATCCTCGATATCCTCATCATGTATGTCGCCTTCAGAGGTCTTTATATGGGTTGAAACAAGCCCCACGTGCTTGGTTTCATCGATTTGCTACTTATGCTACTCGGGTTGGATTTTCCCCAAGTAGATGTGACTCCTCTTTATTTATTTATAGATATGGTGCTGACACAACATATTTATTGATTTATATGGATGATATTGTTCTCACAGCTTCTTCTACAGCTTTGCTTCAGAAGATTATATCCTCACTAAACAGGGAGTTTGACATGACAGATCTTGGTGCCCTTAACTATTTTTTAGGGATATCGGTTACACGTGACAATACAGGGATGTTTCTCTCTCAGAAGAAATATGCTATAGAGTTGCTTAAGCGAGAAAATATGCTCAACTGCAATCCTACTCGGACCCCTGTTGACACTGAGTCTAAGCTTGGTCCTGAGGGGACTCCTATTTCTGATCCTACTTTGTATTAAAGTCTTGCAGGTGGCCTACAATATCTTACATTCACTCGTCCTGACCTGTCTTATGTTGTGCAACAAATTTGTCTATATATGTATGATCCTCGAGAGCCTCACTTAGCTGCTCTTAAGAGGATTCTTCGTTATGTTAAAGGAACTATGGAGCTTGGTTTACAGTTATATGCATCCTCAGTATCTTCTCTTGTGGCTTACACTGACGCTGATTGGGCTGGTTGCCCTACTACTCGCAGATCTACATCCGGGTATTGTGTGTTTTTGGGCAATAATCTTTTATCGTGGTCTTCTAAGCGACAACACACTATTTCACATTCTAGCGCTGAAGCGGAATATAGGGGTGTTGCCAACGTTGTTGCTGAGACGCCATGGCTACATAATCTTCTTCGAGAGCTACACACACCACTATTGACCGCTACTCTTGTTTATTGTGATAATGTTAGTGTTGTTTATCTATCTTCTAATCCGGTGCAACATCAACGAACAAAACACATTGAGATTGACATTCATTTTGTTCGTGACATGGTTGCTATGGGTCACATGCGTGTTCTTCATGTTCCATCTCGTTACCAGTATGTAGATATCTTCACCAAAGGTCTTCCTTCGGCGTTATTTGAAGAATTTCGTTCCAGTTTGAGTGTTCGATTGCCTCCCGCTCAAACTGCGAGGGAGTGTTAATTGAGATGTTTGGCCTATTATTATTAGGCTTTAGCCCGTCTATGTTACTTCTAGATCTTTCCTATGTAGCCTATTTATTGTAATGTTTTTATTGAATAATGATCAAGGAAAATTACCAATCAAACAAGCAATAGTATGACATGAAGGGAATACTGAAAACACTAGTCTTCTTAAACAAGTTATTGACATTCTCGTGACAACGTAATTTCTTAAAATATTTCATTACTTTAGTGTGAACATTGATTCCTAAAACTTTTTTCTTCAAATCTACATATCACGGGGGTGTTTGTTTTATCTTATTTTTTGTTGTAAGCTTATAGAACATGTGAAAAGCTAATAAGCTCAAATTTTATGGCTTATAAGCTTATTAACTTGAACCCATTGCGAAAATAATAAGCTTAAACAAACACCCCTATGTTCAAAGATGAAAATTGTTTGTCAAAAAATCATGGGTGCTAGAAGAGCAAATAGGTATCTCATTGTTATAGTAACTATATAAGGCCTGATAGCAAGAACAAACGTCATGTAGATTGCTGCTATAAATTGGCAAGATGCACCGAAGTGGGTCATCACCAATATTTGCACATGCCTAGAAAGAATTGGAATTCACGACATATTGGCTATACAAACAAGAATCGAAATCCCTACTCATGGTAACTAAAAATAGAACCAAGTCTAAACCTATCACAATCAAAGTAATAAGGAACCTATCAGACAAATCCCAATAATCATTAAACATATCATAAAGCACACTACTATGAATCATTTAGAATACACATACAAAAGCAAACTCGTTATACCTTTTGCTCAACTTCACTTTTCGCCTGCACATAAAACATACTTTCAGAAGCAGCTTTTGTAGCCACGTCAGCATGCGCTTTCATCTTCGGCTTAATCTTATAATAATTAGACCCGATTATCTTTGACAGTTTCTCCCTACGTATACCCAAAAAATATATGTCTTATTATAAATCTGTCATCATCATCGATGTTTGTTTACATGTCTATCTATTTATACATTGCAAAAGGGTACAAAGAATAGTCGTGTTGGTTCTTTTCAATCCAACATGCGTGTCCCTTTAAGAATAACTGTAACTGCCATTTTGTCTTGCGGGTTGTGATTATCTGGTTGGTTGGATTTCGGCCCAATATTCTCCTCCTTATCACAAACACTGCGACTTGTCTTCAAAGCAGTGTAGGTTCAGTGTCAGTGTCATAGATGAGATGAGACTCTTATTGCTCTTTGTCTTTCTTTTTGTCTTCCCTTTTCATGCATTCCTTCACGAAGTGTCCATGCTCACCACATTCATAACACCTGACCTTGCTTTTGTCTATTCTTCCTTGACTCATATTTGTTCAGCGTGCATTTGGATTATTATTCTATTTCATGCTTTCCCTGGCTTTTTAAAATTTTTATCTCCCTATTTACCATAATTTTTGTTGTTTGAACTTGCCATGAGAAGCTTGTCTTAATCATTTAACTCTAATGTGTGTTGACTTTTGATTCGTTCTTCATAGGCTGTTAATATTCCAACGGCTTCTTCAAACAAAATTTCGTCCAGTCTTGATATTGTTCTATGGTTCCTACGATCGCTAAAAATTTCGTTGGATCACAGTTGAGTAGTTTCCTTACTAGAAATTTATCTACTAAAGTTTCACCGAGACCTTTGAACTTGGCCTTTATACTACTTAACTTTCCTCCATAGTCTCTTACTTTTTCATTTGGTTTTATCCTAAACGTCTCTAGTTCACTCCTCAAGGTTTATAGTCACGCTTTTTGAACAAGATCGACTCCCAAAGCTTGAATTTGATTGAGTCCATTCTTCCTTTGTAGTCGAGTATTATGCAACATGCATTAACACATCTTGTGACAATGTTTAAAAGATTATTGCCTTCGATATGTTTTCTTTCTTTTCATCTGTTGTTGCTCCTTCTTTTGAAACTATAGTTTCCCAAATGTCACACGCCTTCAATATTGTTTCCATCATCAATGCCCATATTGTGTAGTTTCTGTCGGTCAATTTTGGACATTGTAGTGAAACATATCCTAGTTCTCGAACTGATGTGTTGTTCGATGTGTTATCATTCTTGTCGCTTTCTACCATACTGGCTTATTTTCTATTAATCTTGCTTTCTTTTTACAATCAAAACCGAGATGGATTCGGATTTTCTTGCTTTTGTGTTTCATCAAAATATCAAAATTCTTGCAAGTGCTTGATCAAAAGATCAAAGACTCTTTCTTGTTACTGGACAACTTTTTAACCAGGTTTTCTTGCTAATCTTGTATTAAAGCCTGTAGATATTTTTCTCTCAAAAATAAAGGTCAATTTCAAAATGTTTACTTCTTTCATGTACAGGATTCAAAGAAATTTGGATAGCTGAATTATTACCACAACTCATATCAATAGGCAACATCACATCCACTTTCAGATCATACAGTATTTTATGAATCCACGTAACCTAACAACATACATTGCACATATCCCTGTATTCAGCCTCAGTAGAAGACCTAGAAACAACACTTTGTTTCTTACTCTTCCATGAAATCAAATTTCCACCAAGATATACACCATAACCAGTTAACGATCTTCTGGTTATTTTACACTTATCCCAATCTGAGTATATAAATACATTCAATGTGTTACCGACGAGTAATTTCATCAAGTTGTTCATCATCACCAAATTTATCTTTAAGTTTTTTACTATCCGGGTTGACTTCAATAGGTGCATCACAAGGTTTACAACCTAACATCCCAAACTCAAATAGTAATTCAGTATAATATTTCCTTTCGTTTAAGCAAATCCCATTATCAATGTCAATAACCTCAATACCTAGAGAGTACCTAAGTCTTCCAAGAACTTTGATAAGAAACTTAGAACTTAAGAATTGTTTAAACTTATTCACTTCATCAAGATTATTACCAATAATAAGAATATCATCAACATATACAAGCAGAACCAAGAAAATGCCATTTTTGTTCTTAATAAAAAATGAAAAATCATTTGGACTTTGTACAAATCCATTTTCAAGAAGAACAGACACAAGTTTTTCATTCCATTTTCTTGGTGCTTGTTTTAACCCATATAAAGATTTAACCAATTTGCACACTTTGGTATCATTGTTATCACCATAACCCTCGGGTATTTTCATATAAACTTCCTCATCAAGTTCACCATACAGAAAAGCATTATTCACAACTAATTCACATGCCTTTGTTTTTATAGTCAACTCTCACTTATCTATTTACTTCACCCGGCCAATGTAGGATATGAAAAATGAGCTTTACAAAAAATAAAATTTGCCAAGTTACTGCTTTCTTTGCACACGGCCATTGATTATGTTAACTGTTAATCTAGTTTAGGCAATATATCCATCATCCATGGGCAAAATAATATTAGATTTATCAAAAGAAGAGCATCTATCTATTTTCTAAAGAAAAAATAGTGGAAAAGATAGGTTTAAGAATATGATAAAACTACGCATGTTAATCCCTATCTAGCGATTAATCTCAGTCTAGCGAATAATCTACGAGACTAACCGGCCGCCTAGGTTCATTTTTGCAAGATTGAGTAAAAGAGATTATAAAGAAAGGAAAGATTGAAAAAGAGTTAAAAGATAGTTAGACATCTCTCCATCTTGTTGTGTAACAAATTTAAACATTAGACTGCCTATGAACGAGAAAAAAAACACACTTAATGATCCAAATGTACGATTCTATCTGAATGAGATATATTATTAACAACATGTTTGTGTAAAAGGCTTTATAAGTTCCAAAAAAGGCTTTGTAAGTGTTTTTTAAAAACAAAAAATACCTTGGTCTTGGCATATCATCGGTGGCAAAAGTGGAACAAACAATGTAGTAACCAACAATTAATTAAGGACGCTGCTTGTTTGTACACTTTGCTATCATACGATACTATACTATTCGGAGTTAAAGCCAACGTAGCCGGAGAAAATGTTTTTTTATTCTTACCATAAAATGAGTGCGTTGCAATGAATCATTTTTTACTAGGCTAAGATTAAATAGTGGCAGCTTTAGACTAGTTATTAAAACTGGATAAAATTGTATTGAGTGTGGGTAAATATAAACGAAAAATAATACTTTGTATTATAAACTTAATTTAATTTTTAATTTTTATTATATTATAAAAATTATAATTTATAAATAATAAAAATTAAAAATTAAACTCAGCTTAGTTGTTATAGTTCGTTTATCTAAAAAAAAACTCCACAAGATGAAAGCTTATGCATGTGCTTATGGCTTGGCTTTGTGCCTTCCATTTATGCAGTTTGGCTTTGTGCCTTTCATTTTTGACAAAATGTCCGAAATTGTGAAATTTGAGATTTTTGGTTACTTTTTTAAATCTTGTAGAAATTTTTGGTTACAGTTGTTAACTAAACTAAACCATGAACACCGACCAAAAATTTATTATATAAACATTATTAGGCTTGGATTGATAAAAGATAAAGAAAAACAACCAGATTTCTACATAAAATGAGTTTGTTACTATAAACTGGTTATGCCAAAATAGAAACAGTTTTTAAAACCAAAAAACCGAACCGATACAGACTAAAAACCGAGAAACCAAATCGCCCAAAATCGAACAGTTTTGGTTTTTGATTTTATTTCGTCTTATTGTTTTTTGACACACAATAACATATTGTTTTAACAGTAATCCTTCCCTAAATTATATTTAAAATGTTTCCCCGGCAACATGTAGCCGGGGATACATTGGCGGGATAATTTCCCTCCATTTGTTTGGCGAAGAAAATTTAGAATTTTTTGGTCAATGTTTCCCCGTCGACATGTCGCCGGGGAAACACCAGTCAATATTTGACTGACTTTTTTTCACCCAAATTTTTGCCTCACTTGATGAGGTGACACAATAGTGAATGCTCCAACACAAAATGAGACATATCAAATCCAATCATCTTCTAAGAGTGTACTTGAAGCTGCCAGAAAGAACATCATGTACCTCATTCATAATCATAAAAACTATAATTACAATAACTAACATTATTCGTCATTTAATAAACAAAATTTATTACAAAAAATTAGAAAAAAAAACTCGTGCGTACACGGGTATTATAACTAGTAAGCATAAAAAGCAAAAGGTAAGATCATTCCTTAACAAATAAATCGATGATATTACTTAAATAAATGTAATACATTTGGAGTCACATAAACATGCTATTACTTTTAATTTGTATATGTGTGGGACAAAACAACTTAGTTATAAAGTAACCAATTTTTTTCTCTCTCTAACAAACGCTCCCAATGGGAGATCACCCCCCCCTCAAACCCTAATCACAAAAATCTTCATAATATTACAGCAACGGTTTACATCACAAACTTTCCAACCTATATCGGATCTAATGATCTTTGGAATCATTGCAACAAGCATGGAACGGTGGTTGACGTCTATACCGCTAGGAAACTCTCAAAGGTTAGGCGTCGATTCGCTTCTGTTACGTTTCTGAAACCAAAACATAATGAATCACTGATCTCTGGTCTTAATAAGATCTGGATTGGATCTTATCATTTGTTTGTGGCTATGGCTAGGTTTAATAAAAAAACACAATACTACAACCAACATAAACCCTAAAACCCCTACTTCCAAACAAAACAAACCACAGAAAACTGCTGCTACCTCTACTCAAACAAACCCTAATCGCTCCTATGTGAATGCCCTTAACGGTAATGGTTCTTTTAAACCTACGACTCATCCTAAAGTGATCCTCAGATCTATTACTCTCGATGAATCCGATCTTATTGATACTACAAATGTTAGCAATGTGATTATGGCTAAGGTTAGAGATGTACATCTTATCACTAATATTAACATTGTTCTCAATAAGGAGGGTTTTTTCAATTTTGATTGTAAATACATCGGGGGTATGTGGCTATGGATTGAATTAAAATCTCAAGAAGCTTGTATTGAATTGCAATCTAATAAAGAGATGTCATGGTATTTTACTCATGTAAAACTTATCAATCAATCTTTTATATTGGATGAACGTGTGGTGTGGTTTGAAATTAGTGGTCTACCCCTAAACGCATGGACTCCTAAGGCGTTCAAAAATATTGTTAACAATTGGGGTACTCCTCTTTTTATTGATGAAGATCCCAATGAACTTGCCTCCACTGGATGTGTTTGTATTAAAAGAATGATACATGGTCATATCAATGAATATTACAAAGTGTCCATTCTTGGCAAAACTCATAGAGTTAATGTTAAAGAATTTACCAATCGGAACCCAGATATCAAGAATAAGGATCATATTTCTAGTAATAATTCTGATAGGGATCAATCGGAGAAGAATGTTGACAACACAGTGGTCTGATAGAATGGAAGCTGAAACTTTAGCAAAGCAACAAGAAGACCATTTAGTTGATCTTCAACAATCTCCTAAGATTAACACCAAGCCTCGCAAAGAAGATTCTAATGTCCAGTCACAATCCTATGGTTTCGAAGGTTGCAATAGCAACGAACAATAAGAATTCAGAACCAAGGAAAAGTACAGTAGCACCAAGCAACACTCAACTTCCTCAACTGTTCCGGGTAAAACCTCACGGGTCAATGAGTATCAGTTTAAGCCACACAGTAATCATGGGTCTATGATTGAATTGTTGGTTTCTCAAATTGAAATGGGTAAGGTCTTGGGATATGATATGCAAGGAAGCAAAAACGACCTCAAGAAATTCATTGATAGTCTTGGTGCAAGTCAGGGTATATAATGAATATCATGTCCTTCAATTCTTGTGGTTTAGGAGCGAATAAATGTAAAGCTATTGAAAAGCTTTGCAATAAGCATAAAGTTTCTTTCATTGGTATCCAAGAAACTCATGTATCGAACCTAGATTCTTTCAAAGTGAAAAGTACTTGGGGCACTTTTCAGTTTGATTTCGTGGGGCGGCCTTCCATTGGTAGATCAGGTGGTCTGGTTTCTATATGGGATCCGAGCGTTTTTAATCAAATCAATGTTTTTAGGTTTGAGCATTTTCTTATTGTAGAAGGAAAATGGATTGCTTCTCAAATCCATTGTTTCATGATCAATATTTATGCCCCTCAAGATGTCTACAAAAAAGAAGCGCTTTGGAAGGAAATTTCTGCTTTTGTGAATAATAACCAAGGGCATCACTTGATTTTTGGAGATTTTAATGAGGTTAGACATGCTTCTGAAAGAACTGGTACGGTTTTTAACCCTATTTCGGCTAATACTTTTAACCAATTCATTCATGATTCACGTCTTTGGGATATTCCTCTTGGTGGACACTTATTCACTCATTTAAACAAGCATGGAGATAAACTTAGCAAGCTTGACCGTTTCCTTAGCTCAGATACATTTGCTCCAATTCTTCAGAAATTTTCAGCTCATGTTTTGGAGTGTCATATTCTCGATCACAGACCCATTCTTTTATCTCCTATGTCCACTGATTTTGGTCCAACTCCTTTCAAATTTTATAATTCTTGGCTCACTGACAAGAATCTTCAATCCATTATCAAAGATTCCTGGGTTAGTAATGCTATTGATAACGAAAGGAATCCTATTGTTGTGACAATCCGTCAATTTATTGTCGATATTTTATTCTCAAGTATTATTTAAAAACATTATTTTAATATTATATTATAAACTCACTCATTTATGGGAAGAAATTTGGGTTTACGTCTTGAAGTAACATCGACTACGTCTAAACCGGAGGATTCTACGTTATGTGCTTACGTTTACATACACCGTTTTAGGTGACAGTCCGACATTTCAGGAAATAAATTTATCCGTGAATATTATTTTGGGATTTTAAATTTGTGTTGGTTCATAAACTCACAAATTTACGAGGAGAGATTAGGACTTACGTTCATAATTTAACGTCCTTTACGACTAAACCGGAAACCCTAGGTTTACGTATTTATGTTTTTGAACTCCGTTTTTTATGAGACAATTTTTATTAGATTCGTTTTGTGCCGTTGATTCATAATTTCGAAAAACATTTTTCGTAAAATGACCCGAGGGCATGCAAATCGCGGAAAATAGAATCGAGGAGCACCCGTAATTAAATGGGGATGAGACAAGATAAACTTGCCCCACCCCCACACCATGGACCGCTAAGCCTTAGCCACACACCCTTGTGAGGTGTCAAGCTTACTAAGTAAGCTAGGACACTTCTCCTAGTTACTTACACCAAACAACTAGCAACAACAAAACCATCTACACTAAACCATTCATTCATTTTCATCCATGTAAAACAACTAAAACTCTCTCTCTTTCTCTCTAGCTTGCCGTACCAACTCACACATAAACACCCTCATTTGATCAAATTTAACCACAAAATCGTATGTTATTCACACATATGATGGAAACCTCTTGAAGCTCTATTGATTGGTGGTGATTTTAACATCTAAGGAGGAGATTTGATTGTGTCCTAGGGCTTATTTTCCACAAGGTGTTCTTTAAGATTGGTGATCTTGAAGTTGATATTGGTGTACCACAAGTTTTGCCAACATAAGTCAAGATTGATCTTAACTTTCATAATCTTGGTGGTAACAAGATCATCCTTCCCATTTCCTTGTTATTTTTGTAAATGTAATATTGTATTTTCTTTATTTATGTATATGTATATGATGATGAATGATGATAAAAAATATTATGTGGGGATCATGTGTTGATCAACTTGGATAAAAAGATTGAAAACTACATGTAAAAGTGGTAAAATCTTGTTTAAATAAGTAGGCTGTATAAAAACAGTGAAGAACCTTATGTTAAACTGTTAAAATGGCATGGATGAATTAATAAACAGTAATTTATAAGACTTGTACACATGTGAGAGTTGGCCATACAATGGAATCCTTAAAATGAGTGAGATATGATCAAAACAATATTGAAGTCCAAATTTGTATAGTCTGTTTTGGACGAACTGTTAGGGACATTTAGAGATTGATTGATCAGTAGCTAAAACTGAGTTAATTGTAGCACATAATATGTAGTTTGTGTCACCCAAAAATGAGCTTCTATCTCCTTGTAGAACTCAAGATATGGTAAAAATGGTGAAAGTGAAAATAATAATCAGATTTGTGAAATAAAAATATATAGTATAATATTAGCACTCAAGTAAATATAATATAAAATATAAACTTAAAACCCACTAACTTATATATTAAATATAAATAAGTATGTACATTAATAAATAAATGGGTCATTTTATAAAAATGACAATTTGATAAGTTTTATAAGTTATAAAACTATATACGTAAGTTTTACGTCTTTTCGGATAAGACCGATAAATTAACGTTTTCATCAAATAAAACTTAGACGGTCGGACCCGTATAATGTAAACTTTTTATAACTCATATACTGATGTTTAAGTACACGTGACAAGTAAAAACCGATAAAACCCGAGCTTTATGACTTATGGACATTAACGGGCCAAAGTAGCCTTATTGGACTATTAGGCTTAACCCACTTGGGCCCAACATATGAGTAAAGGCCTGGTATAAAAAGTATAAATGGACTAATATAAAGTATTGGACTCTAATGGGCTTATTGGGCCTTGATATGAAATTGGATTGAAACTAGTGTAACTAGTCAAAAATTTGACTAATACATAACACTATAATGTATATGGAGATATAAACTCCCACATGGTCATCATCATACTCATGCTATCCTCATATATATACATAGCCATTGTTTTTGTAAAGTCATTGGATAAGAGTCTAAGACGAGTATTATTTGTCTATGTTTCTGTGATTGAAGCACGTACCGTACATCCAAATCGTCGATAACCCGCCTTTCCCAATCAACGTGAGTTCATAGCCTCGCAATCTTTTAAATGTTTTTATGAAATGTTTTATAAACCCGCGAGGGAGATAACATGTTAGTTTTAATAAAAATAGGACACCAGTTGTCCCGATTGTTTGCTTATTGTTTGGACCCGAATGATTATATGACCCGATAAATGAAATGAAATGGATTATTAAAGTTAGGTTATGTCACTAAAAGTCCCATTAGAAGGAATTGTGAACTACCGGGATTTGGTAGACGCTTATGCATAAAATAGTACTATTTAGGGAAGATCACCCCAGTTCGTGCCTTGACGGTTGATCCCCGTCGTGCCACATTGATTGGTAAGCGAATTTATGTATGAGAAGATTTATATAAGCGTGATTATTGTGACGACACACTGTTTTAGATGGGCAAATGAGTTTTGGGTTAGCTACCCGTTGTTTGTTATAGTAAGGTAGCAATGTCATGCGGCTTATAATAATCCAAATAACGAAAATACTGCTATACACATTGAATTACAATATATTGCCTGACTAGCAATACGGGGTCTTATTATTGATATTATGTTCGTGTTTTGGTTTTACATAACCATATTCATATAACGGTTTTTATTTAACTCTATACAACGTTATAAAGTGTATTGTATATAATGTTTTTACGACATTGGTTCGTATAATGATTTGAAGGCAAAAGCCTATAGTATGATTTACAACAAAGATTTGTATAAATTGTTTTTGGCTTATTTTATGGCCTACGACAAAGAATTATACAAAATGATTTTTGGTAATAATTTTATACCGATGATATATTAATTGATTTCATTAAACTCTATGAATTCACTCGGCGTTTTCGCTGACCTTTTCTTTTAGCTTGTTTTATCTCAGGTACTTGAAGGTAATTCTCAGGAAGACGACAAGATTCATGGCCCGCACTTAAATAACAATTTCCATTCAAATGTTTTGTAAAAATTGTATGAAGTACTATGACTTGGGACCTATGTAAATTTGATATTCATGAATGGAAAATGCTTTATTATTAAACGACGCGATTTTTAAGCGTTGTCTATGATTTGAGTAATGTGCTATCCCGTAACACCAACGACTCTTCCGCTGAACTAATGTATGAATATTTGGGGGTGTTACAGTGGTATCAGAGCTCTCGTTATAGAGAACGAAAGATTTTTAAAACCAAGGTTTTGAATAAAACATTTCAAAATCTTTTAACTATAAACATTTTACTCAAAATGTCTAAAAATCTTTTGACTATAACGGTGCCGAAGAATTGTCGAGTTACCGACAAGGCCAGACTAAGAAGTGTTATTTAATATATATATAACTTGGATTATATATATGTTGTTATTTGATTTCATGATTGTTTGATGATTATTTTAATATTTATACGAGGTATTTATACAACGTAGATTGTCACAAGAAACCCTAACTCCCCTAGCAAATCAATCGAAGCTATTTACGTAGGAATTCTAGGTATTACAGATCTAAACCAAGTTGTCGATATTTATGATCCCAACAAAATAGTTGATATTCGTAGAAATGTTGATGTTAGTTGATTATGACCTTGAAGAAGAATTGGCGAGATTAAATCTGATATCGATGTCATGACGATCTTTCTTTATAGAGTGGAGTTTGACAAAACCTTACCACCTAGAAAGGTGTCATCTGATTTGGTGTCACCCAATTCTTAAATTTGAAATCGAAAGGGTGAATGTTGCACTTGAGGCTGTCATTGGAGCCTTTACCCAAAAGCCTCATGCCACTAGTACCTTTCCGAGAAGTCTAACTGAATGTATGAGTCATTTCATACTAGTGACTCATTTGATAACTATTGATGAAGGAGCTATAGGATTGGAAATTAAGTGTTGTTCATATTTAGCTTTTATTGCCCTTTCAAGGTCTAAGAATAAGGTTGAAAGTATTGGAGAATGAGGTAGGATGTAGCATTGAGTATAAGTTGATTGAAACTTGAATGAAGTAAAATCTAACTCGTATGGAATAAGAAATTGTTAAGAGGAAGTTGTTGAGTCCTGTGATTGAATTATAAGGTTTTAAATGATTGTTGATTCATGTTAAGAGTTGTTCCTAGGCCATTGTCTAATGACGAGGATGCCTAGTGTCCAAGAAATAAATTAAAGAAATCTTCTTCTGAATTGAGACCGATGGATCTTCTGGGACAGGTGGAACACCTAATGACTCATGTAGATTAGTATTCATTGTGGTATCTTTTAAAAATCCCTAACTTAACTAAGACATCAGTTGGTAGGATGAGTTCTTGGAATTGTATGACATAGTGACACGTAATGTGCTACGGTACAATTTTGACTTGTTCGTGATTAATGAAAAGATTACCTCTGATTGCTAAATCCTACATGTATCGATGTTATCTATCTTTTCTTACTTCTTTCTAATGTTTTCATTAGTGATGCAACCATGGAACAAGTACTCATCTAGATTTGAGTTACGTTGTGGATTATTCTCTTTTGAGTGCCATCGAGGTCATGAACCTCATAATTATTTGGCTAAACTCGTTTCCTATCATATTGTAGTTAGTTCTTAGTGAACAACTCTTCATCACTCCTTTGCAGATCACTCATTGTTTTATAAGCTAAAACAGTATCCCTTGAGAAAAATTGAATTTTCATCACCATATGGATTATTTAAAGTGAATCGTTATCGAAATGAAGTTGTTTATGAAACACCTTGGAAAACTTAATTGTTTCCATAACAAAGAACATCTCTGTAAATTCATTTTGATTCTTATTCCAGAATTAAAACATGAAATTAGTTTTTTTATTTTAAACATGATGACAAAGTTTCGACGAACTGAGTATTGCATCGTTAATCCTAAAATTGTATATAGTTGCGCGCCTACATACAATTTGGAAGTGACCATGCAAGGCTGATTAGTAGTCACCATGAAATATTAATAAACACTAAATTTTCTTTGAAGATTGTGAAAGATTAAATTTTATGAGATCTGCAAGAAGTGAAAAAATAGGGACATATTGTTAGAGACACCTACATATGTGCCCGTACCATTTATTTTCTGAATCGAATTTAATCATCTGTGGAAATTGTCTTAATTGACAATTGATATCCCCTCCTTGTCCAATTCTCCCGTGGTGAGATTCTTTGGAAAAGTATCTGATTACCGAGTGTTGATACCCGACTAGATGTATCGACGTTCCTATCATTTCTTTTGATCAGATTTCATTTTAATGACCTGGGTAACGATCCGAGGAGCTTTCGAATGCGTACTCGAATCATGAAAACATGGGATATATTCGTATTCGATAAATGTTTCCGTCTTTATCTGATTTGAAATTCTCTCGCGTAGATTATGCGTTGACCTTACTTTATTGGTAGCCATGTCTTCGGATATCCTTGAATTTGTGAACAATTATGAGTTCTTATTAGTCTTTTGCGAAGTTCACATCTTATCAACGGCAATAAAACTGGAAAGTTGGTAGTGCCAGTAGAATGGATTGATTGATTTTGACACGATGTCATTGTCTTAATTGATGGGAATTCGAGTAGAATTCCTCTAAAAGATAAGATGTTGATTATCAAAGGTGATTTAAATAATTCCTGATGGATGACCATATCTTGCATTTAGATTTGAATTTATACCATGAATGATTATAAACTGGTCATAGATCTTGTAATCTAGAAAGAATCTAAGGTGGATTTATTATAAGATATTTCTGTCATTTGAAACTTTAGAGGTATTTGCTGGTGAATTGCCTAGACTTTCGCCATTAAGGCAAGTTGAATTTGGTATTGATTATATTCCTGGTGCTGCACCTGTGGCGTGTGCACTATACGTCAGCACCATCTGAATTAAAAAAATTACCGTACAACTGAGAGAGTTGTCGGAGAAGGCTTTTATTCTACCAAGCTCGTCATCATGAAGAGCTATGGTGTTATCATTCCTTATATTTGTTGGATTACCGTGAACTAGGTAAATTGAAGATCAAAATCTATATCCACTACCCAAGATGATAGATTTGTTCGATCATTTGCAAGTTCTAGTGTATATTCAGAAATTGATCCACGGCATGGTTATCATCAACTTCGCGTCCACGAAGAAGATTATCTATTCCAATCACTACATCAGGGACTCGTAATGAACATTATGAGTTACATGTTATGTTGTTTGGATAGACCAATACACATGTAGCATCCATAAATTTGGTGAATCACGTGTGTAGGCTGTAATTTGATAAATTCATGCTTGTGATCATTAAGGACCATCTGTTTGTTTATAAGAATAGGAAGGAGTTAATAATCATTTATAGACTGCCCTGAGTTGGCCGAGCAATGAAAACCTGTACCTTGAGTATTTAACATGTGATTTAAGGCTCAATCCTTTATATTATGACACCGTGTGATTAATAAATAATGGAATCTATATTGACTCATTAAAGATTAGAGCCATTAAGGCTTTGGGTTATACCAAAAAGAAAGTGCAAATATGTTTTGACAAATGTTTTATCAAAGGATTTTTAAGGAATCACTCCCTTATACCCAGATCATGTAACTAAACTCCTTTAGGGGTAAAAGTTTGTGCATACCTCAAGACAACCTAGGAGGAATTGAGGAAAACCATTTAAACCATGATTTGGAATTTGGAACGACAATTTTTACTTTTAACTAAGAAAATTTTGACCAAAGTATAACCAAAGATTTTTCAAACATTTACGAATCTTATTAATTATTTTCAATAAATCAACAAAAATCGTGTTAACTAAATTTAAATTTATATTTGAACATTTTTCTATAATTGGACGAACTGAGAAAATTTAAAACTTTTTACGTTTACGTTTCATAAAATTAAATATTTATTATTTAATTACTTGTAATAATTATTGACGCTTTAAACGTCGGATTGAACAAAACAAATAAAATGATAGTTGAGACGAAACTAAAACTTAAAAAATATGAAGAACGAATTTCTGAGTGATTTGTGGTCATGATAATTATCTTATCAGGAAAGGTGAATGTAGATACTGACACGTTATGTAGAAAGGATAAAGAATCAACTAGGATGTGTTCCTTAGTAATGATTGCGCAAGAATAAATTGTGGAGCAATTTAAAAATAGCCGATGCTTGTAAAAAGGATAGTATAGATAATAAAGAGTTTCGTGGCTAATGAAAACCATTAGAAATGAGAGCCGATGGCGTTAAATGTATAAAAGGCCGCTTGTAGTTGCCTGAATATGGAGGATTTTGAGATTTAGTCATATTAAAATCTCATAAGTTTAAGTATTCTATTCATGCCATTTCCGATTTAATGTATCTTTATCTGAAGAAGTTTTACTGATGGCAAATTATGAAGGCAGCCATCGCCTCATACATTAGTAAACGTCTAACTCTTGCAAAGGTCATCATTTGAATTTGATTCGATTTGGGTCATCATCGACAGACTGACCAAATCTGCTAATATCATTTCCGTTAATGATAGATTCTCGATAAAGAAATTGAATCTTTTGTATTTAAAGAAGTTGTGTAAACATAGTGTGCCTGTATCGATCATCTCTATCAAGATCCTCGCTTCGCATCGAGTTTCTAGAGATTTGCTCAGAAGTCATT
Source organism: Glebionis coronaria (assembly GCA_025667525.1). Taxonomy (NCBI): domain Eukaryota; kingdom Viridiplantae; phylum Streptophyta; class Magnoliopsida; order Asterales; family Asteraceae; genus Glebionis; species Glebionis coronaria. The sequence continues at coordinate 592,544,655 of CM046879.1, read as the reverse complement.
GGGAAAGAACCTTGATGAGAGAACTGTTTACCACCCCAATCGAAGGGACGAAGTAAAGTAACGATACAAAACACTAGAAGTCTTGTTTTATGCTTGAATAAATGACCTTTGGTAATAAACCGTATAATCGCTTTCCTTTGGAGAGATTATAATTTATAATTATCGTATTAGGATCGAGATCGAATCTTGTGAGGATCTAAATATTAGAGCATCTGTAAGCAGGAGTTGGGATGAAGATACCCGACATACACCCATTGTGAGTTGGACATGTCTTTTAGGTTTAAGGTTGCCTATGATGACAAACCTAACCTTACAAAATACCCGACCCGCGAGACCTGAAATGATTGATGAAATTAAGATCTGATTATTGACTGCCGATAGTGGGCAGGAGGTTATGTGAATAAGAAATGTAGATCTTGAAGTGCATGATGGGTAGCGAAGTTATGCCAAAAATTTTCACCTTGGAAAAATAAATTGATGATCTGAGAGATCATGGGAAATAAGTCCTCGTTGTATGGGACCATTGTGATAATGTAAAAGATTGGTTTGAAAGGCATATAAGCTGGATCTACCCTAGGACTTCAAGGGCTGCGTGAATTCTGTTTCGTATATCGAACTTGATAAAATGTCTATCAAGTGAAAAATCTGATTACTTCTTAGTAAATTTTGGATCGGCGAAAGTTGCATTCATTCAAAACCCGTGAACATCATGGATAGAGAAAGTAAGTCAACTTAAGCGTGATCGTATTCTGTTAGTTATGTTTGATGAAACTTACGTATTGTAATGAATTACACTTGAGAGAAAAGACCGAATGTGGAGGAAATACCCACATGGCTCTAACTCTATAAGAAGCGAGTAGTAAGATAAATCGATCTTTGAGGACAAAGATCCTGTTTAGGGGTAAATGCTATGACAATCCGTCAATTTATGGTCGATATTTTAATCTCAAGTATTATTTAAAAACATTATTTTAATATTATATTATGAACTCACTCATTTATGGGAAGAAATTTGGGTTGACGTCTTGAAGTAGCATCGACTACATCTAAACCGGAGGATTCTACGTTACGTGCTTACGTTTACATACACCGTTTTAGGTGATAGTCCGACATTTCAGGAAATAAATTTATCCGTGAATATTATTTTGGGATTTTAAATTTGTGTTGGTTCATAAACTCACAAATTTACGAGGAGAGATTAGGACTTACGTTCATAATTTAACGTCCTTTACGACTAAACCGGAAACCCTAGGCTTACGTATTTACGTTTCTGAACTCCGTTTTTGATGAGACAATTTTTATTAGATTCGTTTTGTGCCGTTGATTCAGAATTTATAAAAACGTTTTTCGTAAAATGACCCGAGGGTACGCAAATCGAGGAAACTAAAATCGAGGAGTACCCGTAATTAAATGGGGATGAGACAAGATAAAATTGCCCCACCCCCACACCATGGACGGCTAAGAATTAGCCACACACCCTTGTGAGGTGTCAAGCTTACTAAGTAAGCTAGGACACTTGTCCTAGTTACTTACACCAAACAACTAGCAACAACAAAACCATCTACACTAAACCATTCATTCATTTTCATCCATGCAAAACAACTAAAACTCTCTCTCTTTCTCTCTAGCTTGCCGTCCCAACTCACACATCAACACCCTCATTTGATCAAATTTAACCACAAAATCTTCTGTTGTTCACACATATGATAGAAACCTCTTGAAGCTCTATTGATTGGTGGTGATTTTAACATCCAAGGAGAAGATTTGATTGTGTCCTAAGGCTGATTTTCCACAAGGTGTTCTTTAAGATTGGTGATCTTGAAGTTGATATTGGTGTACCACAAGTTTTGCCAACAAAAGTCAATATTGATCTTAACTTTCATAATCTTGGTGGTAAAAAGATCATCCTTCCCATTTCCTTGTTATTTTTGTAAATGTAATCTTGTATTTTCTTTATTTATATATATGTATATGATGATGAATGATGATCAAAAATATTATGTGGGAATCGTGTGTTGATAAACTTGGATAAGAAGATTGAAAACTACATGTAAAAGTGGTAAAATCTTGCTTAAATAACTAGGCTGTATAAAAACAGTAAAGAACCTTATGTTAAACTGTTAAAATGGAATGGATGAATTAATAAACAGTAAGTTATAAGACTCTTACACATGTGAGAGTTGGCCATACAATGGAATCCTTAAAATAAGTGTGATATGATCAAAACAATATTGAAGTCCAAATCTGTATAGTCTGTTTTGGACGAACTGTTAGGGACATTTAGAGATTGATTGAGCAGTAGCTAAATCTGAGCTAATTGTAGCACATAATATGTAGTTTATGTCACCCAAAAATGAGCTTCTATCTCCTTGTAGAACTCAAGATATGGTAAAAATGGTTAAAGTGAAAATAATAATAAGATTTGTAAAATAAAAATATATAGTATAATATTAGCACTCATGTAAATATAATATAAAATATAAACTTAAAACCCAATAACTTATATATTACATATAAATAAGTATGTACATTAATAAATAAATGGGACATTTTATTAAAATGAAAATTTGATAAGTTTTATAAGTTATAAAACTATATACGTAAGTTTTACGTCTTTTCGGCTAAAACCGATAAATTAACGTTTTCATCAAATAAAACTTAGACGGTCGGACCCGTCTAATGTAAACTTTTTATAACTCATATACTGATGTTTAAGTACATGTGACAAGTAAAAACCGATAAACTCGAGCTTTATGACTTATGGACATTAACGGGCCAAAGTAGCCTTATTGGACTATTAGCCCAACTAGATTGGCTAAACACTAATGGACTTACTCATTGGGCTTAACCCACTTGGACCCAACATATGAGTAAAGGCCTGGTATAAATATTATAAATGGACTAATATAAAGTATTGGACTCTAAGGGGCTTATTAGGCCTTGATATGAAATTGGATTGAAACTAGTGTAACTAGTAAAAAATTTGACTAACACATAACACTATAATGTGTATGAAGATATAAACTCCCACAAGGTCATCATCATACTCATGATATCATCATATATATACATAGCCATTGTTTTTATAAAGTCATTGGACAAGAGTCTAAGACGAGTATTATTTGTCTAGGTTTCCGTGATTGAAGCACGTACCGTACATCCAAATCGTCGATAACCCGCCTTTCCCAATCGACGTGAGTTCATAGCCTCGCACTCTTTTAAATGTTTTTATGAAATGTTTTATAAACCCGCGAGGGAGATAACATGTTAGTTTTAATAAAAATAGGACACCAGTTGTCCTGATTGTTTGCTAATTGATTTGGACCCGAATGATTATATGACCCGATGAATGATTATATGACCCGATAAATGAAATGGATTATCAAAGTTAGGTTATGTCACTAAAAGTCCCATTAGCATGAATTGTGAACTACCGGGATTTGGTAGACGCTTATGCATATAATAGTACTATTTGGGGAAGATCACCCCAGTTCGCGCCTTGACGGTTGATCCCCGACGTGCCACATTGATTGGTAAGCGAATTTATGTATGAGAAGATTTATATAAGCGTGATTATTGTAACGACGCGCTGTTTTAGATGGGCAAATGAGTTTCGGGTTAGCTGCCCGTTGTTTGTTATAGTAAGGTAGCAATGTCACGCGGCTTATAATAATCCAAATAACGAAAATACTGCTATACGCATTGAATTATAATACATTGCCTGACTAGCAATAAGGGGTCTTATTATTGATATTATGTTCGTGTTTTGGTTTTACATAACCATATTCATATACCGGTTTTTATTTAACTCTATACAACGTTATAAACGTATTGTATAATGTTTTTACGACATTGGTTCGTATAATGATTTTGAAGGCAAAAGCCTATAGTATGATTTACAACAAAGATTTGTATAAAATGTTTTTGGCTTATTTTATGGCCTATGACAAAGAATTGTACAAAATGATTTTTGGTAATAATTTTATACCGATGATATATCAATGTATTTTATTAAACTCTATGAATTCACTCGGCGTTTTCGCTGACCTTTTCTTTTAACATGTTTTATCTCAGGTACTTGAAGGTAATTCTCGGGAAGACGACAAGAGTTCATGGCCCGCACTTAAATAACAATTTCCATTCAAATGTTTTGTAAAAATTGTATGAAATATTATGACTTGGGACCTATGTAAATTTGATATTCATGAATGGAAAATGCTTTATTATTAAACGACGTGATTTTTAAGCGTTGTCTATGATTTGAGTAATGTGTTATCCCGTAACACCAATGACTCTTCTGCTGAACTAAAGTATGAATATTTTGGGGTGTTACAGTTGTTGCTTTCAAGAATAAAATGAAGGGTTTGAAATCTGTTGTCAGGAATTGGTCTTTGAATCGCAAAGATGCTCAGACTCGCGAAAAGGAAAGCCTTATTAAAAAGATAAATGATTTTGATCCTAATATTACCTCCCCTTTTACTAATCTGACGGGTGATGGTCAACGTGATGGCTGGATTGACAAACTTCGTAACATTGAGTTAAATGAGGTTGTTGTCTCTTCTCAAAAGGCGAAAACTAAGTGGAGTATTGAGGCGGATGAAAATTCTAAATTCTTCCATATGATTGTCAATCAAAAACGTCGATATCTAGCCATGGGATCAAAATTGATGGGCAATGGATTGAAGATCCTATTAAGATTAAAGATGCTTTTCATGCATACTATGACCAAAAGTTCCAAAAGATGAAGGTTGTTAAGATAATTAATAGGAGTTCTTTCTATAGAACTCTTAGTAATGATCAAAACGTCTTACTAGATTATGTGGTTACGAGCTCTGAGATTCGAAATGCTACATGGGATTGTGGTTCTGATAAATTCCTGGGACCGGATGGATTCACTTTTGCCTTCTATAAAGAATTTTAGAGTCTGATTCAAAGTGAGGTTTTGGAATTTGTTCAGAATTTTCTTAATTTTGGTATTTTTCCAAGAGGGTGCAACACCTCTTTCATTACTCTGATTCCAAAAGTTCCAAATGCAATAGTGATCAGTGACTTTCGGCCTATTAGTCTCACTGGGGCTCAATACAAGATCATTGCCAAAGTTTTGGCAAATCGTCTTGCTCAGGGTATCGATTCAATAATCAGCCAAGAACAATCAGCTTTTATTAAGCATCGCCAGATTCTTGATGGTCCGTTAATGGTCAATGAGGTGATTCAATGGTGCAAAAATAAAAAGTCTAAGCTTATGATGTTTAAAGTGGATTTCGAGAAGGCCATTGACACTATCTCTTGGGACTTTCTATTTCAAGTTATGCAATTCATGGGCTTCAGCAACACGTGGATTAAGTGGATCTCTGGATGTCTTAATTCGGCTTCCTCTTCGATCTTGATTAATGGTACCCCTACTCATGAATTCAATATTCAATGAGGCCTTCGACAAGGGGACCCCTTATCCCCTTTTTTATTCATCATTGTTGTGGAAGGTCTTCATGTAGCGCTGGAAGATGCTATGGTTGCGGGTCTATACAGTGGGTTTAATATTGATACTTTGAACCTATCTCATCTATTTTTGTAGATGATGCTTTATTCATTGGTGAATGGTCTCACAATAACATCAAAAATCTGGTTGCCATTCTGGAGTGCTTCTACAAAGTTTTTGGTCTGAAAATTAACTACAACAAATCCAAACTTTTTGGTGTTGGTGTCCCAACTGTAGAAATTAACTTACTTGCCTCGATTATCGGATGTAAGGCCTTGATTACTCCATTCAACTACCTTGGTCTTCCTATTGGTTGCTGCATGGCGTTGGTTAAAAGTTGGGACCCTATAATTGATAAGTTCGCAAAGCGCCTTTCTAAATGGAAAGAATCCCATCTCTCCATTGGAGGTAGAGCTACTCTCATTACCTTTATTTTGGGCGCAATTGGTACATATTTTTTTATCTCTATTTCCTATGCCTTTAACTGTTAATAAGAGGTTAGAGTCACTTCGATCTAATCTCTTTTGGGGAAGTGATGAAAAAACAAAAAATATATCATGGATATCTTGGAAAATAGCTCTTGCTTCTAAGGAAAAAGGGGGTATAGGGATTGGCAGCCTCTTCTCATTGAACCATGCCCTTCTTCAAAAATGGCGTTGGAGATTCATTAACAACCCTCATGCTCTCTGAGCTCGTTTGATAGTGGCTATTCATGGTCTGAACGAAGATTCCTCTACTATTTTCAACCACATTAAAAGCAAAGGTGTTTGGTATAGAATCGTTGGCTCCATTAACAACATGCACGAGAAAGACTTTATCCTCCTCTCTTCTATGCAGAGACGAGTAAATAATGCGCTGCAACTAAATTCTGGCATGACACTTGGACGGGTACATCTCCTCTTAAATTTCAGTTTCCTCGGCTCTTTCGTTTATCTATGCATAAAGACTGCTTGGTTAGAGACTGTTGGGATAATGGCTGGCATTTTGATTGGACGCGTGATGTCTCTCGAGGTACTAACGCTAATCAGTTGGATACACTTCAAAATAATCTCTCTGGTATGGCTCTTAATGCTTCAGAAGATACTTGTGCTTGGACTATTGGTATTATCGCTTTCACTGTTAAAAGTGCTCGTCACAAAATTGATAGGGTTATCTTCCAGATGGGCCTCACACTAGATGGAATAACCTCCTTCTAAAAAGATTAACATCTTTATTTGGAGATCTCTTCGCGGTCGCCTTCCATCTAGGTGGAATCTCAATCGTAAAGGAATTGAAGTGGCTTCTATTACTTGTCCGATTTGCGATCATGGGGTTGATTCTGCTTATCATACTCTATGGGATTGCACGTTAGCTTCTACAGCCTGGTCTCGTGTTTTTAACTTGTTGGATATCTCTCCTCCTATTACACCCAATTTGTCTGGTCTATACGGTTGAATTGATGGCCTTCATATTACCGCGAGCAAAAAAATCATCTTGGCCGTTGTTTGCAGTGTTACCCTTTGGTCTTTATGGAGATTCCGTAACGAGGTGATCTTTGGTACTAATCAGCCTAAATGATGCATGCTTTTTGATAATACTGTAGATTTTTCTTTTAGATGGTATTCTACTAGAAGTAAATTGTCTTCCATATCTTGGAATAATTGGATTCAAAACCCATTAGTGGTTTACTCTTTGTAATTTTCATCTAGCGTCTTGCTAGTTTTTAATAAAATTTTGTCGTTAAAAAAAATAAATAACCAGATACTTACACAAGTAAAAAGAAAATTATGATACAATAACATAACATCGTTTAAGATAACTTCTTAACATAACACAATCAAATTTTTGTCCAAATAAACCGTATGATCTAAAATTTGAGTAATTACTTACACCTATCAAACGTGGACCGACCATCTTCTTCCTAAGATTTAAGGTTGTTTAATGTGAATCGGTCAAAGATTTGGTCTTGTTATCAAATTATGACATGTGTTTGATGAATTATTTTAGTTACGTTTTTTTTGTACGTGAACCAAATTAACAATGTTTTTTCCAACTTCTTTGTTGAGAATAATGTACAGGTAGTAATTCAATAGTAAACAGTGATCAAGGTCATTCATTATACAGCTAGTTTTGCCAAACTTAACATTACGAGTGTATGATTCATATTAATATGATGAGACAAAGATACCTCTAGGCCAAACAAGACACATCGAAACCGAAACAATAACAAGAGTTTGAAACCAATTCGAACACCAAAAATCAATGAGACAAGATTAAACCCAAACTCAACTGTATACGACCAGCCGCACGTACCAGTCACTAACTAAAATCGCAGCCCACACACGAACCGAAACCAAATTCAACCACGAACCACGACCCAAACCAAAATTTGAACCAGAACAACCGAAACCAACTCTGAGGACGTACAAGGACAGAAACCCGAGCAAGATAAATGTCATCGTGACCAACTTGGGTGGTTCAGGTTATGCGAGCTAAGTCTTTGTTGAGAATTGACAGGCGCTATACGTCCAGGATCTTATAATGATCAAACGAGCATCATGAGGATCATATGAATAAACAGGAACAAGGAAACATGGGGGTTGAACCCTAATAAACTGATATATTATGAATGGGTTGCTTTACAAATACATGATCCTATCTATATATATTTAAATCTAATCGGTATGATAGGGAGGGATGCGATGGTTACTTTTCACCAACAGGCATGACCCTTTATTCATAACCGTTCTAATTCTAATTGCTAACTAACGGGCCAGTTATGGGCTTTTGACCCATACTACAATTGTACAGACTAAAACTAAGATTAATTGGATTAATTTATCTAACATATTCCCCCTAATCTGTTAATCTGTGTGCCTTCAATCTCGATATCTTCTTCCCTATGCTTGAATCGTCATGGCTGAAAGTTTGACATAGATGGTCTTGAATTCCGAGTTTCCGTGTATGTTTACAGGATTAAATACTCGCTTCCATATTATGCAGTCTGTTATTGATTGTTGTCCATAAAATGCTCCATGGTTTCCTTTTCTTTGTGACTGGTCCTTGGGTCTGCGTGCTCACCTCGGTTCGTTGGGTAAGTTCCAAGATCTTCGTCTTCTTCTACTTTCATAGTAGGAACCTCGCCGTCTTATGAAAACCTCTAAATAATCTTGTAGCATTTTCTGATTTTTCTTCATACTTTCTTGTATATCCAAATTCTTTTGCAATCACACCAAATCTTGGCCAAACTGTATACTAATAAAATTCTTGATAAAAACAATAAAACTGACCATTCTCTTCTTTGAATTCTTATGAACCCAAAGTGTTCTTCATTTGCCAAAAATAGCCATATATTTTTTTTCTTCTGATCCTTATTCTGTCTTTCTATTCTGATAGGCTTCGTCTTTATGATCTTGATCATAAATTGTTGTGTCGTTTGATCCCTTCCGCTCTGATACCATGTTGAGTATCGAAAGGCGCCATACGTCCAAGATCGTATAATGATCAAACGAGCATCATGAGGATCATATGAATAAACAGGAACAAGGAAACATGGGGGTTGAACCCTAATAAACTGATATATTATGAATGTGTTGCTTTACAAATATAGGATCCTATCTATCTATATATATATATAAATCTAATCGGTATGATAGGGAGGGATGCGATGGTTACTTTTCACCAACAGGCATGACCCTTTATTCATAACCGTTCTAGTTCTAACTGCTAACTAACGGGTCAGTTATGGGCCTTTGACCCGTACTACAATTGTACAGACTAAAACTAAGATTAATTGGATTAAATTATCCTACAGTGTTTAGTTTTGAACTTGTTTGTTATTTTCAGAGGTTATGAAAAAGATGAGTATATAATCTGACTATATAGAGACTCTAATTTTATGGGATCTGAGGAGGTTTATCTTAACCGAGTATTTGTGTGTGACCAGTGAACGTATGATATTTGGTTGGAATTTTATCTTGTTCTATTTATGACTTCAATTTTGAACGTAAGGTGATATGCATCTGATGCATATTTCCTTATTTGAAATTTCTCCTTTACCTATTTTTTTCCTTTCTAATGTTTTGACGAAATAGTTTTATGCAGGGCTGAGAAAAACAACCGAAAAAGACGAAACCAAAAAAACTAAATAGAAACAGTTTTTAAAACCGAAAAACCGAACCAATACAGGCTAAAATCCGAGAAACCGAATCGCCAAAATCGAACAGTTTTGGTTTTTGATTTTATAAAAAACAAATATATATTGATTCGGATTTGTGCTAAAAACGATTAAAAAACAAGTTAACAAACGACTCTAAAGTATTATGACAATATCATAAACTCTAAAGTATTATGGCAGTATCATAATCTTTTAAAAAAGGTCAATAACTAATTTTAACATTATTAGATTATATGTATCTAAAAAATTAGTGTCATTAGATTCATCAACCAATGTGGGACATTATCGTTATTTTTTAATGAAAACTAAGTATGAATCAGTATGTATGAGGTGAGGGTGTTGTACATTTTCAAGTGGTTGCGGAACTAACTCGATGAAAACTTAGTTTAATTTCTATACAAGAATAGTGTTGGTAGATACTAGGCAGAAGCCACTATTTTAGTACATTGTCTTCATGTGAACCAAATAGTATGACATGAAGAAAATCTTGAAAACAGCTAGTCTTCTTAAACAAGCTATTAGCATTCTCGTGACAACCTAATTTCTTGTAGTTTAGAAAGTGACCCAAACTCTTATCGTCTAAATCTGTGACATTTGGGCACGTTGGAAAGGTATTCTGTTTAGATTCTATGGCTTCAAGTGAAATCAAGTAGCATTTTGATTCACGTTAAGTGCGATAGAGGTACACTAATAGATGATTATGTGGGTTCTCTCAAATGGAAAATGCACATCAAAATGGATGCTTTTCTATATGCTTTATATATGCAGATGACAGCTTAGAATGAATGCAAGTATGTTTGAGTTACATTTATATATACATAGAACATTATCTAAACATGTGTCTCTAACATATAAAGATTATTTAAGGTCCACATCGTTGAGACATGATTTAACCACACTTCACTTGTTTACGCTACACTCAAGCGTGTACTAGCACAAAGTATCTTTCATGCGCCTAGCATATTATATTATGAAACAAGGTTGATAACCGAGTAGAATTATCTATAACATGGAGTGCCATATCCAAGAGAATTAGAAATATGCAAAAGTTGTCATCAAAAGTTTGAAGAACTTGAGATCAGTGAGTTGCTCTCCATCTTGGTTCTGTAACTTCGGTTTAATCGGTTGGCCAAGTTCGCATATACATGGCATGGCTAAACTTTAGTTTAATAAGTCTTAAGTTTTATGTGTTTTAGTTAGTAACTGATTGTTTGAAGTGGTATTCTACTTTGACTGAGTATATTGGAGGTTGAGAAAAGTGGGTCATGATATACCAATTCTTTAGGAGAATACTAGTACCCACGTTGGTTTCTTGTGAGGGCTATATAAAGCCTGTAGTTCTTCTTTGTAAGCAGTCAGTTTTCCCTTTATCAATAAACAGAAACATTGAACACCCATATTGCCGGTTTGATTGGTGTTCGGGTGGTGTGAGTCCGGGGGGGGTGAAGGGACTGATTCCTATCATTTGGTATCAGAGCGTAGGGCTCGTACTGGGGAAGCCTCCGCCGCCGCCGGGTGTGTCAGTTGGTGGAGGGCAGGCGCGCATGAAAGGACTATTCGGGACAGCGGGTGGCTGTTCAGGACTATGTTGAAAGAAAGTAGCAGAAAGAAAGAATGAATGAAAGAAAGAAAGAAAAGAAGACCGATAAGACCGAGGAGCTGCAAAAGACCGGGCAGCACCTAGACCGACACAGGTGGCAATAGACCGAAAGTTCACCTGAGAAAAGTAGACCGAAGACCGAAAGAGATAACCGTGACCGGCGGGTTATCTAGACCGAAGTTTCAACAGCAAAAGACCGAAGGACTGTTGAATTAGAAGACCGAGACCGAAGGAGGCAACCAAGACCGAGACCGTGACCACGTGTTGCCCGAGAAAGAAAAGACCGAAAAAGACCGACGTCGTAGAGAAGACCGAGGAAGCTCCGGCGTGAGACTGAAGACCGAAGACCAAAAAGACCGACGCTAGTAAGAGTAGACCGAAGAGACCTTAGACCGAAGACTGAAGACCGAAGACCGAAGAAAGAATTATTGAATCAAATCACCAAAGATTCAAAGTAACAAAGTTGATCAGACGAGGTGATCAAAAGAAAGAAAGAAAGCAAGAAAATGCAGCAAGAAAGATAGGAAGGGCTGCTTAGCAAGGAATATGCAAAAGAAGGCAAGAGCAAGGAAGACGCATCAGGAGCAAAGCTCGTGGAACGGGAAGACATCAAAGCATGCAACTTTTATTCTCATGTTGCTTTGCAGATGATGGAGATGCTTCAACACATCAGGATGTGTCGTGGAAAAGTCGAGAAACAAGATGGTTCGAAAGAAGGTGTTCAAGACGTGACCGATGTGACGTGAACAACCGATTAAGGGGGTGATTGTTGGGTTTAATCGGTTGGCCAAGTTCGCATATACATGGCATGGCTAGACTTTAGTTTAATAAGTCTTAAGTTTTATGTGTTTTAGTTAGTAACTGATTGTTTGAAGTGGTATTCTACTTTGACTGAGTATATTGGAGGTTGAGAAAAGTGGGTCATGATATACCAATTCTTTAGGAGAATACTAGTACCCACGTTGGTTTCTTGTAAGGGCTATATAAAGCCTGTAGTTCTTCTTTGTAAGCAGTCAGTTTTCCCTTTATCAATAAATAGAAACATTGAACACCTATATTGCCGGTTTGATTGGTGTTCGGGTGGTGTGAGTCCGGGGGGGTGAAGGGACTGATTCCTATCAATGTTCATATTCCGAATATTGAAAGAGAGGTAATCCCAGTTTTTGTATAGCAATCAAAGGGTAAAGGCAAAAGGTAAAGGCAAAAGGTAAAGGCAATGTCATTTTAAAAAGTCGTTTGTTATATCTTTTTTGTCATCCGTGTAAAAGTTAATCTGTTTCGCATAAGGCACGTATACTTGTAATACATACAAATATGATACCTGTCATTTAGTTTCTGAGTGCTTATGTTAATGTGATCCAAGTAGAGTATATGTTTGTATTGTTGTGCTTTAGATCCTTAGCAGTAACAACAACAGACCAAGACTTCAACATACTTAAAACACTTTCATAAGAAAGTGCCTTAGGTATATCGAGTTTCATAGGAGTCTCTTTAGACCACATCCCAGACACTTTCAAAGGGGAAAGGCAACGTTTGGTGACCATCAAATAGATACTTTATATCTTTATTCCAATAAGGAAGCGTAGTATCATCGTAGTATCATCAAACCGCTTAAGGGCCACATCAATTTCAGGTGTTATGTCAAAGTCATTTTTATCCCCAAACAACAAAACACTGTTTAGTTGTAAAATACGGTTGATTAGTGGGTAGAAACTTGGTAAATCAAGAACAAGGACCAGAAATACTGTACCAACAACCCTACCAATTTATAATCGCTCGATTTCTACGCTTAAATTATGCTTTAGCCAACTTTTTCTTTTCTTTTGTTGTAAGCTCATGTATTGAACGAGTGTAAGCGTTTGAGGGTGATAACACTCTAATTATACATGATTACGTGTGCGTTATCTGTGTATATTTAGGTTAATTATGTGAACTATCGATACTTAATGGATTATATTTGATGTTATAGGTTCCAAGGATGTGTCGTGGAAGGAAAAGGAAGAAAACACCAAGATGTCAAGCTTAAACGAAGAAATAAAGTCAAGCTTCTGATCTCCCGACACTTGTCACTGTTTTGGCCATATCTTGAGCATACGAACTCCGTTTAAGTTGATTCAAGCGGCCATGGAAAGAGGAAAGAATTATCTACAACTTAGCCATTGGGTCTAAGCTGGAAATGACCAAATGTGCGGCGCACATTTGAAAAATGTGGCGCACTTTTCCTCAGCATTAATAAAACTTTGGCTCTGAAAATGTGCGGCACACGTTTGACAAAGTGTGGCGTACTTTTGGTCGTAGAAAGCCTATAAAAGCACCCTTTGGCCCTCTAATTCCATATCAACTCACCACCACTTCTCCCATCTTTCCCTAATCATTTTAGCACGTTTTTTCTATGTAGTAACATCATCCAAAGTGTTTGCAGCTTAAGGAATTGATCATTGGATCATTAGTATAAAGTTTTCATTTGGAAAACTAATCATCGAATCAAACTCTTGTAACCATTTGGTATATTCTCTATAACTCTTTTATTATGATCAATTCTGGAATTATGATGAATGTTATGTTTGTTATTCCTTTGATTATGGAGTAGTTACTTGTGTAATTGGTTGAGGCATGTATAGAACTATGAATAGATTGTATTAGCTTCGCAGGGGCGAAGTGCGTCGGACAATTAGTTTTGTGCAACACACTTTCTCCCTGGTTCGTGATTATAAGCGTGGTTGATTTTTTCTTGCACTTGATACTATTATGTTTGATCGTTGTTATGTATTTGGTTCAGTCATGATTATAACTAGTACTTATATGATTGAATGTGTTCCATGTCATCTTGTAAATGAATCTTGTATTCGCCTTTGTCGCGATTGGTGGAATAAAATACATAACAACTCTTGCATAATTTTGTTTAATGCTTTGTCATATGCTCAAGAGGGTTTGGCTCAACGAGTACTTGGATTATTGAAACCAACATTAACAATTCTTAATGCGTTTGAAATAACATGATCTATAGGTCAAAAGGATTTCTTGTTATATTGAATAGATGTTGCATGTGCGACTAGTAATCCACATGTTGTCTTACATTTTTTATGTGCTTATATTCATCCTAGCCATCTATCTTTTCTGTGTTTTAGCCTTAATCAAACACACTTTTAAATCATTGTTAGAAGCTTAAATCTTTAGAACTTGTGACACTCTAGAGATCATTATTTTTACTTGTTAACAACAATCTCGTGGATCGACCTGGACTTTACCTTAGACTATACTACACACGAAAGGGTATACTTGCCCGTGTTGTGTTTTTAGTCCCTTGTTTGATAATCATCTAGTAATATAAATTTAAAACTTGCGAACACACATCAGAGGGTCTTATGAAACCAACTATATAATAATGCACCTTTCTAAATTGATCCTTGTGACTAAAAAATAAACATCTTGTATTGCTAGCATTGAGAATCTCTTTAAAACTAAATCCGGTTAGGCATAATTGTCATGATTTTGTTCAATCGCAAATAATGCTTTTCATATTTTGTAAATTGTTGTCTACTTTTTATGCTTTGCAACATAATACATACAGTACGCTCAAACTTGTATGTAAATCATGCATACCTGATACCGTGAACAATCAGTCGAATGAGATTTCTACACAAAGTAAAGATGCCGAGAACAGATAGGTGGTGATATTCTTATACTATGACATGATATTTTTAACATGTACGACTTTTATATCATTATCTACTATTGTTGCTAGTACATGGGTATCTTTTGTAATTCATAGCCAATAAATTTTTGTTGGATTTTTTACAGAATTTAACATTTTGATACGAGATCACGAACAAAGGAAATCGAATATCACGTATCAGTATAGTGATGAGATCCAAAATATGATTAGTAGTCACTGGTTACTAAAAAGGATTAAAAAACAAGTTATAAACAACTTGAAACATTTATGACACCATCATAATCTTTTAAGTTGCGAATAAACTATCTAAACATTATCAGATTATCTACATTTATAAACTTAGTTTCATTACATTCACCAATCCATGTTGGACATTATCATTAAATTTTTATGTAAACTAAGAGTGAATTAGAATATCTATGAGCTAAGAGGCCAGGGTATGGTAACCTATGGCTCAAGCCATAGGTATAACGCGAGCATGACAATGCCAAACATCACACCCTTCCTTGTGTCGTAGCCCCTCAACTCCTCAAGTCGTAGTTGTCAGCCCAAAATGGTTGGCACAACGCGAGTCCACGGCGCGAGAACTGTACCGTGGCTCACGTTATGTGCTCGCACCATGGATTTTTTTATTATTATTAAAAGTGAGACCACTATAACACCATAAATCTGGTGTTAACCAAGAAGCCACTTTTGTGGCATTTTGGGAATTCTGGTGTTATGGACTGACATGTTTACGTGGCACCCACTTTTTCCATAACACCACACTACAAAATCAAACCACACCCTAGGTTCTAAGGGTGTTGTGCATTTCGGGTGATTGTGTAACTAACTCGATGAAAGCTTAGTTTTGTTTCTATACAAGAATAGTGATGGCATACTAGACAAAAGCCACAATACATACCCAAGTGTAAACCTATGACGGTCAAAGTAATAAGGAACCTCTAAAACAAATTCCAGTATGCATCATTAAAGATAACATAAAGCATACTACTACGAATCATCTAGAATACACATACAAAAGCAAATTCATTAACCTTTTACTCAACTACACTCTCCGCCTGCAAGCACACCACATTAAGAGACTCGTGATGGAAATAATCTGCTTGGACATCAGATGCGGAAGTAAAATTAGGATGATGGATGTGCACATACACTACTGAAACTTTAATCCTCCAGGTTTAACTACAAAAGAGATCCTTACCAAAAGCTATCAAACAAACCCTTGAGCTTGCACACGGCTTGTGAGACTTGTTGGCATAGTTGGTTAACAAACAACTTGAAAAGGTTTGTAGCAAGGTTAAAGAAGATTCAAGACTTTTCGAGGTTGTAAGATCTCTTAGTTTATTAGAGATCGGTTTTGCAAAATTAAAAGTATGACAAGGGTTACTTCAAAAGGAGTCGGGTACTTTCTTGTTTGGGTTTTCTATTTGTTGTATAGGTTAATTTCCAAGGCTCAGTCAATATTTGAGTAAGAAAGAGTTTTTCTTTTTGAAGGGTTTCTCGGTTTGATCGATTTCTAAGAAGGTTTCTCTTAGGGTAATATCAATAAAGCAAAGGTTTTTGTTTACACAAGGGGACTTCGTAATTTGTGATTGTAAGGTTTAATATATCACAAGGTTTAGCGAATTATCGAAGGGACTTTGTCGGTTTGTGATTGTGAGGTTTTTTCACAAGGTTTAGCAAATCAACAAAGGGATAAAGAAGAATGGCTAGTTTTATAACTAGGTTTAACATCGAAAATTTCAATGGGTTTAATGTATGTAAGCATAGAGGTCCTAAACAAGTTAGGTTCATACAACTTGGTGATAAACAGGTTGGGTACAAACAACTTGGTCAGAAACAAGTTATGTTCAAACAACTTGGTCTTGTTGTTAAAACAGGAGTCCATGTAGTACAGGTTGATAAATGTGTTTGGTTTGGGGTGGAACTACAGGGAGCTCAAGGGGATCGTAAAGCTGAGGGTTTTCAGGTTAGTAACGATCATGCTGCAATGGCTCAAAGACGGTTTGAGGTGAAACTGCAGGGAGCTCAAGGAGATCGTGAAGCTGGGGTTTTTTAGGTTAACAATCATGTTGTAGTGACTCAAAGACGGTTAGAGGACAAACAACCTGAAGAAAAGACAAACACGGGTTGCTTAGTAAATGAGCAGGTACACCTTGATATAAAGGTGGGGGCTAACATTACGGTAACCGGAGTACCTGGTCAAGAAGGTGCAGAGGGTAATTTGCTAAGAAGAAGAACGTGAAGGAGTCTATGGAAGCTAATCTTGGGAAATTACAAGAGTACAATGCCTGGTCAACAAGGTGGTCCCGGGTCGAGATTCAACCACCGCTAAAAGGTGTTGAGTATCGGTTATGTTTAAGTGTTACTCCTAAGGTGGAAATTGTTGGAATATTTGTAGTAAACTTAAAAATAGTTTAGGGACTTAAGTTTATTTTGTAATATAGATTAGGAATAGACTAGTATTAGGAAGTACTTAAGTTAACCTCCTTAAGTTGGTTTATAAGAAGTTTCTTATTTGACTTAAGGAGGTGCATACCCCCTCATCTCTATAAATAGGGATGAGGAGGATCCTAGTTCATCGAATTCTTCTTCCTCAATGTTGTCTTTATTAGGGTTATTGATAAAGAGGGGTTTGAGGGTATTCCATGTGCATATATGTTTGTCGGTTCTTTGTAGTCTCTCGAGTATGCTACTTGTGCTCGATACAACTCGCGATCTAGAGGTTCCGCGTTATCGAACTTCGGGTTTGTTGTCAGTGTCGTACAACAAGGCCAAATGCCCGTTGTTACTTGTTAGGAGACCAGACTCACTACAATATATAATTCACAAAAATAAGCTAAAAAAGATACACACAAAGTATTTCATTTACTTCATGGGTAAAGGTTGAATTTACGTAATATATTTGTTCAAATTAACCAATGTACGCAATTAACATTTTTTATTCCTGGTCTATGTAGCATTCTTTCAGATACTTACTAATCTACGCAATATTGATCATAATGTGACTTGTTTGACTAGTTACGACATAGAAAAGTTACAGTTTCATCATTTGGTATGCGTGGACTTCCATTGTTGGTCCTTTAATTTTTTGTCATTAGATTACGCAATAAAGATACCTTGACTTTAATACACACATTTTTATACACACTTTTTTATACACGCTATTATATACATGTTTGTATACGCAAGGAGGGCTAAACTTTTACAGACATCCTCAACTTCAAAACTGACCTGGTAAACTCCCAAAATCTCGCGTTATGTCAATGGCTACGTTCTCTACAATTTCTGTGTTTTAAGTTTTTCATGATAAAGAAATTATGATGGTCGAAAACCAGATTTAAAACTGTAACAACAAAACTAGAACTTTTGGTAATTACTCAAATAAATTTGAATCACGACGATTTCGTTTAGTGCTAAACACTTACTTAAAAGTCTCGACCTATGAGTGACTAAATATTGACATTCTATACATAAAGAATTATTAAACAAAGTGTAAAACTTATACAAATAGTAGTATGATAAAAATGGTAAATTTAATAAGCGCAGACCGATTCCATTACCTATCTGAAATAAAAATTTAATAGTTAAAATAAACTATGCAAAAAACTTCCCGTTTAAAATTAAATTCAAATACGTATAAAAAACGTGTATAAAACATACGTATAAATGTGTAGAACAACGTGTGTATATAAACATGTATAAGAATGTGTGTATAAAAGCGTCTGTATAAAAAGTATAAAGACACGTAAAAAACTATTTATATGTTTGCGTGTACAAAAATGTGTATAAAAACCTATATATGTGTGTACGAAAGTTAAGGTATCACTAGTATAAGTTTTTCTGGTGAAAAAATGTCAAGCGATTAACGGTGAAAGTTCATGCAGACCGCAAGGACTAAACTGTAACTTTCCTAAGTGGTAACCGATTAAACAAGTCATATTTTGGTTAATATTTCGTAGATTGGTAAGTATTTGAAAGTATGTGGTGTATATCGGGAATAAAATATGGGTTATGTACATCGGTTAAGTTGAAATAGTATGTTACATAAATTCAGTTTTCACCTTTACACCCTTACTTTATTTGTCATACAGTAAATGAGAAGCAGGGTCGAATTTAAGCATGTGCGGGGTGGGTGACCGCACACCGTTTTTAAAAGGCTTCTAATCTTTAAAACTGTATAGGTTAATACTGACTAAATTTAAGACGATCTAAGGTTCTTAGATGTTGTTTTACCATTATAAAACCTTTAGTTGCAACAAAGAAAATGAAGGTTGAGGTTGGTGTCTTAATGGCGTAAGATGTGGAGTGGGGAAGATGATGAAGCTCTTTCTTTATTTGGAGTATTTTTAAAATTGACCCAAAAACAAAAGCAAATTCTTATTTTAGCCAACAATTAGTAGGTTCCTAAAAAATGGCCTAAGGCGACCGAGACAATCAAGGCAACCGAGGAAACCTATCCTCTCTGCATGACACATGTCTCGGTTGCGTCGGGTTATTCTCGGAACTTTTTAATTTCACTAACAAAAATGGAACATTTAAATTAAAATGGGCCATTTTGAAAAATACCCCTTTTTATTTTAGGTGTGAGCCCCAAATTTTGATAGTACTTCCCTCCTTTCACTTTTAATATATATTTAGTCCTTTAACTTTGGAAAATGGAAAGACTAGGCAACATATGATATTTTAGAAAAAAAAATTATAAGGAAAATTATAATAGCATTTTATCAATTATTTGTAAAAATGTACACGCGACTTTTACTTTTTTGAAAAATAACTACGGATTGATTGTTGGTAAGCATTTGATAATTTGGACTTTTAGTCACTCTATTTTGAAGTTTTAGCAGCTTGATAGTTATGGTGAAAAAAAGATCAATTAAAAATACGAGTACGAGATGCATAAACATGCTATTAAGTCGGCAAATCTTACATATAAGATGTATTTAAGAAGTAAGAAAGATCAAGTAAAAAAATGGCATTCAAGGGCCTCGCACAGGGCCTCCAAAATCTACGAGACGGCCCTGATGAGAAGTCTGCGTAAAATGCGTTGACTTTTTTATTGCAAAATGGAAGACTGATATAACGTTCCTGTTAGCTTCAATCGTATGATTGTTACTCCTAAAAACAATCATAATAAGCAATAAGATAAAACTATTAATCCTTGTTTTTAAAAGTGAATTTGGTTTTTCTACTTCATTTGCCTAAATAAGAAGGCCCAGCCCATGCAATTGCACAGGCCCATAGGGGCCTCCAATTTTTTTTTATCTATGTGATAATTGAGTTTACCGTTCCTTAATTTGATCTTTGTTGATGTGATGAAACTTTGGGCTCCCATCTTTCTTCTGCTTCTTTCTTGTGTATACAGAGCGAGTTCTTACAAACAAGCACTGTGTCTATATATACATACATATGTGTACATTTCTAGCTTGTTTTTAGAAGTGGGGAAACTTTATTTTAGATGTTGATATTGTATACGTTTCTCGTTCCCGTTCTAGTCATCAATGAATATGATCCGATGTGATTTGTACGAATGATACTAAAGGCAACATGTAAACATTCTTATCGATATTCATATGATAGATGCGCACAGGGGTGATGTATGTTTGTGTTCCACATTCGATAAACTATATATGGTTCAACAGTTGTAATGTACGAGTTTTAGGCATGTTATGCATGTTATTATTGTCGTGGTATAACATAGTTTGTGGAAATTAGTTAAACACATATATTAAAAACATTAGATGGTTTGCTTATATAGAGTTGAACGCGAAGTCGTCAATCTTTCAATCTTGGTGAAAATAAGAGTAAATTAGTAGTATAAATTTATAATTGGCTTGTTTAAGTATTGTGTTATATGACAATCTGAAAGTATGAGCTTTGAGCCAATGGCTTATATGGTTATCAGCATCCTTGCACACTAGTTTGGTTCATGGAAACAAGTTGTCTGTGGTTGGATGGTCAAGTCTTCACTCGAAATACTTGCTCAGACTGACAGGGTCGGTAAATTTATGCGCACTGAATAATGACTACACGACCAATGACAATAATACATATATAATTGGAACCTAAAGTGCAGCTTTACTGGCTTTACAACACTTTTAATTCTATCGGATAACAACTATCTCAGATACATCCTATCATAAGTCTGACATCTCAGACAACACTAAACATCAGCCACAGAGACCAATGATTTGATCACCATTTTTCTAAGCTAATACAGGATACTTCTAAATTAGCACTATAGGAAACCATGGAGAAATCCTTTGCTACATTTCCCACTAACAAAATCCTAATGAGAGAACACCATTCCTCAAGCACAGCGACAAAGATTCGCTTAAGGATACATCCCACTTGACTACGTACATTTCCTAATATTACTTCAAATTCATCTTCCAAATTATCCTTTTGAAAGACAATTTGATCACCAACCTAGGCTTCATCAAGCTAGCATTATCCAGGAAGCCTTCTTTACTCAAACCTTTAACTTGTTCATCTACAGTAATTCTTGGTGATAAATGCGAAACTCGTAACTGTCAAGTAAAAGGGTAGTCCACTGAGCACTTTCAACATACGTGTTATCATTTTCCCCAACAAACCCATCACTAGCACTACAACAGTCGCGCCCTACCCCAACGATATTTTTGGTGTTTCCCCAGCGACATGTCGCTGGGGAAGCATATCCCCAGCGACAAGTCGCTGGGGTATATTCGCTGGGGTACGCTAGTTGTTAAAAGTATCCCCAGCGACTTCCCCCAGCAGCACGTGGGCCCCACTGACTTTTCCTGGAAGAACAGATGCCACGGTGGCAAACGTTTCCCCAGCGACATGTCGCTGGGGAAAATCCTTATTAAATAAAAAAAATTAAGTTAAACTTAACCATTTTGGCTAATTACAAATTTTCCCCAGCGACATGTCGCTGGGGAAAATTTCCTTTCCTTTGACTTGTCAACGCGTTGCCGTTGACTAGTCAACGTTGTCCAAAGTTTCCCCAGCGACATGTCGCTGGGGAAACTCTTGATACGTTTGACTTGTCAACGCTTTGCTTTTGACTTGTCAACGAATAACCAACTTTTCCCCAGCGACATGTCGCTGGGGAAGAGTCTGCAGGTTTTTTTTTTAAAATTGCCTGCACAGCAGGTGTTTTCCAGATTTTTTCCGAAATTTTTCCGGAAAAAATCTACCAAAACCTGTAACCAAAACCTGTATTTGCTCACCAAAAGACACATATAAAGTAAACTTGAAATACAAATCAACACAAACGCGGAATAAGTTCAACTTGCACCAAAATATAATATAACGTTCTAATGATCACATGGATACTAGGAATAAGTCGGGATAGTTAAGGACACTAGGGAAACAAGCGTTCTAATTTAGGATAATAGGGAAACAAGTCAAGATGAACATAAAGAAACTATGTACCATACTAACAAACACATATATGACACGACTAGCTCGCGTCATCGCCACCCTCCCGATCCTCAGCATCATCACCCGGGCGACTCCCGCTCCCGCTGGCACCAGCATCATCACCCGGGCGACTCCCACTCCCGCTGGCACCACCACTCTCATATGCGGCAAAAAGATCGCCATACCTGGGGTCGTTTCTGAACAAGCCCAACATGAAATCAACATCCCGATCCCGACGAGTCTCAGGGGGTGGTGGCGGAAAGCACGGGGGAGTACTGGTGTATCCCGACAATACCATACCCACGCCAGGATGGTGGCCGCGAAACTTGCCTCCTCGCACCATCCTGTTGATCTCGGCAGTGGTGTGCTCACCCGTCGCCTCTAGCTCCCTCATATGATCCTGTGTGGTGACAATAACACAAGATAGTAAATATATTAGTCGGGTTGCTAGATTATTAATCAATGATTCATTAAAGTGTGTTTTGAAAAGAATACTTACATACAACTGGAGAGACTGCTCATCTACAAATACACCATTTTCATTTGTGTGCAGACGATAGAACATGTCGATCTCTGTAGGCTCCTGTTGGGTTTCGGACGCCTTTTGCTGTACATACACAAGTAAGTAAGATCAATCTAATTAAATGCGGCAATAATAATATGTATGTAAAATCAATAATGATAATAATAAAATAATAAAAATAAAAAACAATAATAATAATAATAAAATAAAAAAAATAAACAAAACCATAATAATGTAAAATCAATAATAATAATAATAATAATAATAATTACCATGAGATGTCGAGTGCGAGGGATCGACCGAGAACCATGTCGGGAGACAAGTGTTGCCTTGGACCGATTTTGGCTGTTTGTTGAGGATCGCTTCATGTTAGCTTCGTCAGTCCAAAACTCTATCTGTTTCTCCCACACTTCAGGTGTGTGCTCGTCGGGTCTGTTCCGCCTAATTTGATCCACATCGTATTCTCCAGTCTCGGGGTCTTTTACACAGTAATCTCGCTTCAGACTAGCCTTGCTGGTGTTGTATGATTTTTGTAGCTGTGCATTAATGGTATCATAAATACTCTTCCACCGAGGGGTGTTCACGTACGGCGTGAGATCATAATTTTTCTGCAATCAAATACAACACATTGAAAACAGAGTTAGAAATATAATTTATATATTTATTTAAATTCGTTTAATTATTTATATGATATAAATAAATAAACGAATTTAAATGAATATACACAATACAACACATTGAAAACAAAGTTAGAAATATAATTTATATATTTATTTAAATTCGTTTATTTATTTATATGATATAAATAAATAAACGAATTTAAATGAATATACACAATACAACACATTGAAAACAGAGTTAGCAATATAATTTATATATTTATTTAAATTCGTTTATTTATTTATATGATATAAATAAATAAACGAATTTAAATAAATATACACAATACAACACATTAAAAACGGAGTTAGCAATATAATTTATATATTTATTTAAATTTGTTTATTTATTTATATGATATAAATAAAAAAACAAATTTAAATAAATATATACAATTAAATAAATGAACACGATAATTAAATAAATATAAAATGATAACTTACCCCAATAGCTGCCCGGGCCGCCGCCTTGTACCCTTCGGGGACCTTGCTCCACGAAGGGTAATACAAAGGTATTTCCCTAACGACACACCCGAATAAGTTTCCCCAATGATCTGCGTAGGGGCCGACAGGTATAACAAGGTTATCTCTACCGGGTACAAAGTCGATCTCGACCGACCGGTTTTGATTCTCGGCCACCGCATCCAGTAATTTCAGGCAGCGGGTCTTCTCCCGGGTATTCTGCCTGCCGGCTCTCCTCCCGCCCAAATTGGGCTTTTTCTTTCCTTTTCCTGCAAAATCAAGTGATTGATAAAGTCATAAAAGTTAAGGCAAACAAGTTAAATATGTGTATCAAATTTGTATTACAATAATCCAGAAATTCTTACCCCGGTTGACGAAGCAACCCCCGCAACCGAATGATGGAGGACGTGGACGTGAAGGATCCTCGCCACCACCGTCCCCGCCGTGGCCCCGTGCAACATCAGTCATCTGTATACAGGTACAATTATTCCGATAAGCTTATCGGGATAAACTGTATTCAAACAACTTATCCTGATAAGCTTATCAGGATAAGCTGTTTGAAAACAGTTTATTCGGATAAGCTGATCAGGATAAACTGTTTGAAAACAGCTTATCCTGATAAGCTTATCAGAATAAGCTGTTTTCAAACAGCTTATTCCGCTAAGCTTATCGGGATAAGCTGTTTCAAACAGCTTATCCTGATAAGCTTATCAGAATAAGCTGTTTTCAAACAGCTTATTCCGCTAAGCTTTCGGGATAAGCTGTTTCAAACTGCTTATCCTGATAAGCTTATCAGGATAAGCTGTTTGAAGCAGCTTATCCCGATAAGCTTAGCGGAATAAGATGTTTGAAAACAGCTTATTCTGATAAGCTTATCAGAAAAAGCTGTTCTGATAAGCTTATACGAATAAGCTGTTGGAAAACAGCTTATATCAAAATAAAGTGTTCTCTTCGGTTAGGCATCATATATAAGGAGTGTTTGGATTTAAATTTAACACAAGAAAATAACATTTTTAAATCCCCAACGACATGTCGCTGGGGAAACCAAACGAAATTTTTTTATATAAAAAATACCTTCCCGCTGCTTGCCGCTGCTACAGTTGCCTACCGCTGTCTGCCGCCGCCTACCGCTACCTACGCTGCCTACTATCGCCTACCGCTTCCTACGCTGCCTACCGCTACCTACGCTGCCTACTACTACTGCTACCTACGCTGCCTACCCCGCTGAAATTATATAAAAATTATTTTTAATTATATAAAAACGAATTTTAATTATTATAAATAACTCAATTAAGAAAAATATACCTTTAATTAACAGAAAAAATAAATCCACCACCACAAACTTGTTAATAGAATTATCAATTAGAGAGAAAAGAGGGTGATGTGGTGGTGGTGGTGGTGATGACGTTCGGTGGTGGTGTGTTGGCGGCGATGTTGGTGGTGATTCTTGGTGGGTTATGTGGTGGGGATGGCTGGTGAAGACATTCTGGTGGTGGTGTGAATGGTGGTGATGATTGGTGGTGATGAATGGTGGTGATGATTCTTGGTGGGTTATGTGGTGGGGATGGAGGAGATGAATGGTGGTGATGATTCTTGGTGGTAGTGGTGATGAATGATGATTTGGTGGTAGTGGTGATGATTGTTGGTGAGTTTCTTCGCAGGTTTGGTGAGTTTGTTCGCAGGTTTGAGAGAATGATTTGGTGTGGGGAGATAAGTGATGTTTCTGTAAATCGAATAAGGATAAGGTTTGGTCCAAAGTTTCCCCAGCGACATGTCGCTGGAGAAACTTTCCTTTTCATGACGAACTTTTCCCCAGCGACATGTCGCTGGGGAAACCCTAGACTTTGTCGTCTTGCGCAGCTGGTTAAATAAATCATAGCAATTAACGAACTTTTCCCCAGCGACATGTCGCTGGGGAAAATTGTGTTTTGTCGCTTTGTGAAAGAAGCGCGTTAATGAAAATTTTTGGAGGGATTTCTAAAATTGGTAAACGAAACTTACCCCAGCGACATGTCGTTG
Organism: Glebionis coronaria; assembly: GCA_025667525.1. Classification (NCBI taxonomy): domain Eukaryota; kingdom Viridiplantae; phylum Streptophyta; class Magnoliopsida; order Asterales; family Asteraceae; genus Glebionis; species Glebionis coronaria. The sequence goes on along the minus strand of CM046879.1, from coordinate 592,518,674 downwards.
GGGAAACAAATTATTTTATATGCTTTTAAATGATTAATAATAATAATTTTATATATTTGTATATTTTACTTTTATATAATTAAAAATAATAATTTTATATATTTGTATATTTTACTTTTATATAATTAAAAATAATAATTTTATATATTTGTATATTTTACTTTTATATAATTAAAAATAATAATTTTATATATTTGTATATTTTACTTTTATATAATTAAAAATAATAATTTTATATATTTGTATATTTTACTTTTATATAATTAAAAATAATAATTTTATATATTTGTATATTTTTTATATAAGATATTTATGTAAATTAGTTTTAAATGATTGATAATAATATGTTTTATATAATTATATATTTATATAATAAGTTTGATTGATAATAATACGTTTTATATAATTATATATTTATATAAAAATTATATATTTAACAATTTATGATATTTACTTTTAAATGATTAATAATAATAATTTTATATAATTTTATTATTATAATTTTATATATTAGATAGGGTTCAACATCAGAGGTTCAATGTATTAGATAGGGTTCATCATTATAGGTTCAATGTATTAGATAGGGTTCATCATTATAGGTTCAATGAATTAGATAGGGTTCAACATCAGAGGTTCAATGTATTAGATAGGGTTCATCATTATAGGTTCAATGTATTAGATATGGTTCAACATTATAGGTTCAATGTATTAGATAGGGTTCATCATTATAGGTTCAATGTATTAGATAGGGTTCAACATTATAGGTTCAATGTATTAGATAGGGTTCATCATCAGAGGTTCAATGTATTAGATAGAGTTCATCATTATAGGTTCAATGTATTAGATAGGGTTCAACATCAGAGGTTCAATGTATTAGATAGGGTTCATCATTATAGGTTCAATGTATTAGATAGGGTTCATCATTATAGGTTCAATGTATTAGATAGGGTTCATCATTATAGGTTCAATGTATTAGATAGGGTTCATCATCAGAGGTTCAATGTATTAGATAGGATTCATCATTATAGGTTCAATGTATTAGATAGGGTTCAACATTATAGGTTCAATGTATTAGATATGGTTCATCATTATAGGTTCAATGTATTAGATAGGGTTCATCATTATAGGTTCAATGTATTAGATAGGGTTCATCATTATAGGTTCAATGTATTAGATAGGGTTCATCATCAGAGGTTCAATGTATTAGATAGGGTTCATCATTATAGGTTCAATGTATTAGATAGGGTTCATCATCAGAGGTTCAATGTATTAGATAGGGTTCAACATCAGAGGTTCAATGTATTAGATAGGGTTCATCATTATAGGTTCAATGTATTAGATAGGGTTCATCATCAGAGGTTCAATGTATTAGATAGGGTTCAACATCAGAGGTTCAATGTATTAGATAGGGTTCATCATTATAGGTTCAATGTATTAGATAGGGTTCATCATTATAGGTTCAATGTATTAGATAGAGTTCAACATTATAGGTTCAATGTATTAGATAGGGTTCATCATCAGAGGTTCAATGTATTAGATAGGGTTCATCATTATAGGTTCAATGTATTAGATAGGGTTCATCATTATAGGTTCACTATATTAGATAGGGTTCATCATTATAGGTTCAATGTATTAGATAGGGTTCATCATTATAGGTTCAATGTATTAGATAGGGTTCAACATTATAGGTTCAATGTATTAGATAGGGTTCATCATTATAGGTTCATTGTATTAGATAGGGTTCATCATCAGAGGTTCAATGTATTAGATAGGGTTCATCATTATAGGTTTAATGTATTAGATAGGGTTCATCATCAGAGGTTCAATGTATTAGATAGGGTTCAACATCAGAGGTTCAATGTATTAGATAGGGTTCATCATTATAGGTTCAATGTATTAGATAGGGTTCATCATCAGAGGTTCAATGTATTAGATAGGGTTCAACATCAGAGGTTCAATGTATTAGATAGGGTTCATCATTATAGGTTCAATGTATTAGATAGGGTTCATCATTATAGGTTCAATGTATTAGATAGGGTTCAACATTATAGGTTCAATGTATTAGATAGGGTTCATCATCAGAGGTTCAATGTATTAGATAGGGTTCATCATTATAGGTTCAATGTATTAGATAGGGTTCATCATTATAGGTTCAATGTATTAGATAGGGTTCATCATTATAGGTTCAATGTATTAGATAGGGTTCATCATTATAGGTTCAATGTATTAGATAGGGTTCATCATTATAGGTTCAATGTATTAGATAGGGTTCATCATTATAGGTTCAATGTATTAGATAGGGTTCATCATCAGAGGTTCAATGTATTAGATAGGGTTCATCATTATAGGTTCAAAGTATTAGATAGGGTTCAACATTATAGGTTCAATGTATTAGATAGGGTTCATCATTATAGGTTCAATGTATTAGATAGGGTTCATCATTATAGGTTCAACGTATTAGATAGAGTTCATCATTATAGGTTCAACGTATTAGATAGGGTTCATCATTAGAGGTTCAATGTATTAGATAGGGTTCATCATTAGAGGTTCAACGTATTAGATAGGGTTCAACATTAGAGGTTCAATGTATTAGATAGGGTTCAACATTATAGGTTCAATGTATTAGATAGGTTTCAACTTTAGAGGTTCAACGTATTAGATAGGGTTCAACATTAGAGGTTCAACGTATTAGATAGGGTTCATCATTAGAGGTTCAACGTATTAGATATGGTTCAACATTATAGGTTCAATGTATTAGATAGGGTTCAACATTAGAGGTTCAATGTATTAGATAGGGTTCAACATTATAGGTTCAATGTATTAGATAGGTTTCAACTTTAGAGGTTCAACGTATTAGATAGGGTTCAACATTAGAGGTTCAATGTATTAGATAGGGTTCATCATTATAGGTTCAACGTATTAGATAGGGTTCATCATTAGAGGTTCAACGTATTAGATAGGGTTCATCATTAGAGGTTCAATGTATTAGATAGGGTTCATCATTATAGGTTCAATGTATTAGATAGGGTTCATCATTATAGGTTCAATGTATTAGATAAGGTTCATCATTAGAGGTTCAATGTATTAGATAGGGTTCATCATTATAGGTTCAATGTATTAGATAGGGTTCATCATTAGAGGTTCAATGTATTAGATAGGGTTCAACATTAGAGGTTCAATGTATTAGATAGGGTTCAATATTATATGTTCAATGTATTAGATAGGGTTCATCATTAGAGGTTCAATGTATTAGATAGGGTTCATCATTATAGGTTCAACGTATTAGATATGGTTCAACATTATAGGTTCAATGTATTAGATAGGGTTCATCATTAGAGGTTCAACGTATTAGATAGGGTTCATCATTAGAGGTTCAATGTATTAGATAGGGTTCATCATTTTATAGGTTCAACGTATTAGATAGGGTTCATCATTAGAGGTTCAACGTATTAGATAGGGTTCATAATGGAGGGAAATTGTTAACTATAATGGAGGGAAAATGTTAACAATTTCCCTCACTTTTTTAGTATAAAAAGAGAACCACACACACTCCTTATCATCACAACCACCAGCAGATTACACACACTTATCATCATAAACAAATTGTTATTATGTACATGTTGAAGCATGAAGCTTTTCCGTGCAGGTGTGGACATGGAGATGTAGTTCTTCGAGAATCGTGGACAACTAAAAACTTTGGTAGACTGTACTATGCTTGTCCACGTTCACGTTCACCAGCAGATTACACACACTTATCGGTTTAATATCCATGTTTAATTAAGCGTGTGTTTAAGTGCCAGTGTAGAATAATGTTAGGTTTAGGCGTGTCTGTTTGTAAGCCTCAATGAATGTTAACAATTTTTAATTAATATTAACAATGAATGTTAACAATTATCAGTGAATGTTAACTTTTGGCGGGCAAAATTTTGGCCGGAAAACATTGGCGGGAAAACATTAGCGGGAAAATTAACCATTTGTCTCACTTTTTCTATCATAAAAAGAGATATACTATTTTAAATTTTAATAACTATATTTTTTAATATATATATTATATTTACTAAAATATTATATAAACATTACACATTTTCTGAAAATTGGTGGTCAAATAGAAGTCAACGTTTCCCCAGCGACATGTCGCTGGGGAAAGTTTTGTTCCTTTTTTGTAAAATAGACGCGTTAACTTAATATCTTTTGGAGGGAATCCTAAAAGTTTCCCCAGCGACATGTCGCTGGGGAAAAGTTTTGGCATAAATTAAACAACGCATTAACACTAATCACTTGGATTAGACGTGGGAGAAAGTTTCCCCAGCGACATGTCGCTGGGGAAAAGTTGGCGGGTTAATCTCCCGCTTGCATTACTTGTGAAGTAGTTTGGTCAAAATTCAGTCAACTTTTCCCCAGCGACATGTCGCTGGGGAAAATTTTCTTTACTTTTTGGTCAAAATTTTTTCGAGAAAGTTTGCCACGTCAGAAAGTTTTTGTCGTTTAGCGACTTTTCCCCAGCGACATCATGTCGCTGGGGAAAACCCCGATGGGGAAGGGCTGGATTGTTGTAGTGTAGCCAGCAGCTATCTTCATTTACGCCAGTTGGACCTCTCGATTCATGCGTATGATTCAGTGATGATCACCTGTCACAAAGATGTTAACAGGGTGGCAACATGGGGACGAGAGTACGGGAGGTTGTAGTCACAAGTTTTGTGGGTTTGTATCCTTATGTGATTAAGGTTATCACTTATCAGGTTTTATAACTTGACCCCAAAACTCCATTACGTATGCGGAAGAAACTGTAGTTTGGATCCTTGGATACGCCTAGGCAAACGCCAATCACGTTCCAAAATATATTTATAGTATAATCGATTCACAGGTTTCTGACATATGTAGGGGTGTTTGGATGCGTGTGTAACACAGAAAAAAACAGCAAGAACAAATATAATGAAACACTGGTTTTTGAATTAATGAATCGTGATATCCAAGTGTTTACAATAATCCTAACCTTATATACTTATCTAAACGACACAATGCTTCATTCAACCATTGCAACGATTAGAAAAATAACTGCCACAAACAAACCGTTTCATAGAAACGTTTGTTTGGCTGTGACTATGACCCGACCCATACTTAGACTAATATTCTGTTTTTGACCCACTAGTTACCTATTACATTACATAAGTACCCATAACAAATACAACATATTACAAAGTGCAACATTCTCCCTCCTAATACTTGTATTGTTAACCTTCAGTTCTTCTTGGTTTTCTTCATGTTATGATGACCAAAGTGTCATCATTTGCTGTCCATTCTTCCTCGTTGCCATCCGTCTTGACATTCTTCTTCGTGATTCCTGCTTGAGTTTCAACA
>CM046879.1:591710816-591908316 GCA_025667525.1 Glebionis coronaria | reverse complement strand
ACTATGTAAGTTACAATATTGAAAGCTACATGCCTACTCGCTACTACATACACATACACTACACTTTAGGTATAAAGTACTCTATACAAATGAGAAGTTAGTTTGAAAGGTACATTATGTAGCGAGCATTTATATCACTGAAAGCACATTACTACTATGATTCGTACATATTTAAGTAGTATGGGACATTTATATCCAAAGCTACGTATCATATCAATTCAAAGATTTACTAAAAAGTAGCCATAGTAAAAAACCAAGTTAAAATTCTGTTTAAAAACCAGATTGGATTTAAGTGGTTTAAAATGCCAATCGACAATAAAATCCTGTAATTGGTTATGATCCGGTCGGACAGGTTTGCGTAAAACCGAGTTTAGTAAAATCCGGTTATGGGTTTTCTTTAGCGGATCAGATTATGATCCGGGCCCCCTCTAGGTGAGTTGTTAACGTGTTTGGTATGTTTGATCGGGAGTATTTTAGAGCATTGATGAGTCACAAGTATTTGAAAAACAAAAGGCAACATTACCTGTCTATTCTAATGCCAATTTTTCAACCTTGTATTTCTAAGCAAACGTTTTCAAAAAAAAAAAATATTGTTCAATATGCTACTTTGTTAATTTTGTCAAACACACACGTATGAGTTATTCTATTTATATGTATGTTTTTGATATCGTATAAAGATTTTTCAGGCTAAGCTCACTACTAGAAAAAGCGCCTATAGCAACGGTCGGATTTCGTTGCTAAATGGCCTAATTTCGTTGCAAAACGGTGTTAGCAACGATGTTGGCAACAACTTGGGGTCGTTGCTATATCGCCCGTTGCTATCATGAAATCGTTGCTAATTTTTGTCGTTGCTATTTAGCAACGAAGATCCAAATCGTTGCTAATTTCAGTTTCATGATGAGTCGTTGCTAATTTTGAAGATAGCAACGAAAACGTATTCGTTGCAATGTGACAATCAGCAACGAGATAATGTTGTTGCTGATTAGCAACTATGTTCATTTTTTGGGCAACGATCCTAAGTCGTTGCTAAACTAATTTTCAACGGGAGAATATTGGGCTATTTATTTGCTGAAATTGTTCCATTTATATAAACCTGCAGCTCATTAAACCAAAAGAAACCATTCTGATAAATGTACAAATGCAAGATCGTAACCATTTACACAAAATAATAATGTAATACATAATGTGGCTAAAATTATAAATAAACTTATAAAGTCCAAATAAACATTTCAAGTGTAAAAATGTACTCAGTTCCAACAAGTATCACATTAATACATATTAAAAGAAAACTAATGAGCATACACAGTTATTAAAGTAATGGACTAATAAAGTAGTCACTCGAACCTACATAAAAATGAACATATTAACAGTAAACAAGATTACAAAGATTCAATGCTCATGTTAAGAGCCCTTCTAAAAGACACATACTGGCACAAAAGTAATCAAACAAACATCACAACTTTTGTATAGAAAGTGTATTAGTATTCAGATTCCCAATAGCAAAAACGTAAATATGTTTCTGAAGCAGTAGCAAAAACATAAAAATATGACATTGGATAATAGTCACTTTTTTGTGATATTGCATCACAGACCTTCACAGTATCAAAACAATGAAAAATGATATCATATAGTCAAATTGTTAGTGATATTGCATCATAGACATCACAAACAATAAAAAACATAAAAACCATATTGCATTATAGTCACATAGAAATATATAACGCAATTTCAATCAAATATATTTGTTCTGCTGCGGGCTCAAATCACTTACGACTAGATATGTTGAAGAGACGATTTAAGGTTGTTTGTGAGGTTTGATAATAAACAATGAAATAATATTAACGGGAATAATGAAGTCATTGAAGTGAAAAAATGAAGGTAGTTATAAGACTCATAGCAAAGTTAAGCTTACAATTCTTAACCATTATAATACTTTTCCAACCAATACAACTCCATTTTACAAATTTCGATTCATTGCCAACTGTAATCTAAACTGGCCCAACTAACAACAAAATATATATGGGGAAGACTGAATTTATGTAACATTTTTGTTCAAATTAACTAATGTAAGCAAGATACTTTTTTTTATTCCATATCTACGTAACATACTTTCAAATACTTACTAATTTACGCAATATTGACCAAAATGTGACTTGTTTAACCGGTTACCAATTAGAAAAGTTACAGTTTGGTCCTTTGGTCTACGTGGACTTCCCCCGTTAGTCCTTTGACATTTTTTCGTTAAAAACTTAGTAATGATACTTTGACTTTAATACAAACATTTTTATACACGATTTTATACACACTTTTTTATACGTGTAATTATATACGTTTTTATACGGGAGAAAGTATGAACTTTGACATACGATTTTAGCGTCAAAACTGATCCCGTAGACTCCGAAAATCTCGCGTTAAGTCAATGTATACGTTCTCTACAACTTTCATGTTTTATGTTTTTCATGAAAAAGATATTTAGATGGTCGAAACCTCGATTTAAAACTGTGACAGCAATACTAGTATTTTCGGTAATTAAGTAAATCCGTATTTCGCCTATCTCGTTTAGTGCTAAAAACTTACTTTTAAGTCTTTAAACCTATCAGTGACTAAATATAGACAATCTATATATATAAAATATTATTAAATAAAGTTTAAAACTTATAACGATAGTAGTATGATAAAAAAAATGGAAAATTAATAAGCGCATATCGATTCCATTACGTATCTAAAAAATATAACAATGAAAAGAAATTGCTTGAAAAACTTCCCGTTTAAAATTAAACTCAAACACATAACATGCGTCTAAAAATGTGTATCGAAGTGTGTGTATACAAACATGTATAAAAATGAGTGTATAAAAAAGTATATAAAACTGTATGTATAAAAAAGCGTAAAAAATATTTATATACACACGTTTTTACGCAATTATATAAATACTTTTTACGCATTTTAAACGAGAAGTTTTTCGAGCAATTTCTTTTCACATTTTTTTTAGATACGTAATGGAATCGATCTTGTGCACTTATTAAATTTTCCATTTTTATCATACTACTATTTTTAAAAGTTTTACACTTTGTTTTATAATATTTTACGTATAGAATGTCTATATTTAGTCTTTGATAGGTTTAGAGACTTCAAAGTAAGTATTTAGCATTATCGAGACCGTCGAAATTCAGATATACTTAATTACCGAAAATACTAGTATTGTTGTCATAGTTTTAAATCGAGGTTTCGACCATCTAGATGTCTTTTTTCATGAAAAACATAAAACATGAAAGTTGTAGAGAACGTATACATTGACTTAATGTGAGTTTTTCGGAGTTTACGGGATAAGTTTTGACGTTGAAATCGTCTGTCAAAGTTCAGAATTTCTCGCGTATAAAACGTGTATATAATAACACGTATAAAAAGTGTGTATAAAAACATGTATAAAAATACGTGTATTAAAGTTAAGGTATCATTAATAAGTTTTCTAATGAAAAAAATGTCAAAGGACTAACGGTGAAAGTCCACGCAGACCAAAGGACCCAACTGTAACTTTTCTAAGTGGCAACCGGTCAAACAAGTAACATTTTGGTCAATATTACGTAGATTAGTAAATATTTGAAAGTATGTTGCGTAGATCCGGAATAAAAAAAGTATCTTGCGTACATTAGTTAATTTGAAAAAATACGTTACATAAATTCAACTTTTGTGGGTGTTTCTAAATGTACCTATATAATCTACTAACCATACCCATAATGTTGGCAATTATTAGTTATTAATTACTTTTAATTTTTATTTTTAATACAAACTATTAATTAAGAGTGAAGATACATTTTGTCTCAATTCACTAATTTGTCAACATTAATATTTCATGTTCAAACAAAAAATTCTACACTACTTTTATTACTATTAGTAAGCGATTATTCGTGCATAAACAGCATTTATTTTACGAAATATATAAATGTCATACTTTTATTTACAAAAGTTATTGATTAAATTATAGTAGTTCTTTAGGAAAATACTATCGCAACAGGCAAAATTTCACATGCGAACAAAGATTGCGCACGAAAAAATCACTATGGAATTTTATTTGATCATTTTAACTAGTGTTTAATCGTATTTGATTTCTCATAAAAGTTTTAACAATAAAAAATAAAAAAGGATAAAATGTAAAAAAAAATTTAAAATGAGGAAATAATTTTATTGAAAATATATCAAAGTGCTCATTTATAGAAAATAATTAAATATATGTCGTAATGATATATTATTTTTTATTTAACGATTTGGTTTAAAAGATAATAATGTTAGAAAAAAATATTAAATATATTAAAAGATAAATTTTATTTTATACATAAAGTTTTAAAAAGTAAACTTTGTCGTGAAATATTTTTCTAAACATATGAATTAATTACTTTATTTACGAGTCTAGATTACATATTTTACCCAAAAATCATCTATATCTATATCTATATACTTTATAAAGCATTTACACCATTTCTAATTATAGAAGTCTTAAAAAGTTAAGCCTCTAACATTTCTATATTAAGAAATTTAATTTTGTAAGGATTAAACATAAATATTTTGAATTTTGTAAATATGTAAGAATTTACATCTCTAGCATTCATGTAGAGCATTTAAGATAATGTAACAGCTTATTTATAACGGTGAAAATTGAGTCAAATAATCTTTGTAACTTATTAGTATCATAAAATCTAGAATAATGCCAATTATTAATTCTGTATTTGTAACAACATATTTTAAGCCAAGTAACACTATATAGGAAAAAAAATGTATAAAAAACTATCGAACCAAAACAACGGCAGATTCCGGTTACACTTAAATCTATTCATTTTCATACATAATTGTGTATCAAAATCTGTGTATTTCCACCATCTTGTATACACGAACAAATCGAACCACATCAGAATATTATGAACATCATAATCCATGTGTTTTACTCATAATCTGGTACACTTACGGTTTTGGTGGTGTTTCACCCAACATCCTTAGACGATCGGATTCACTTGATAGAAAACCACTTGATATGAAAAAAAGGTTTGGTGGTATCGACTAGATCTTAAGGCAGATGAAAATGGATCTTTTAGGTCTCGAGCAAGCATCAACAGGATTGAGTTTCTGTGAAGATTCTCCGACGGGTTTTGGAAATGACACCACATATTTTGTTTTGATAAATGAGGTTGCTAATTAACATCATCTATAGTTTGTTGTTAGTGTGTCATTCTGATGACGTGATTTTGTTGTTCATGAGAAAAAAGTTATCGGGTACCCGCCACTGCATTGCGCGGATACCCGGCTAGTTACAATAAAGTGTCTTAATAAAAACATTGAATACAATTTTTTTATATTGTAGCATTCTTTATTGTTCTTGTAGACCGGAAAACATCTTTGGAAATTGCACTTGAAAATTTTATGTAAGTTTATAGGTTAATTTTTATAAAAACCAGATGTTAATAGGGTATAATTAGTGGATTTTGGGTAGTAATAGTAGGACCCAAAACAAAATAATATACCAAAGTATATTGAAAATCAAAAACATTTCTTACCAAGAACATTCAATACATACTTACATAGCAAAAAAAAACAAGAAAGCTAAAAAAAAGGTATACCATACATGAAATGAGTGAGGAAATAAGTGACTGTGAACACAATGGAAGGAAGTAACACAATGATGTGCTACACAGTAGGCCAATGAAACACATCACACATAAAGCAATAAATCGAACTTAACAAGTGGACTTTAGAGGCAATAAATCGAACTTAACAAACTCTTAAATACATCAAACCATAAGCCATATATACATGCCGATCTACAAAAAATAAGGGCATCTACGGTGAACCTAATAAAAGGTTTATACAATTTATGTTATATTAATTTATAGACTTTTTCACATCATAAACCTATTTGCACTATGATAAACTTATTCATAAATCTTTCTCATGTCATAAAACACATATAATACTTAAGAGAATTAAATTTTGGACCTCTTCAAGATCTTGGACGTATTCATGCTATATAAGATTAAAATATATATTCGCTATGGTTTAAACTTTTATAGACCTCTTTCAACATTTATAAACCTTTCTACAAACCACCATAGTGATTAGGAGAAAAGAGAGAGAGACCGCTGTGAGATCTAATTTGTGATTAAGTTTTTTTCGTTATTACCTTTTACTCCCTTTTTCTCCCGCTCTCAAACATTTTCGTTTCCCGCTCTTCAATATCACTTTTTCGTTAATGTGAAATTTTGTAAAGGGTGTAAGTGAAGTTTATTTTGTAAAATTTGCAACCATGTGATTTATAAATATAATTAAATATGTATCCGCGCATGACTACGAAAAGTGTCTAGCGCCAAATAGTTAAAACGATATGTTGATCGACATTTGACTAGGTTGACCCGGTGGCCGAACCAGTAACAGGTGACTCGATCGGATTAACCCGGTGATCGAATCAATGACTCGGTGACTCGATCGGGTTAACCCGTTGGTCAAATCTGTGACCCGGTTACTCGACCGGGTTACTCGCTGGTCAAACCCGTGACTCGGTGACTCGATCGGTTTGACCCGTTCGTCTATCCCGTGACCCGGTTACTCGACCGTCTTGAGCTGGTGGTCGATCCCGTGACCCGATTACTCGGCTGTGTTGCCCCGGTGCTCGAACTCGTGACCTTTTGACTCAATTAGATTGACCCGGTGACTTGATCGGCTTTATCAGGTGTTGGATACCACGACTCGGTGACTTGATCGGATTTATCCTGTGACACCCTAGGCAAATCCCACATCGGCTGTGGCCAGGAGAGATCCATGGTTCATAAGATAACAGTCGCCTTCTCATGACACAACGCGTTTTGTGGTCTACTGCAAGTGGGGTTCTTAGGAACTGGCAGTTAAGCGTGCTCATGGGAGAGTAGTACTGGCTTGGGTGACCTGCCGGGAAGTCTTCACAAGAGGGCCACAAAGCAAATCCGTGAGCTTGCGGGCAAAGCGGACAATATTGTGGTCTGAGTAGGCGGGATGTTACTAGTGGTATCAGAGCCACTCCTGAGCCGTTCGGGATGGTGGGGCAAACCTCATCGAGGACGATGAGTCCCGAAGGGGGGGTGATTGTGACACCCTAGGCAAATCCCACATCGGCTGTGGCCAGGAGAGATCCATGGTTCATAAGATAACAGTCGCCTTCTCATGACACAACGCGTTTTGTGGTCTACTGCAAGTGGGGTTCTTAGGAACTGGCAGTTAAGCGTGCTCATAGGAGAGTAGTACTGGCTTGGGTGACCTGCCGGGAAGTCTTCACAAGAGGGCCACAAAGCAAATCCGTGAGCTTGCGGGCAAAGCGGACAATATTGTGGTCTGAGTAGGCGGGATGTTACATATCCGGTGGTGGATCCCACGACCCGGTGAATCGAACAGGTTGACCCGGTGGTCAACCGCATGGTCCGGTGAATCGGTCGGGTTGACCCGGTGGTCGATCCCAAGACATACGCACATATAATCGTCTATTTGTCAACTCATAAACCTAGCATAGTGGTATGAAGGCATTTACTAAATCTACTTATTAATCAGATGCCAACAAACTGAGAGATAAAGAACTTGGGATCACTATTTTCCCTCAATTAATGATTACACGTTACATATTAACATAGTTACACCATGTTGGTCATAACTCCTTTATACGAATTGCACTTTTGATTATTCAATAAGCCAGGAAATTAAGAAATAAAGATTTACAACTTTTGTGTTGGATTCGAATCTAGTTTTCAACTCATTACCGCCACAAGTCAAGTTAACTAGGAATAAAAGTTTGAAATGTTATATAAAATTAGACGAGCCGGTTATTCTCGAGAAGCACACATAGGAGCGCAAAGTTAACGGTCAAACTCAGGATCTATGCGTTTATATGCTTTAGTATAACTTTGAGGATGATCAGACGGTTAAAGAACCCGGGATCACTATTTTCCCTGAATTAGTGACTACACGTTGCATATTAACATAGTTACACCATTTTATTCATTACTCCTTTATACGAATTGAGCTTTTGATTATTCAAGAAGCCACAAAACCGAAATATGGAGATCCACGACTTTTGTGTTGGATTCGAATCTAGTTTTTAAATCATTACCGCCACAATTCAAGTTAACTAGGAATAAATGTTTGAAATTTTATTTAAAATTCGACGAGCGGGGTATTCTCAAGAACCACACATAAAACCGCAAAGTCCAACAGTCAAACTCATGATCTATAAGTTTATATGCTTTGGTATAAATTTGAGGATGATCTGACGGTTAAAGAAGTCAGATCACTACTTTCTAGTGTTGCAAAAACCGTGAATCGTTAGTCGGTCGGTCGGGATTACTAGGTGATTAATCGGATGACATTTTTAGCAAAATTTTGGTATTTCCGGCAAATTTTTGGTATTTCTAACGAGTTTTAGGTAATTTTGGCATTATTATTCCTAAAATCCAACGTATCCTACATATAAATAGTGATTGTGAGTTTTCGGTATTTTCGGCAAGATTTGCAGGTTTCAGACAAGTTTGACCTCCCTTTACCGCCATTGATCCCAGTTGACCGCCATTGATCGCGTTTACATTAATCGGCAAGGTTGATGGTGTAACACCCCATTTTGGTAAATGGAATGTCACGCGTGAGTATGGCATGTCATCAAAGCATACAAGGAAAAATGTCTTAAAAACATTACATGACCATGAAAAGGAATATAGGAAACAAACATCAGTACCCTAAGTATAAGCTCATCACACATAAACATAAGTACTGCAAAGGAAATGGACTAAACAATGTCTATAGAAATAAGTACCAAAGTGTACAATGAAATGCATAAAGTAGAGAAGGCTAGATAGCTTCCAATCCATATGTACGAACGCTTAAAGTCTACGAGCGCCCTTGAGTACCTGCCGTTTGGGAACATGAAAGTAAAACGGTTGAGCATAACGCTTAGTGCATGGATATACAAGTATGACATGGAATAACGTAAGCGTAAAAGACTAATAGCAGCGGAATAACATAAGTTCAAAGATATCTGGATTCATGTTCATAAAACTGGTTTTATAGTTTGAAATACTTATGTTTCTATGAAAATCTGTTTAATTAGCCAAATAGCCCATATAGGTCATGAGGTTCCACCGTTCATGAATACTTGGAGGGGAGACCTTGTCATGCAATTAGAGGGGTTGCCTCTAATTAAATAGTCTGGGTAGGAGGGATCAACTCATAGTGAAGGATGCAAGGCACAAATCACATTCACTCTGATAATACTGGTAAACATGTAACTAGGATGCACCCATACGCCCACAGGATAATATAATATAATGGCCAAAACTGAAAAGGGACGCCACGAGCAATCACTTAGCTGTGGGGAAGTCATAACACTGGTGCCTCCAATGTTATGGTTATGGTACCTCCATAACTAGGTGACACTGGTCATGCATGCATATGGCTTTGGCTCGTATTCTAACATAAGTATCAAACATATAAAACAAATACTGGGAAAACAGTTGGCTGCAAACGGGGAATCCTAATAAGGAAAGAATGTCCATACTGAAAGGACGGGAAATCCGTACCTTATGTCCAGTGAACGAAGAAGACGAACAAAAGGAAGTCCTACTTCGATCTCACTAATGCTACATAAATAGTATACATGTATAGGTAATCTGACTAAGTATGTAACTGATATTATATCTTGGCTTAGCTTGTTTTATATGTTCATGTCTTGTTTTATTGATTTTAACGTTATGATGTGTTTATCTTGTATTCTACGTATTCTGATTAAGTATTACTTGTATTTTTTGTATTATTATACTTGTTGTGTAATAATAAGTAACTTTCCTAAAATAGAAAGTTTCCAAAAATAGAAAGTTTCCAAAAATAGAAATTTTCCAAAAACAGAAAGTTTCCAAAAATAGAAAGTTTCCAAAATAGAATGTTTCCAAAAATAGAAAGTTTCCAAAACTAGATTACTTCTTAAAATAGATCAGTTTCAAAAAATAGAAAGTTTCCAAAAATAGTAAGTTTCCTGAATTAGAAAGTTTCCATATTTAGAATTAAGTTGGATTACATATCATAAGTCATGTAGTTATGGTATAGTTTATTAATAATAACATGTTAATTAAATAAACTATAGGTTATATGATTTAATAAAATATAAGCATGATTTAATTAAATTAAAGTGTATAAAATACTTAGGTTAAAACATGTATTAATATTGTGTTAATTATAACCTAAGTCATGATTATTAATTAATTATATTCCATGTTTTAATAATTAATTAATACTATTGTCTAAATTAAATAACTAATTACTTAGGTTAAAACATGTATTATTTACTAAATAATAATTAACATAAGTCCATGATTTAATTAAGTTAATTACATGTCAGGTTTAATTAATTTAATAACTTGCTAAAATGAATACTTGTAAAAATAAAATACTTGTACATATCTTAGTCATGAACCAAACCAATGTATTTAATTTAGACATGCCCTGAACCGGACCAGGAACCCCTTGAACCGGTCCGAACCAAACACCCCTTTAACAGTGGAAAACCGGCTTGGCTGGTTGCCACTGCCTTGCTTAGGCTGTCACCGGCTTAAGCCGGTGGTTCCTTGTTTCTCGGCTAGCCGCTGCCAACAACGATGTTCCCACCGGCTATGTGCCGGTGGTTACCCCTGCTGCCGGCTGCGTTCCTCCTTCTTGACCCCAAACTGCCACCGGCTTTGTGCCGGTGGTGGGCTGCTGGCTGCCGTGACCCAAACCAACCACAAGGACACCCCCGACTCGCGTCGGGGTGCCTTGTCCCTACTGTCGACCGAACCCAAACACCACCGATATCATAGATATCGGTTGGTGGTGTGATCAACACTCGCCGAGAGCCTTGGGGCTCTCAGTTTGTGTGTCGATCGAAACAACCAACCCGAAACAACCCTTAATTTAGCCCCGCTGATCATGTGACATGTTTTTAATCCATGTTTTATTTAATTAATGTTCATGTGCTAATTAATTAAATAAAAGGAAAAAACAAAAGGGTTTATAGATTACCAAATGCGTGAAAAGGTTGAAGAACAATAACATGAACACGATCTTGGATTCACTTAGCTAAAAATCAAACAATCACCCCTTTGGTGGTGATGTATGCCGCCGGCCACAAGAGAGGAAAAGAAAAGAGTAGGGTTTTTAGTTTCTTGAAAATTCTATGTAAGTGAAAAAGGTTTATTCCTTTTTGTTTATTTCTTAAAATTCAAATGGGCTTGGCCCGTTTCTCTCTTTGGTGTCGCAGCTACTATGGCCCACAAGGTAAACCCGAAGTTTTCCCCGTGTTCTAAATTTACATGTTCGTATTCTCGTGTTATATTTAATACTTGTACAGAACGATATAAATCGTATAATATTAATTAAGTACATGATTACGTGTTCGTGATTTTTACGTTCATGATTTCATGCTCGTGATCATAATTATTATTGTTAATAATTATCGTGAACTAACACGTACTTAATACTTGTCGTAATAGTAATACGTACATAACTCCTGAAATTACTAATCGTGACACGTGTTCATGCTATAAAAGGAAAGTTTTTAAATGTACGTAGGTTACTAAGTGTATTGTTCATGGTAAAAGCATGCGGGTTTTACAACTCTTCCCCCCAAAAAAGAATAATTCGTCCCCGAATTATAGATAAAATAAACTGAAAGAGGAACATACCCGAATTCAAAATATGAAATGAGGGTAAGAAGCCCAGATAGACTCCTCTGTTTCCCAAGTGGCTTCCCGCTCGGTATGGTCCCTCCAAAGGATTTTGACGAATGGAATCGTCTTCTTCCTCATGTCGTTCTTGTCTGTCAAGAACTCGTTCGGGTTCCTCTCTGAAAGTAAGATCTTCACGAATCTGTTCCAGTGGATATTGAACCATGTGAAGGGGATGATACTTGTACCCTCTGAGTAAGGACACATGGAAAACGTCATGAACGTGAGAAAGTTGTGGAGGTAACGCTAAACGATAAGATACTTCACCGACTCGCTCGATGACATCAAACGGTCTAATGACTCAAGGACTAAGCTTCCCTTTGATTCTGAAACGTCTAACACCACGTGCCGGCGATAGCTTAAGAAAGACGTGATCTCTTACGTTGAAATGTAAGTCACTACGATGCTTGTCGGCATAACTCTTCTGATGTGAACGTGCTTCTTGCAACTTCTGCTTAGCTACCGTGACCTTCTCGTTGGTCAACTCTATCATCTCTGGTCCTTCAAGTGTTTGCTCACCAACCTGATCCCAGCAGATGGGGGCGCGACACTTCCTGCCATAAAACATCTCGAATGGTGCACACTTAATGCTGGCGTGCCAACTGTTGTTGTATGCAAACTCTACTAAACATATGTTGTCATCCCAGTCTCCTGTCCACTCCAACGCACATGCTCGGAGCATGTCTTCTAGTGTCTGAATCGTCCGCTCCGATTGTCCGTCTGTTTGAGGAGGAAAAGCCGTGGACGATACTGGATGGAGCACCATGAAGTCTCATGATCTCCTTCTTGTAAGTATCGGCGAGTTTGCTGACCGGATCATCCTTTGCGATCGATACGAAATGAGCTGACTTAGTAAGTCGATCAACGATAACCCAAATCGCATCATGCCTCCTCTTTGTCTGCGGAATGTCGGTAACAAAATCCATGGTGATCTTGTCCCACTTCCACTCTGTAATGTCTAACGGTTGTAGTAAACCACTAGACCGCTGATGCTCGATCTTAACCTGCTGGTAGGTAAGACATTTGGAGGCATAAGTAGCAACATCGTGTTTCGTACCACTCCACCAAAAGTATTGCTTGATGTCGTGGTACATCTTGGTCGAACCAGGATGAATGAAGAATGGGGAGCTATGAGCTTCAGCTAATAACGTTTCTCTGAGTGTAAGATCATCAGGAACACAAAGTCTGGTGCCCTGCCATAAGATACCATCGTCATCTAACCGAAACACCGTCTGCTGATCCAAGTTCTGAATGATCGCCCAAATTTCACCATCATCCTTCTGAGCTTCCTTGATCCTATATAGTAACTCAGGTTCCACTCTAAGATTAGCCCAGTAAGCGTGTTGTCCACGTACCATGATCTGAATGTCTAGTCGCTCTAAGTCTCTTACAACTTCCTCCTCAATTTTAATGCTGTTTATCATACCGGACTTCCTACTAAGTGCATCTGCCACTACATTTGCCTTGCCGGGATGATATTGCATATTAATGTCATAATCCTTCAACAGCTCTAACCATCTTCTCTGCCTCATGTTAAGATCACGTTGAGTGAAGATGTACTTTAGGCTCTTGTGATATGTGAAGATATCACATGATTCTCCATACGAGTAGTGTCTTCATATCTTCAATGCAAACACGACTGCTGCAAGTTCCAAGTCATGCGCAGGGTAATTCTCCTCATAAGGCTTAAGCTGCAGTGAAGAGTACGCAATCACTTTCCCATGTTGCATGAGAACACAACCAAGTCCCTTCCCTGAAGCATCACTGTAGATTTAAAATCCACTTGTACCATATGGGAGAGTAAGAATCGGTGTAGATACTAACTTTTGCTTTAGGTCTTCAAAGCTCTTCTCTCTTTATTTAGTCCAGACAAATTTCTCCCCTTTCCGCATCAGTTTGGTCAATGGCAGTGCTAAACGGGAAAAGTTCTCTACGAACCTACGGTAGTAACCAGCTAAACCTATGAAACTGCAAACTTCAATCGCTGATGTCGGCCTTGGCCACTTGGTAATAGCCTCAACCTTTGCTGGGTCCATGGTGATTCCTTCTACTGATAAAATATGGCCTAGGAACGCCACTTTGTCTAACCAGAACTCACACTTGGAGAATTTGGCATACAGCTGCTTCTGGCGAAGTATCTGTAGTATAGTACGAAGATGGTCTTCGTGTTCCTCCTTGGACTTAGAGAAAATCAGAATGTCATCAATGAAGACAATGACGAACTTGTCCAGGAACTCATGGAATATACGGTTCATCAGATCCATGAAGACAACTGGAGCATTGGTAAGGCCAAATGACATGACTACGAATTCGTAGTGCCCAAAGCGTGTACGAAAAGCAGTCTTGGCGATGCCCTGCTCTTTAACCCGTAACTGATGATAGCCCGACCTCAGATCAATCTTGGAGAAATATTTGGCCCCTTGGAGTTGGTCAACAATTCATCAATGCGTCGCAGCGGATATCTATTCCTGATGGTGATCTTGTTAAGCTCACGATAATCTATGCACAGACACATGCTGACGTCCTTCTTCTTTACGAATAGAGCATGTGCGCCCTATGGAGAAGCACTAGGTCGAATGAAACCGCGCTCTAACAGTTCCTGCAGTTGTTCCTTTAACTCCTTCAGCTCTACAGGAGCCATGCGATAAGGAGCCTTGGATATTGGCTCAGCTCCTGGGACGAGCTCAATATTAAACTCCACTTCACGGGCAGGTGGTATGCCTGGAAGTTCTTCTGTAAATACGTCTGGGAATTCTGACACGATTGGCTGATTCTGGATAGATGGAGATTCAACCTCCAAATCATGAACAGTAGCAAGATAGCCATCACAACCATGTGACAGTAGTGCACGTGCTTGTAAGGTCGAAATTATTTGTACATACCTTCCGAGTACGAACCCATTGTGAATGTACTCTAGTGCATTTACATCACCGAAGATGACCCGGTATGTATGGCAGTCAATGGTGGGGTGATGTTTGGATAGCCAGTCCATGCCTAATATCATGTCAAAATCGCACATATCCAGTGGAAGTGCGTCAACAAGACGAATCTTGTCGTCAAACTCTAGAGGAAGGCTCTTGTACCCATGGATTATGCGTACAGAGTCTCTTAAAGGCGTGGAAATGTTTAATACATTTTCTAAGGGCATAGGGGATATCCTAACATTCTTGGCATAAGCAGTAAAAATGACCGAGTGAGTAGCACCCGTGTCAAATAATGCACATGCAGCTTGACCATACATGTACAAGATTCCAGTGATGGTACATGTAGACTTGTTGGCCTGATCACGAGAAGTCGTGTACACCCGTCCACTAGTAGGAGGTGGCTTGGAATCAGCATGTCCAGATGTACCCTTTATCTCGCCCTTGCGGCAGTCCTTCATGCAATGACCAGTAAGGCCATACTTGAAGCATGCGTCGCTGTCGCGGCGACATAGCCCTGGGTGCCTACAGTTGCAGGTAGTGTAGAGAGGGTGAGTATACCCTCCAGCAGGTGCCCGTGTTGGCTGGGAGCCTGTCCAGAAACGTATACATGAGACATGGTTATAGGTACAAAAGGACAATGCGGAAAAACGTAAGATGTAATACCAGTGATAGCTGGACGGTTAGGCTGTGAACCTCTTCGGTCCTGCTCCCTCCCGTTACCATGATTCCTGGTAGAAGATTGTTAATGTGTCAGAATTATGAATCATCACATGTAACATAAGGAATAAGTAAGTGTAAGGACCTGCTGATGTTGGAGTTTCCAGCGTTGTTACGGTAATTATCATTACCGCCACGCCTATCCGTAGCAGAACGGTCTTGAGTCTGACCGTTACCCTTGGGCTGAGTAGGCTGTTGCTGAGTAACCGGCTGAGACCGGTCCCCAGTCTTATGCCTGAAAGATGCAGTTTTAAGAGAATATAAATATTAGATAGTACTGAATGAATTTGAAACGGTCACCGCTGAATGACGAATAAATACCTCTTCTCGGGTCTCTCTGCTTCCCCGAATTCCTCTCTTTCCTGCAGCACCTCTAGCTTACGTGCTGCATCGGCAACTTGTGCCACCGTGTTGAAGGTAGCACACACCAAGTTGTTGGCGACCGATGTACGAAGAGCCCACCGGAAGTGGTATGCTTGCTCTTCGGGAATACCTGCTGCTGCGCCAAGAAAACCAGCCAAACGAAGAAAGCGCTGCATAAACTCGTTGTTGTTTTCCCCAGATCTCTGCCTGATTCCTTTTTACTCCCTCTTCAACTTGTCTTGCTCAGCCTTAGGAAAGAAATGTCCCATCAGTAACTCCCTAAACTGAGCCCAAGTTAAACCAGTCACCCAATTGTCACCTCCCTCAGACTGCTTAACTGCCTTCCACCATCTCAGTACATCACCTTCGAACTTGTGACAGGCCAACCACGACTTGAAGACGGGGTCGCAGCCCATTGCATCGAATATCTTCTTGATATGAGCCAACCAGCTTTTAGCTTCACTGGGCTGTCGGTTCTCTCGAAGGACCGAGGACGTTGCTTGTTGAATCTCTCCAACCATGTGACCAATGTTGCTGGACGAGGAGGAGGAGGAACTGGGTGCTGTTGCTGATTGTTGGCAGCTTGCACCTCAGCCCTGATTTCGTTCCTCAGCTGAGGAAGCAAATCTTGCATCGCAACTTGGACTGCTGCATTGAGTTGTTCCTGCTCGCGTGTGAGAACCATCTGACAGTATAAAACAAAATACATGATTAAACTGATCAAAACATAAAATATATACATGAAAAAAATTTATGTCAATAAATCATGAGAAAAAATTTATGTAGGAAAAACAGTGCATGAATACATGATGCAGTTTTATGAAAACTTTTATATGCGCGAGAGTGAACGCCTATGGCCAGTTCACCCAAAACAGAAGACATGGCGAGAGGACGCCAATGGGTCGGTAAAAAGTTAAAAGTTTCGATAAAAGTACATGCAACTAAATAGGGCCAGTCATGTACCAACCATTACTTAGTCATAACCTACGACAATGACATATAACATGAATGCATGAAAACAATGAATGCATGAAAACCGACTGTCAGTTCGAGGAAGACCATAGTGACTACCCACTAATCATAGGTCGTGTTCTGAGAGCCTACAGGACGAAGCCTTGGCTCTGATACCATAATTATAACACCCTATATTGGTAAATGGAATGTCACGCGTGATTATGGCGTGTCATCAAAGCATACAAGGAAAAATGTCTTAAAAACATTACATGGCCACGAAAAGGAATACCGGAAACAAACATCGGTACCCTAAGTATAAGCTCATCACACACACACATAAGTACTATAAAGGAAAAGGACTAAACAATGTCCATAGAAATAAGTAGCAAAGTGTATAATGAAATGCATAAAGTAGAGAAGGCTAGATAGCTTCCAATCCATATGCACGTATGCTTAAAGTCTACGAGCGACCTTGAGTACCCGCCGTTTGGGAACATGAAAGGAAAATGGCCGAGCATAACGCTCAGTGCACGGATATACAAGTATGACATGGAATAACGTAAGCGTAAAAGACAAATAGCAGCGGAATAACATAAGTTCTAAGATATCTGGATTCATGTTCATAAAACTGGTTTTATAGTTTGAAAAGACTTATGTTTCTATGAAAATCTGTTTAATTAGCCAAATAGCCCATATAGGTCATGAGGTTCCACCGTGCATGAATACTTAGAGGGGAGACCTCGTCATGCAATTAGAGGGGTTGCCTCTAATTGAATAGTCTGGGTAGGAGGGATCAACTCCGAGTGAAGGATACAAGGCACACATCGCATTCACTCTGATAATACTGGTAAACATGTAACTAGGATGCACCCATACTCCCCACATGATAATATAATATAATTGCCAAAACTGAAAAGGGACGCCACGAGCAATCACTTCGCCGTGGGGAAGTCATAACACTGGTGCCTCCAGTGTTATGGTTATGGTACCTCCATAACTAGGTGACACTGGTCATGCATGTATATGGCTTAGGCTCTTATTCTAACTTAAGTATCAAAGATATAAAACAAATACTAGGAAAACAGTTGGCTGCAAACGGGGAATCCTAATAAGGAAAGAATGTCCATACTAAAAGGACGGGAAATCCGTACCTTATGTCCAGTAAACGAAGAAGACGAACGAAAGAAAGTCCTACTTCGATCTCACTAATGCTACATAAATAGTATACATGTATAAGTAATCTGTTTACTGAGTACGTAACTGATTTTATATCGTGTCTTAGCTTGTTTTATATGTTCATGTCTTGTTTTACTGATTTTAACGTTATGATGTGTTTATCCTGTATTCTACGTATTCTGATTAAGTATTACTTGTATTTCTTGTATTATTATACTTTTTGTGTAATAATAAGTAACTTTCTAAAAGTAGCAGGTTTCCTAAAATAGAAAGTTTCCAAAAATAGATTACTTCTTAATATAGATAAGTTTCTAAAAATAGAAAGTTTCCAAAAATAGTAAGTTTCCTGAATTAGAAAGTTTCCATATTTAGAATTAAGCTGGATTACATATCATAAGTCATGTAGTTATGGTATAGTTTATTAATAATAACATGTTAAGAAAATAAACTATAGGTTATATGATTTAATTGTACAAGCATGATTTAATTAAATTAAAGTGTATAAAATACTTAGGTTAAAACATGTATTAATATTGTATTAATTATAACCTAAGTCATGATTATTAATTAATTATATTCCATGTTTTAATAATTAATTAACACTATAGTCTAAATTAAATAATTAATTACTTATGTTAAAACATGTATTATTTACTAAATAATAATTAACCTAAGTCCATGATTTAATTAAGTTAATTACATGTCATGTTTAGTTAATTTAATAACTTGCTAAAATGAATACTTGTAAAAATAAAATACTTATACATATTTTAGTCATGAACCGAACCAATGTATTTAATTTAGACATGCCGTGAACCGGACCCGGAATCCCTTGATTCGGTCCGAACCAAACACCCCTTAACAGTGGCAAACCGGCTTGGCCGGTTGCCACTGCCTTGCTTAGGCTGCCACCGGTTTAAGCTGTTGGTTCATTGTCTCTCGGCTAGCCGCTGCCAACAACGGTTTTCCCACCGGCAGTGTGCCGGTGGTCACCCCAGCTGCCGGCTGCGTTCCCCCTGCTTGACCCCAAACTGCTACCGGCTGTGTGCCGGTGGTGGGCTGCTGGCTGCCGTGACCCAAACCAACCACAAGGACACCCCCGACTCGCGTTGGGGTGCCTTGTCCCTGCTGTCGACCGAACCCAAACACCACCGAGATCATAGATCTCGGTTGGTGGTGTGATCAACACTCACCGAAAGCCTTGGGGATCTCGGTTTGAGTGTCGACCGAAACAACCAACCCAAAACAACCCTTAATTTACTCCCCTTTGATCATGTGACATGTTTTTAATCCATGTATTATTTAATTAATGTTCATGTGCTAATTAATTAAATAAAAGAAAAAAAACAAAAGGGTTTACGGATTACCAAATGCGTGAAAAGGTTGAAGAACAATAACACGAACACAATCTTGGATTCACTTAGCAAAAAATCAAACAATCACCCCTTTGGTGGTGATGTATGCCTCCGGCCACAAGAGAGAAAAAGAAAAGAGTAGGGTTTTTAGTTTCTTGAAAATTCTGTGTAAAGTGAAAAAGGTTTATTCCTTTTTGTTTATTTCTTAAAAATCAAATGGACTTGGCCCGTTTCTCTCTTTGGTGCCGCGGATACTATGGCCCAAAAAGGAAACCCGAAGTTTTCCCCGTGTTCTAAATTTACATGTTCGTATTCTCGTGTTTTAATAGTTCGTGCTATATTTAATACTTGTACATAACGATATAAATCGTATAATATTAATTAAGTACGTAATTACGTGTTCGTGATTTTTACGTTCATGATTTCATGTTCGTGATCATAATTATTATTGTTAATAATTATCGTGTACTAACACGTACTTAATACTTGTCGTCATAGTAATACGTACATAACTCCTGAAATTACTAATCGTGATACGTGTTCATGCTATAAAAGGAAAGTTTTTAAATGTACGTACGTTACTAAGTGTACTGTTCATGGTAAAAGCATGCGGGTTTTATAGATGGACTTGTAACGATTAAGCGGTGGTTAATCGGCCTTATAGACTTTGTTTTGCGACATTACTATTTTTCCCTCAACTAGTGATTACACGTTGCACATAGACATAGTTACACCGTGTTGATAATAACTCCTTTATACGAGTTGCGCTTTTGATTATTCAATAAGCCACGAAACCGAGAAATAGAGATTTACAACTTCTGTGTTGGATTTGAATATTGTTTTCAACTTATTACCGACACAAGTCAAGTTAACTAGGAATAAAAGTTTGAAATGTTAATCAAAATTGGACGAGCAGGTTATTCTCAAGAATCACACATGGGACCACAAATTCAAACGGTCAAAATCATGATCTATGCGTTTATATACTTTAATATACATTTGAGGATGATCTGATAAGTTAAAGAACTCGGGATCACTATTTTCCCTCAATTAGTGACTACACGTTGCATATTGACATAGTTACACAGTGTTGGTCATAACTCCTTTATACGAATTGCGCTTTTGATTATTCAAGAAACCACGAAACTGATAAATAGAGATTTATAACTTTTATGTTGGATTCAAATATTTTTTTCAACTCATTACCACCACAAGTTAACTATGAATAAAATTTTAAAATGTTATATAAAATTGGACGAGCAGGTTATTCTCAAGAAGCACACATGGGACCGTAAAATCCAACGGTCAAACTCATGATCTATGCGTATTATGGTTCAGTATAAATTTGAGGATGATCTTACGGTTAAAGAACTCAGGATCACTATTTTCCCTCAATTAGTGACTACACGTTGCATATTGATATAGTTACACCGTTTTGATCATAACTCCATTATACGAATTACGCTTTTGATTATTCAATAATACACAAAACCGAGAGATGAAGATCCACAACTTTTGTGTTGGATTTGAATTTAGTTTTCAAATCATTAGTGCAACAAGTTAAGTTAGTTAGGAATAAAAGTTTAAAATGTTATATAAAATTGGATGAGCAGGTTTCTTAAGAATCACACATGGGACCCCAAATTCCAATGGTCAAACTCATAGTCTATGCGGTTATATGGTTTAGTATAAATTTGAGGATGATCTTACAATTAAAATACTCGCGATCACTATTTTCCCGAAATTAGTGATTACACGTTGCATATTGACATAGTTACACGGTTTTGGTCATAAATCCTTTATACAAATCGTACTTTTGATTATTCAAGAAGTTACAAAACAGATAGATGGGGATCCACAACTTTTGTGTTGGATTCGAATCTAGTTTCAAATTATTACCTCCACAAGTCATGTACTAAGAATAAAAGTTTGAAATGTTACATAAATTAGGACGAGAAGGTTATTCTCAAGAAGCATACATGGGACCGTAAATTCCAACGATCAAGCTCATGATCTATGATTTAGTATAAATTTGAAGATGATCTGACGGTTAAAGAACTCGGGATTACTATTTTCTCTTAATTAGTGATTAAACGTACGTTATTGACATAGTTACACCGTTTGGTCATAAATCCTTTAAATCAATAGCGATTTTGATTATTCAAGAAGCTCCAAAATCGATAGATGGAGTTCCACAGTTTTGTGTTGGATTCGAGTCTAATTCTCAAATCATTACCGCCACAAGTCAAGTTAACTAGGAATAAAAGTTTGAAATGTTATTTAAAATTGGACGAGCGGGTTATTCTCAGGAACCACACATGGGACCGCAAAATCCAACGGTCAGACTTATGATCTATGTGTTTATATGTTTCATTATAAATTTGAGGATGATCTGACGGCGAAAAAACCCTCAGGATCACTATTTTCCCTCAATTAATAATTACACTTTACATATTGAAATAGTTACACCGTGAATAGATTTTCTATAAAATATATTCAAATTTTTCTACCAATAAATCTTGTAACTAATCGTTCATTGGTATTTTATTAATTTCGTGCTATTTTAGCTTTCGTTGCTACTTTGCCAAATTCTTTGCTATTTTTGCAATTTTATTGCTAATAATTTTATGGTGTATTTGTCAAAAATTAAAACTTCGTTGCTAAGTTTTTTGCAACGAAAATTTTAGCAAAGTCGTTGCTAAAAAAGAGAAGGAATGTTCCCACCAAATTTTGAGCAAATAGCAACGAAAGTCGTTGCTAACCAAAAATTTCAGTTTTGCTTAATTTTGTTACTATATTCGTTGCTAATGTGTGAATCTAGCAACGACTTATTGGTTGTTGCAAAATTTTCGTTGCTATTGGGACTTTTTCTAGTCTCATTTAGGCCCGTGCTGGGCCTTAGAAACAATTGTTGTGAAAACCAATGGACGAAGAGTATCATTCTTATCAAATGATGAGGAGTCACTGATGTCTTAGTGTGAGGGCCAATCCTAACTTATACGGTGCTTTGAGTGAAACGATTGACAAATGTCTCTCGTGAAAATTTAAACTAAAACAATATGTGTGTATTGTATAATTTATACCTTAAACGAGAGCTACTAAAAACTTTGTCAATGTGGTTATAATTTAAAAGGTAATGTTAAAATAATAAAACACATCATGCTTATAAATTTGTTAACACATGAGAATGGACAACGTATGGGATTATGACATGGTCATACAGCATGACCATGATCATCAAGAATGTGACTGGTAAAACGGGTAGTAATCTTGGCAAGACTATGAGTGATCCAAGCGTTGTGTTCATTGTTGATGCTCGATGAACTGAAAACGTCGAGAGTTGAGCTAAGCAACAGTTTAGTATTATGGTGCAAGCATATTAGGAGTATATGTATCATGATTTTGACATCTTCTACTTTTTGAACCGAGCACTCAAGTTATTTTTAGAATGGTTTGTATTTAGCTGCACAGTTTAAAAACTTGAGGGAATAGGATAGGGATGTAGGTTTGTTTGGTTCGTTGTCACTCGTTTGATGTTCTTCGTTATATGTTTGTATTAGATGATACGGGCTTTGAGTTATGTTCGTGATGGCATCATTTATGTTGGTTCTGGTCTTGGAACTATTTAGAGTTGATGCAAATGCATGATTAGTACGAGTGGCATTTTTGACGGATTTACCTCATATGAGTTTATATAGGTTATATTTTAGGGAAACTAACTAATCTGAACCGGTGAGGTATATAAAAAATTTATTTACATATTGAATTCTTTAACAAAATAACCACATAATGTTGGTGGTTCAACTTGACCTGTTTTAGCCCAACCCCAATTTGCAGATTTAGATGTGAGAATCTTACCTTAAACATGGTTGCAAGAGGACTTCCAATGGGTTCCTTGCAACGATAGAACCATGAACCAGAAACTAAGATTATAATCGACAGCACGATTGCGATGGTCAGATTCCGAACCCCCATTGCCAACCTACATTGTCTTCTAACCACAACACCAATGTTACAACAATCAGTACACCAGACAACAAACAAAATACAAAATAACTCAAAAAGGTGCATCTTTGTTTCCTTCCTTTAGACCATGTTTATTGGTTAGGTTGCCAACCTGGATTGGTGATAAAAAAATTAATTAGATAATAAAAGATTCTTTGTAAAGGACATACATTGCAACGGATCATTCGTTTGATGACATTAAATCGCAACCGGTTGGATGAGGTAAGCAAAATTTATTATAAAATATTAATTTCTTTTGTCGTTGTTGTCCTTCATCCGGTTGATTGAGTTCATGGATAAACTTAGTCTTAGGGGTATCCTGGTCAAATTGCTCAGCTCGTAGTGGAGGTAATGACCTCTTTATACCTCCAACACGAAAGCCACAAGGTAGAGACCTCAGACCTATAAATAACATTATATATTTTCCACCGTGAACGTGTTCACAAAGTGCGGCGTTGAGTTTGTCACCTGGTGCATGTTTAAGGTAAGGTGAGTGACCTTGGAATGCAAGTACGACCAAACCCAGTACAAGAAGTTAGTAAGAAAAATAAAATACAACTTTGTTTAGTAAGATTGCAAGGTCGATTATATCTCTAATAAAAAGGAGATTTAGAACTTAAAAGGTAAAAATAAGCATATATACGTACATTTGCCACTTGGTACTCGAGGCGAATAATTGTTTCATCTGCTGCTGATGATGTTTTCACCTCCAAAACCATATTGTTCAAACATGTGTGACGTGTCCAATGTGGTCGGAGTCACTAAATAGACAGGAAAATCTAATACATGTTAGTCTATGATAAACTTTAAATATGACTCGCTCTGACATAATATACACTTAAATTATTTCAAGTTTAAGTCCTAGTCAAACACTATTAGGTTCTAAATAATTAGCGCAACAATAACCAAATCTTTTGTGTGAGGTATTTAGCGAGCCAAGCATATGCATCGTAATGGAGGGATATCTTGGAAAATATTCAAAAACATGGTCCAGTTTTCTTTCAGCCAGAGGATACAAAATAACCGGATTTATATTGAAAATGGTCCATCTTATCCAATCTTAAAAGGTGCTCATCAAAAATTGTCAGCCATACTCTATCCACACTTGTCTGAAGGGTTTAGATTTATCCAAGTCATGTTATAGAATCAATTTTAGTGAAACTATTAATTATGGAAGATGTGAAGTTATGTGTTTTGAATGAGTACATATGTAATTATTCACTTTCGGAAGAATATATGTGCAATTTTGCCATGAATAAGATCTGAGCAATTCCTACCGAAAGAAAGATAAAATGAACAATAGATCGAGTTGGATAAAGAGCCACAATATTCTCAAGTTCAGGCACTCATTCAAATTTTGTTAAACTAAAGAATGTTGCGAGACTTCACAAAAGATCTAGTGACACCCAAACATGCTTACAACAATACTAGCTACAGAAGCTAAGTAGGAAAGTCAAGTCTAGAACAAAGTGATTGCACAATCACTTGGCAAACATCATCCTCACAAACTCTTCGTAATTCACTTGCTCTTTATGGGTCTTATTCTTTTTCTTCTTAGAAGATACTTCGAGTTCAAGTTCGGCTTCATCTTCAACCACATTTATCTTTTTCTTCTTATTGTTCTTATCTTCTATCGTCAAAGAATGAGAATCTGCTGCAAAACAGAGCTTCAAATTAGTACTTTGAGTTCAAGTTCCGCTTCATCTTCAACCACATTTCTCTGTTTCTTCTTATTCCCCTTAGCTTCTATCATCAAAGAATAGGAACCTAATGATGATTTATGTGTCTGCAAAACAAAGCTTCAAATTAGTGCAGTCCTTTCTAAATGTTTGACTATCCAATAGAGCTAATAAATCATACCAAACTATTCACCTTTCTCTTTTGATAGAGGTTCTCTTCTGCATTTATCCAACAAGAGTATTTGCAAATGCATATCCCCTTGTAAGTGCACACAACAAATGACTCGAAGCACGATCCATAATAATCAAGATAACACATAGTGTGTCCAAATTCTTTAATAGTTGCCTCCTTATCGTAACCATAACCATGAAACAAACCCTGTACGTGAATATGGACGCAATCTAGTATTTTGAAAGGAATTAATTAATTTGGATAAAAATAACTATAAGAATAGCAGCGAGAGCAGTCTCTTTATTAAAAGCTATAACTAACCATAGTAACTAAGTAAAGAAATAAATAACAAAAAAAAACTTTGATTTGATAAGTAAAGAAGATCTAACCATAGTTTTCCGAGACCACCTATTTCAACATCTAAAGCGTTACAACATAATCGCCATGGCACATGTCATACCCTCCTTTCGTGACATAATATTCATGAGAAATAATGTATGTAGTCTTCCTATATTGAAAAAGAAATTGTGAGATTGATGTGTTTATGTGAATGTGTGTGATATGGTAGGCTCATTTGTACTAACAATAGTATTTAATATAGCAAATGCACATTTAATGAAGGTAGTTGTGAAATTCATTGTATTGGTGGGAGCAAGTACACTTATCACTAGGGGTGTCGAAAAAGTCGACCCGACCCGAACCTGAATAATCATATTTGGGTCGGGTCACTCGGGTCTAAAAATGTATTCGGGTCAATTCGGGTTGACCCGAATTGACCCAAGTTCTAATTAGGCTCGGGTTCGGGTTTATAGTTTTTAGCCTTGACCTGACATGACCCGAACCCGACTAACCCGACTCAAATTACACTTTTTACATTGTATTATAGCTTAAATGAGCCACTTTTTACACTTTTTCCTTATACTCGGGTTGACCCGAACCCGAGTTGACCCGACCGAATTGACCCGAACCCGACTGACCCGAGTTCTAATTAGGCTTGGGTTCGGTTATGATTTTTTTAGTATTGACCCGACTTAACCCGACCCGAATTGACCCGAACCCGGTTGACCCTCCTCGATACACACCCCTAATTATCACTTTTAAATAACAGACTTTTAACTTTTTTTTTAACAAAACATACTTTTTACTAACTTTATCCAAAAAAAAAAGAAATGACAACCCAACTCAACGTTAGAAAAATACTCGACAATGTTCGTCAATGAACTATTTGCGGAATTTGTTTGATGGACAATTTGCAAATTGACATCGAGCGGTACATCGAGCAAATACGGATCCGCAATCCGGAGTTATTGAGAACCGAGGCCTTACCTGATGGTCCTTTCAATAATTTCGGTTTTCATGTTTTGAAGTGGCCGAGTTTGTCGAACTGAGTACGGGTTACACGTTGATTCAAATTTGAGATGACATTTCTAAATTCATTACTGCCAAGGATGGCGTTGATTTCCTGTTACGAGGCATGTAATGGCTCGAGTTATATTTTGGTTTTTATGTTTTGTAGGTTTTATTTTGGTATTTTTTGTTTCCTAGGTTATTTCACTATTGTATCTTTTAATTTTATTATTTGTATTGTATTGTGTAATATCCGTTTAAATTGAAAAGAATTTATTTAGTGTTAAAAATCAAAAAATAAAATAACAAATGTGGATACAAGAGAGTGTGTTGAGAGAGATATTTTCATGTGTTGTTGAAATGACGTTGCTTTAAGGTGACGTGCATCAGTAAGACTTAAATGAAGAGAGTTGAGTGTGCTATGACACCCTTCGCTATTAATTGTGAGTTTGGTTGGTATGTATGTTTGTCAGTTAAATGTTAATGTGTTTGACAAGGAGCGTACTTTAGAGTTTGAAACATTTAGAAGTCATGAGTGTTTGTAAAATAAAATACAACGTTACTCGGTATGTTTGACGCTTATAAGCTTAAGTTTATATCTTACAAAGTTTTTTGGTATATTAGATGAAGCTGAAACTTATTTTATGTAAGTTGAAAGCTTTTTATATTTTTATAAAGTTATTTGCCATATTATTTAGAATTGAAACTTATAATGTAAAATGGCATAAGATTAAGTAAAATTAAATTTACACATATTGTTAGACTTTACATAGTACTTGATACATACAAAGTAATATTTTGAAGGGTGTTTATAAGAGTATCTTCTATGAGAAACTTTTTGAAAAGGTTTATAAAATTGTTGTATCGTATCATTTTTAATTTCTTATTTTATAAATGTATTATCACTATGGTTAAACATGATGAAAATTTATAATTTAATGAGGTATTAGATTATGTATATGCATTTAATTATCATAAAGAGGTCCATAGACTTACACTTATTTTATTCCATGTCACCAGAAACCTCATCTCACTATGGTGAACAGATTTATAAACCTCTTCAAAATTTTTAAACTCTTCTATTAGGGCATCTACTATGGTAAAATATTATAAACCTCAATGCATTAAAATTATTATGCCACATCATTAAGTTTTGAACTTTTTAGAGTAATAAACCTACTTCCACTATGGTATAAATGTTTTAAACTTTTGTAATTATTTCACACAACACTTGCATTAAATTATGAAGAGGTCTAAGATTAAGGACCTCTTCATGCCACATAAGCATAAACTAAAGTTCCACTATGGCTAATCTAAAGCATAAACCTCTTCAAGTTTTTTAGACCTATGTTTGAACCTCACATAGTGGATGCTCTTAACCTCTCATAATGGATGCCCTAAAGTCCATTATATGTGTTTGAGTTAATCTTTTAAGTGAGTTTTTAATGTGTTTGACCAAGAGTATTTTGGATACTCTTGCTGTGTTTGACCAAGAGTATTTTTTTTAATAAAAGGGAAGGGGTTTTATTCCATATTAGACAAGATTACATCGTTAATAATCCATACATTTGCACAATTTGGAACACCAGCAACTAACATCGTCTCGTAAGAACAACTCAACGCTATATTAGCGGTGCTATGAGCTACCTTATTTCCCTCCCGTTTAACAAAAGACAATCTACAAAAATCGAAAGCCGATGAGTGCGATAGTATGTCTGAGAAAAGACTCGTGATTTGTAGCAAGATCGCCTTATATTGTGAAGCGCCTTTACTAGACACAAAGAGTCATGGCCCAGTGAACAGATTTTGCTTCGGCTTCAAGGGGAGAACTTACATAACACTCTAACTGAGCACCTGAAAATAAGACTTCGCCGTTGTAGTCTCGGGCTACAAAGCCCAAGTCTGCCTTTCTAAATTCTTTTGTCCATGCAGCGTCATAGTTTAACTTTATGAAACCGGCTTTTAGTCTTACCCACATACCTATATGAGTGTTATGTAGGCTACTGGTGATTTCGGTACAATTTGCCATGTGGTATTCTTATAACATCAATTACGCTATATCTTCGTCTTTTCCCTCCTTGCCATTTAATTGGCCATGAAAACGTTTGTTTCTTTTCGTCCACAATCCCCATGATACCGTCATGAATATCTCCCATTCGGTCGGGCAGCTATCAAGAATTAGCCGACATAAATCTTGGAATGTGACCATCCCCCTGTGTATCGTAAAAACAACCGAAATTACAACGGTTCCATACCTCTTTTGCTGATGAGCATTTGAACATTACATGTACCATATTTTCAGTTGTCTCGCCACACTAAGCATTTGACCAAGAGTATTTTGGAGCATTTATGAGTGAGCATTATTTGAAAAACAAAAGGTAACATTACCTATATTTTCGAATGCCTATTTTTTAGCAAGAAGTTGCATTGTTAAGCGTTGATTATTTAAGAGTTGTTTTACACATTATGATTAAATATATAGTTTCGTTATCAAAAGTTTTTAAACAAAAGACTATTATTGTTTATTTTGTTAAACACGCCTTACATACGAATTAGTCTGTTTATATGTACGTGTGTGATATAATGGAATGATTTTTCAGGCTAAGCTTTCATTTGACTTTAGAAACGATCGTTGCGAAAGTCAATGGATGGAGAGTTAAACATTTGTTATCATGTTTACCAAATGATGAAGAGTTAGTGATGTCTTAGTGTTAAGGTCAATCCTAATTTATATGATGTTTAAACTAAAACAATGTTATTTGACTTCTTGTTAGTAAACTAAGCATGACTAAGAGGGTGTTTGGTTAAACTTATGAATTTAGTTAGGCTTATATAATATAAGTCATTTATGCCTTATATATCATAAGCTTATAAGCCTAAATTTAGTGTTTGGTTTAACTCATCAAAATTAAAATTAATAAGTTAAATGACAAAAAAATCCATAAGTATTAAATGATGTAGTTATTAAATGTGGGGTATAAAAGTCTTTTTATATGTTATTGTTATATAAGCCTATCTTTTATTATAAAAGCTTTACTTTTATGGTTTACCAAAACACCCACATATAAGTTTATAAGCCCACTTATATAAGCTTAAGCAAACACTTGGTTTCGATTTATAAACTTATATAAGTTAATAAGCTTATAAGCCCACTATATAAGATAAAACAAACATCTAAGGAGTTTTTTTTTATGTGCTCTTGGTTCTCAATTTTAAACCACATGAAAACGACCAAACAAAGGAACTCTCTTGGACTAATCTATTTGACCGACAACCTTAAACCAAGTCTAGTTTTAAAGTGTAAAAGCTTACTTAAAATATTAATATTGTATAATTTATACCTAAAATGAGAGATACTTTAAAACTTTGTGAATATAGTCATAATTTGTCAAAATCTAAACGGTTGTTGCCCTATATTGTTTGTTGCCCTGGACCATATCAAGAAAAACATGTTTTTTAGACTCAATCAAGAGTTGCTCAAGATTAAAAGGCTCTTTTGATAATTATCCCTAATTTGTGCTTTTTACAGTGAAAGATACTTTAAAACTTCCATTTTGTGTTAGTTTGACCCCCGAGAAAGTAAAACAAACCGTACCTCAAAAGGACGAAAGATGCAATGCTTGTCAACCGTAGAAACTGTTCAAATTTATTTTGTCAGCAAGACAAAATGTGCGATTGCGTAACGGTAAGAATAAAACTTAAAAGGTATTGTTAAAATAAAAAATGAATCATGCTTAACAACATATTTGTTAACTCATGAGAATGGACAACATTTCGAACCGACGTTCCCCGTGATTGAATTAGTTGAAACGACTAAAAAGCTCATTGATGTAAAATGACAAAAAACCTAATTAAATTTACGCATATTGATAGACTTTATGTATTGCTTACGTAGTGGTATAAGCCAAACGAACAACAAACGAGTAATAAGTTGCGTCGCAAGTTCTTTTGGATTACAAAGCTAATTGTATGAAAAACCACATTTGTGGACTTAGGTGTCATAACGTTGCTTATTCATAACCGCTGAACTTTCTTCAGAAGCTCCACCGCCCAGGTGCAAGAAAACTAGAGGTATCAAATGCAAAAGAACAAACACATGCTGATTTTAGTGCATGTTTTTTTTTTCGTGTTTTGTCATTTTGCATGAGGTGGTTTTCAAAGGAGCATGCCGCGCTGTAATCCCGCGACTACTTAACCCGACAAGAGGAGAAACCTCATTCAGATTTTCCCAGCCAGATCCACTGTTGGGATTTTATAATACTAGTTAACCATTAACTACGAGTGCGAAGCGGAATGGATCTAGTATAACATTTATGATTAACACATAACAAAACAATAAAAATACTAACCTTTTAGTTTAATTGATTAAATCAATCAAATGGGTCTTGATCTTGAAATTTAACGGTAAAATAACCGTGTCCACCGGTTGCTCACACACACGTCAAGTGAGCACGTTACAATGTCAGTAGTTGCTTCACGATTACTAACAACAAGTGTATTGATCTTGCTTCAAACCGATTCGGATATCAAATGATATTACGTCCGAATGGTATCAACAGATTGAAGAAACAAACGTAGACCAAAATTATTAGCAATATTTTGATCTAACCTGGTATGAATGATAAAGAATAATGCTAACCAACTATTGGCTATTCTTCCTTCTTTGTCGAATGGATGATAAAATAATATTGTTTCTTTTAGTTTTCTTTTGATTCTGTCACACTTGAGAGAAAGACACGAGCCCACTTTATATAGTGAATTTGCCTTGTATCAAAAGCCAAAAACTAAAAATCATGCAATATTCTATTGCCTTCAATATATATACATCCTTTGCATTTTATACCGACAAGTAAAATAAGTTATGATCATAAGAGAATCATTTAACCTTGTAAAAATATCTCATACCTAAACTCAATATTTGAAACGTAATATTTTACCCAAAAATATTCCGGTCTTGTCATTCCCATTTATTTCGTATAATTAACTTAATCTATACTACTATATAAAGCATTTGGGACCTTCTTAAAATAGTAAGGCTGAAAATTCAGACTTTTTTTCCTACTAAATAAAGCAAGTTGTTATATTTTCATCAACATTATATATATATACCCTTTGTAACAACCTTTTGTAACAAACTTTTGTAACAACCTATTTATAAAACATTTTTTCTTTTAAATTGAAAAATCTTTTTATTTATTTGTTATCTTTATAATCTAATTTCACCATATTTTCTAAAATTTTATCCTCTTTAATTCAATATCCATTTTGATATATATTTATTAACTATTAATTTTTTTAAAATTTAGAGTTTTTCTTCAGATTTTTTATAATTTCAACAATACAAACTTAATGATAAGAGATTAATATTTGTTAGTCTAAAAAATGATTATGAGTACTCGCCGCCGCATTGCGCGGGTTTATGCTAGTGTGTATAATTAGTTTTCAACGTCTAAAGGTTAAACCAAAAATGAACACTAAATATATATATGGTCGTGAAACATATTATATATCTAATAAATATAAACGAGTTACACATATTAAATATATAATAAACATACTCTTCATGTTTAAGTGTGTGCCTCTGATAGGCTCACTCATTTCCGATGGCTAAACGATCGCATATCCCTACAGCTCCCACTTGTGAGAGATTTAGACATATTACGTCCATTATAAAGTATCTAGCAACACTTCATTATAACCGGAAATGTTGAGTTAATAGTTTCAAGAAGAATATCTCAAAAGTATTCAATGGTATATGATTATTAAAGCTTGCTGGTAATCATCCTTTTGTTTCTAGTACCGTTAAACCATGGATATGGATCCTAACTCATTCTATATAGTTTAACTTATTTTCTCGTGATCAAATTAATTCAGATAGTCCAAATGTGAGCAAGAATCATCTTGATCACACTTTGGGTACGGCTATACAATTATCCAATTAATTCTGAAGAGGATCCAGTGGTACTTCACTGCACTATATCAAGTGGAAGAACAAATTCTATATTGACTGCAAGTGTCTATGGATGATGCTTCACAACACTTCCAACTATAGCCTTTATAACTAACTCTTGCAAGCTAGCGTTTAACATATAATCAAGAAGCGATATTCACACATGCACAACATGTTTGCATCTCAAGTCTAAGGACGACTTAATCACCATTTTTGAAAACTTACTCATGAAAAGGATCCAAAAGTAATATTCGAAAGTTCGGGGTGTCCAATATTCATCCCTTATGAATAACACATGAGTTTGGTGGGAACCTTCCATTATATTCAAAGAATATAACCAACACTCATATTTGTCTTAATGTAGACAATATTCCCACATTGCTAACTGACAATGGACATGTTTAGAATAATCAAATATTCACGGATTTAAACATACAAATATAGGACAACAATAATTATATGAATTATAACAAACATCAAATATCTTTATTCATCAGAAAATAATAATTGTCTTACAATCCCAAATTATCCAAATACTAAAATAACACAGATTACCTGAGACTGTTAGCTGGAAGTAAACCAATATTATGCGAAAGCATTGAATGCTTTTTAAGTTCCAAAGCCTTCGTAAAGGGGTCAGCTAAGTTGTCATCCGTGTGAACTTTCTCCAGTGTAATATCACCCAGTTCGATCACTTCTCGGAGGTAGTGAACTTTAGCACCATAATGTTTCGCACCTTTAGTGATTCCTGGTTTATTAGCTATAGTAATGGCTCCGGTATTGTCAGAATACATCTTCATAGGTTCATTTTTTGTGGGAACAACACCAAGCCCAGAAATAAACTTCCTAATCCAAACTGCTTCCTTAGCAGCCTCCGAAGCGGCTATATACTCAGCCTCTGTAGATGAGATAGCATGAATGGTCTGCTTAGAGCTTTTCCAGCTTATAGCACCTCCATTTAGTATGAAAACATATCCAGTCTGAGACTTCGTGTCATCAGCATCCGTCAGATATCCAGCGTTATTGTAGCAAGCAACCCTGAGCTCTCGTTTCATATCTCCTCCATAAACCAGAAACATGTCTTTGGTATGCCTAAGATACTTTAGAATGTTCTTAACAGCAGTCTAGTGATCCTCACCAGGATTTTGCTGAAAACGACTCGTCATGTTCTGAGAGAACGCAACGTCTGGTCTAGTGCATCTAACAACATACATGATTGATCCTACTTCCGAAGCATAAGGAACTCTCTGCATGCATTTTACCTCAGCAAGGGTAGATGCTCCTTGAGTTATAGATAATTTTGTATCAATTTACATGGGAATAAAGCCACGTTTGGAATTATCCATGTTATACTTCTTCAAAATTTTATCTATGTAAGCACTTTGACATAAACCAATTAACCGTCTTGATCTATCTCGATAGATCTTGATTCCAAGAATATATGCAGCATCTCCTAGATCTTTCATAGCAAAACACTTTCCAAGGTAAGCTTTTACACTTTGCAACGTTGGAATGTGTTTTCCCATGATTAATATGTCATCGACATACAGGATTAGGAACACCACATTACTCCCACTAGCTTTGATATATACACATGGCTCATCGGGATTCTGAGTGAAACCAAAGTTCTTGATTTCATCATCAAATCTCTTATTCCATTGCCTTGATGCTTGCTTAAGTCCATAAATGGATCTTTGAAGCTTGCATACTCGTTTAGATATTTAGGATTGACAAAACCTTTAGGTTGCTTCATATAGACCTCTTCGTAAAGATGTCTATTGAGGAAGGTGGTTTTAACATCCGTTTGCCAAATCTCATAGTCATAGAACGCAGATATGGCTAAGAGAATCCTTATAGCTTTGATATCTGCAACAAGAGAGAAGGTTTCTTCATAATCAACCCCATAGGTTTGAGTGAAGCCCCTCGCTACATATCGAGCTTTAAAGGTGTGTACATTTCCATCCATGTCGGTCTTCTTCTTGTATAACCACTTGCCGCTAACGGTTTTAGCGTTAGGG
The DNA here is from genome assembly GCA_025667525.1 of Glebionis coronaria. NCBI lineage: Eukaryota > Viridiplantae > Streptophyta > Magnoliopsida > Asterales > Asteraceae > Glebionis > Glebionis coronaria. Next base: position 591,873,900 of record CM046879.1, on the reverse strand, counting down.
GGAAGGTCAACTAAGATCCAGACATCATTATCTTGCATGGATTGCATCTCCACCTTCATGGCATCAAGCCATTTTTTAGATTCAGGATCTACTAATGCAGCTTTATAGTTAGTAGGTTCACCTTGATCCCCTAACTCATGTTCCTCAACGTCAATCTATAAACACATACGGTCAGGAGCACGCCTAGTCCTTGTAGACTTTCGAATGGGAGCTATATCACTTATAGGTTCATCAATTTCTTGATCATCCTCTTCATGATCACTAGTGTTTTCAGAAGGATGTATATCTTCATCTTGAATTACTTCAAGATCTTCTAAACTCCCACTTGATTCATAAGATTACTCTCTAGGAATTCGGCATTACGAGCAATAATAACCTTGTTCTCGGGTGGGTAATAGAAGGAGTAACCCATTGTTTCCTTTGGGTATCCTACAAAGATACACATAATCGATCTGGGTTCAAGTTTGTCAGGTTTATTAAGCGTATCACGCTTAATAAGAGCCTCACATCCCCAGACCTTTAAGTAAGACAACTTAGGGGCTTGCCCATGCCATACTTCGTATGGAGTCTTTTCAACCTTCTTAGTTGGAACCATATTGAGAATGCGTGCAACAGACTCAAGAGCATAATCCCAAAAGCACTTTGGAAGAGTTGTCTGTGCCATCAAGGAGCGAACCATATCAAGTAGGGTTCTATTTCTCCTCTCAGACATACCATTGTGTTGTGGTGTATATGAAGGAGTTCTATGGGCAATAATCCCATGCTCTTAAGATGATCCAAAAACTCATAACTCATAAATTCACCTCCACGATCAGAACGTAGTGCCTTTATGGTTTTACCGAGTTGATTTTCTACTTCTTTTTGAAACACCTTAAATGTTTCAAACACTTCATGTTTATGCTTTAGCAAGTAAACATAAACATAACGACTATAGTCGTCAGTGAAAGTGACGAAGTAGCTTGCACCTTGTCTTGACACGGTTCTGAATGGGCCACATACATCTGTGTGTATAAGTCCAAGCAGATCTTTAGCCCTCTCCACTTGATGTGAATAAGGTTTACGTGCCATCTTTCCAGATAAACAAGAAACACACTTTTCAAAGCAATCGTCATCGTTTGACTTAAGCAATCCATCAATTTGTAATTACTTAATGCGCTTTTTGCTTATGTGGCCAAGGCGACAATGCCATAAGAGTGTAGAGTCCAAGTTAGACTTGGCCCTTTTGTTACTTACAACATAAATAGAACTATCGTTTGCATTAGAATCACACATATCAATTTCGTATATACCATCACGAGGAATAGCACGAAAATAAAACATATTATCTTTCGAAACTGAAATTATTTCATTATTCTCAAAACGGTTAAAAAAACCATCGTCATACAAACGGAAAACTAAAACAATCCCTCTAGAAATAGAAGGTGCGTAATGACAATTATTCAAAATGACTACTAGTCCACTAGGGAGAAATAATTGAAAAACACCAATGGCTTCGACAGCTGCACGATGACCATTGCCCACGTACAGGTTCAAAGCTCCTGGCTTCAGCTTCCTACTTATCCTTAGTCCCTGAGTAGTATTACAGATGTTAGTACCACAACCAGTGTAATAAAGACGTAAACCCAGGATTTATTAGGAAAAGTAAAGAGTTCTATAGTGAAGATACCTGAAGTGCTAGCTCCTTGAGATAACTTCTTCTTCTTCCACAACTCAGCGAGATACTCTGGACAGTTTCTCTTCCAATGACCAATGTCACCGCATTGGTGACAAGTGGCGTCCTTTACAGGATTCTCTCTCTTTAGTGGAGGGGGAATCTTGGTTCGGGGAGTAAAGTTTGCTACTTTCTTCCCTTTACCATGATTCTTACCCTTCGCAGCATTAGACGGTTTAGCCTTATTAGGCTTTTGGATCCTTCCTGTCCTAATAGCATTGATAATATTAGCAGTAGCAGGTGAAACCTTCTTTGGAAACTTCTTTTCATGTAGCTTGAGCATGCCATGCAGCTCATGTATTGTCTTCCCCAGGCCATGCATATTGTAATCTTACACGAACCTATCATAATCCTTATTCAGTGAGGCTAAGATTAGGCTAACTGCAAGTTTCAGTGACACGGGATGACCGAGACGTTCTAAATTCTCTATGTAGCCCTTCATCTTTAAGACATAAGAGCTCACAGATAGTCCATCCTCATGTTTACACGCGTGAAAGGCACATGTAAAATCAAGGAGTTCTTAATCCGCTTGTTCAGTGAACATGGTTTTCAAGTCCTCCATCATTGACCATGCGCCATGACCCTCCAAAAGCCTTTGGAGTTCAGGGGACATAGTAATGAGCATAAGGCCAACAATTTCTCTGGACCTTTTAACCCAAGTATGGTGGTAATCCGGGTCTTGTTGAGGACCTTCAACACCAAGAGGAAGAAACGGGAGATCAGGAATAGGTTGCTCAAGGTATTTAACCAAGTCATCAGTTTCGAGCGCTATCCAAAGAGCATGATACCAATCAACAAAGTTAGTTTCAGTCAGCTTCATTTTCTCAAGGAAAGACTTAACAACCGTGTTGTTTAAGCAAGAGGTAGAATTATTCATCTACAAAATAAAAGTTCAACGATTAGTATTTTCGATAATTACATTCTCAAAAGAATTAACTACCCAATTAATCATTATGAGACTAAGATCCTTGCTTGCACTCCCACATAATATTAGAGGTCCGACCGTCTAATATCAAGTAGGGCAAGAGGTAAGCGTCGAGCGTTAATTGCATTACAAGTGCAACTCTTAGATTTATTAGACGATTCATGAATTTTATTGTTGTAGAGTGTTTGGATGGGAGTTCTCACATCTCTTTCTAGTACCAATGAACATCTCAAACAAACTTGTTCTACATGTAACTAATCATGAGTATGTTTCATCTCATCTTATGCCTCGGGTTCCGAATCTGACCGGGAACTCGACTTAAGTCTTACCAATTTAAAGCATGCAATAGTTGGCAAAGGTCTGACCAGTGACAAAAATCGCCGTGGGTGCATGATTCGCCCTAGGTCTGACCAGATGGCGAAAAACCACAACAAGTGTTATTAAATTGGATGTCATAGACTTAAAAATTCAAATAGGTATCACATAAGTTTTAGAAAACAAATGTCAAAACGTGTAAAAGATGCATGCAATCATCCTTTAGCACAAGTTAAGAAAAAGCTTTTGTTAACTTTTTGGTTTTTTGGCGTGTTTACCGCGGGAAAGCATTAAAGAATGATCAAACCCTATATCCTACTCTTCATGCGCCTGAAGGCGCAAGTGCTTGGGATAATTATCACATAGATTGTAACACCCCCAAATTACCACGCAGCGGAATATCACTTTGGGGCGCTACTCATAGCACATCACACACAATCATAGAAAACGACCTCAAAAGAGACGTTAAAATAATATACAACCTTGTCTAAAAAGTTTCCCATCCCAATATATATTAAATCAGAGTAGCGTTTAGTCCCAAAAACCGTTACCAACACATCACGTTCATCATACAAAGACTTAAAAGTCATTTATTCATTTCAAAGGATGGAAAAATAATATAAAACTTTAGACAAGTAAGCACCAACTTCCTCCTCCATGTTCCGCAGCTATCCATCTTGATTACCTGAAATACATGCTCAAAATCATCAACACAACGGTTGAGTGAATCTACAAGTTTTGCAAATCATTATTTGAACACAAGAATTTTTAATCATCTCAAACTTATCACACAGACAAGTCATATATATAGATAAATGCATTAAGCTCACGCCACTGAACGTTAACCAACATGTCAAACCGAGTCACTTACGGCGCCCCTACTAACAGGTAATATTGTCATATACCAACGATCTCTTATACATAATATCCCTCTCAGGTGTTCACAAGGATACAAACCCTAGGATAAGGCTGTCAAACCAAAAAGATTATCATCATCACTTACTTACAAAAACAAAACTTGAACTTCTTTTGTTTCTTTTGTTTGCCGAGCAATACACAGCAAAGACACCACCATAAATAGTTTTAAACTAGTTAGTATGATGATAAAGATGGGAGACTTCTTTTTAAGAAGTTCTAGTTCTTGATTCATTGTACCTATAAAACAAGCATCATTATTATTATTTCTTAAGGAATTGGAGCTGAAATAGATTGGTTTTTGTTCATGATTCTTGTTGATTTCATCTATCCTAGTCTTGTTCGGTCATATGACGACCGTTGGGCATCTCGTTCTCGAGCAATGAGCGATTGATATCTCGTGAAGTCGTGTATCGACTATTGGATGTTTGTTCCTTGATCTACGTGTAATAGCTATATCAGGTGAGTTCATAGCCTCGCTTTTACTGCTTTATATGCTTTTATAAACCCGCGAGGGGGAATACATACTCTTGGTAAATAAGCATATGTGTTATATATATCCTTCGGAAAGGATACATGTTTGTGAATAAACATTCGTTGTTTGAATATATGCTTTAAACGATTACAAGCTATTGTAAATAAATGCAAGACATTTGAATAAATTCTTTTGGTAAATGAACACAAGCGTTGATTGTATAGGTAATGAGCCACTATTAGTAAGGCTAAGTTGCTTATTGCCAGTGAAAAGTCCCTACTAATCGTGAACCGTTAACTACCTATGATGGGTAGGCGCTCGTACAGACGAATGGATCCATTGGGAATGATGACCCCCACCCAGGTAGGTCGCACCTGTGAGTTGGAGGCTCAGCCGGGTGTGTTGTACGTGAGGTATGGGGTATTTGGCAAGATACCTGACTAGGGAAAATTTATTGATTAAGGCATCGGTGTCATGAGCTTAGCATAATAGTGTGGAATATAGGTATTGTATGTGTTGCAATATCGCCAATGGATGAGATTCTTGTGTTTAAAAGCTTTATGGTTTATTTAAAAACCCATGATTGTTTATTTAAAAACCTATGAATTCACTCAACCGTTGTGTTGACAGTTTAGCATGTATTTCAGGTAATCAAGGAGTGTGAAGCTTGGAGGTCACGGGAATGAAGTTGTGCACTGCTTTTGTAATTTAAACTCTTTGAATGTTTATCGTTCCTTTCCTTAAAACAATATAAATCTTTTATTTTAGTTGTACTTTGGTTACGATATCTTGGGACTACGCTACTCTGACAAATATTTTAGGAACGATAAATTTGAAACGTCTCTTTTCGAGTCGTTCTTTATAAATTATGTGTTATTGTACCATTGTTTAGCACCCAAAGATATATTCCGCTGCGTGTAAATTTGGGGGTGTTAAATAGATGCCGAAACATTATGTGACATAGGGAAACATTAAAGATAATTCAAACCCTAGATAGCTTGACTAGAACACGTAGTGCAATAGCAAGTCTATCATTAGTAAAGCATAAAATGGTGTTGTAATTTTAAGTAATATAAACCAATTAATTTTGCAAATCACGTCGTTGAGAAGATGTTTTATAAGCCATCATTACGGTATGTAAGCCCAACTCGAGTGACAATATGATTTTTCAAATCAATTAGATTATAATAAAAACAAGTTTCATAGATCTTATGTCAATATTAAGATTTGTTCAAAAAACAAGTTTTAACAAATAACACATAGCCGATTCGCAAGGAAAAATAAGTGTATTAATATGACATACTTTTAAAGCTAGTTTCGATATAAGTAGAGATCCGTTTTTATGATTTCTAGAATCTTGTATTATTATGTTTTGCAGTTCTTAATAGAAAACAAATAAGCACATACAAACAGACTAGAAAGGGGTAGAAGAAGAAGACATACTTTATATGAAAGCAGTAAATCATATAAGATCCAAGATCTCAAGTGAGTCTTCCCCAATTTGAGGATCAAAGACCCTCACCAAGTTGCTAGGTACTTGGTGACGAGCATGCATCACAAACGTGATTGCTAAAGTCTTTGACGGATAAAAATAAAATTTTGTTTATTAACCAATTTAATAAACCTACCCAATTTTATTAGATCTAGATCAAGATTAAAATTTTATGGCAAGAATGCATGTTATTGCCATAGAAAATAAATAAAGCGAGTATTTAAGCGGATCTAGCGTGTTTATCTATGTGTAACCCATAAATGACATACGATGACTCGTGATGCCACTGTTGGGATTTTAGAATACTAGTTAACCATTAACAACGAGTGCGCAGCGGAATGGATCTAGTATAACATGTATGATTAACACATAACAAAACAATAAAAATACTAACCTTTTAGTTTAATTGATTAAATCAATTAAATGGGTCTTAATCTTGAAATTTAACGGTAAAATAACCGTCTCCAGCGGTTGCTCACACACACGTCAAGTGAGCACATTACGATGCCAGTAGTTGCTTCACGATTACTAACAACAAGTGTATTGATCTTGCTTCAAACCGATTCGGATATCAAATGATATTACGTCCGAATGGTATCAACAGATTGAAGAAATAAACGTAAACCAAAATTATTAGAAATATTTTGATCTAGCCTCGTATGAATGATAAAGAATAATGCTAACCAATTATTGGCTATTCTTCCTTCTTTGCCGAATGGATGATAAAATAATATTGCTTCTTTTAGTTTTCTTTTGATTCTGTCACACTTGAGAGAAAGACACGAGCCCACTTTATATAGTGAATTTGCCTTGTATCAAAAGCCAAAAACTAAAAACCATGCAATATTCTATTGCCTTCAATGTATATACATCCTTTGCATTTTATACCGACAAGTAAAATAAGTTATGATCATAAGAGAATCATTTAACCTTGTAAAAATATCTCATACCTAAACTCAATATTTGAAACGTAATATTTTACCCAAAAATATTCCGGTCTTGTCATTCCCATTTATTTCGTATAATTAACTTAATGTGTATAATTAGTTTACAACGTCTAACGGTTAAACCAAAAATAAACACTAAATATATATATGATCGTGAAACATATTATATATCTAATAAATATAAACGAGTTACACATATTAAATATATAATAAACATACTCTTCGTGTTTAAGTGTGTGCCCCCGATAGGCTCACTCTTTTCCGATGGCTAAACGATCGCATATCCCTACATCCACACACGCTTGTTTCCCTCCAGACCATCTAAAAACTACAATGTCAGTCGGGTCTCAATGTAGATCTTCTATTTCATGGGTCACTCAAGAAGTTCACAATATCTTCCACTTTAGGCTACATAACATTTTGAAGGATGTTTATAAACTCCACTTTATGTGCTTGAGTTAATATGTTAGGTGAGTTTAGTTGTGCACAAACCGGGCAAAAGAAAATAGATTAGATTTTAATTCGAACCGGTTTCAATTAATCGATCAACGAAGCGATTTTGACATGAATTAGATCGGATGTAAACTGAGTTTTTTTTTTGGAAAATAGTAGATCCGGTATGACTAGTTCAACCTGGAATAAAAAACAAGGGGATTTTTTCGTTCAGAAAAAAACACTTTTGCTGAGGTGGGGGTGGATACTTTGTAACGAGTGTTTTACATTAGACGTCGTGATGATCGGCTAATCTTTGCTAAAATGATGCAAATTTTTTATTATATATTCGTTTGCATATGATAATCAGGGAAGCAAAACTTCTTTCTCATAATTCTTTTGTTGGGTTTCATAATCAACAATGTAGTGAATGCACGTACTTAAAATAAAGGAATATTTTCTTGTATGCTTATTGTATTTTCATGAACATGTATCATACTAGTGTACATGGTTAATAAGTCTTTTGGATTAAAATAACGAAATTACACATATATAAACGGAAATACGAAATACAACAAAGAAATACATTAGTAACATAGATAACGTCTTATTGAACTATTCATATTGTTTCATATTCTAACGAAGACGGATTTATCGTACTTGCTTAAACCAAGAGTAGGTCACGGGCCATGGCGGTTAGCAGTGTTGTAAAAAATGGGCTAGGCGGCGCCTAGGCGCTAGGCGGTTATACTCTGCCTCGTTTAATGGCTAGGCGGTCAAGCTAGGCGGAAACGTCAAAGTCGGTCAAACAACCGCCTAGGCGGTGCTAGGCGGTCAAAAAAGTTAAGAAAGTCAACAAAAAGTCAATATTTTTTTACAAAAAATTAAGGGATTTTTTCTAATATATAGTGCCCATATTTATTTTAACATAGCATCTTAAAATAAAAGATAAACGAATGATTGTAAACATAAAATAATAGGCTTTTTCGTATGAAATTGGAATCAATTGAATTATATGTTCACGTTTGAAGTTTGAAGTACTTAAATTGTTATGTTTATTTGTCTATTTGCAACTTCAAACTATTTGAACTTTGAATTATTTGAAATTAGGAGTATTTTGTTGTGTCATACATATTATTTATAATATTTATATGCATAAAATTCCAATCCGCCTAAGCGCCGCCTAGACGAATTCTCCCTTGAAGGTGCTCGACCGTCTGGCTAGTGCCTAGCGATTTCTGCAACCTTGGCGGTTAGAACTAGAAATTCCTATTATTTCAACAACGATAGGGCCAGTTGGTGATTCTCCATCGGATGCCATTTTTTAAAGTGGTGTGTTTTGTTTTAAGATTGTATATATTACCACAACACTCAACCCCTTTATATTTTGAAATAAATGTACACCGGTATAAATTGAAATTTTAAAAAACTTGAAAAATTGAATTTGTGTAGAGGTAAAAGTAACCACTTTTTACTCAGTTCTCTACCTACTTCCGTCACAATGTCTCTCTTTCACCATCCAATGTAGAAAAAAATAAAGAAGTACCTAATAACATTTATGTTTTACTTCTCATAGTCTGTCAAATGACTTTTCATTTATTTCAAAAGTGTATATGCATTAAAACTGAAAGCTACATTTTAAAGTGTATATGCATTACCTTGTTTGATAGAGTCTACACAGTTAATAAATTAAAAGGTATATAAGTTACAATATTGAAAGCTACATGCCTACTGGCTACTACATACACATACACTGCAATTCAAGGTCTAAAATACTCTATATAAATGAGAAGTTCAAAGCTACATTACATAGTGGACATTTATATCATTGAAAGCACATTACTATCATGATTCGTACATATCTAAATATTGTGAGGATTTATATTGAAAACTACATATCATATATATTGAAAGCTAATTGTATAAAAACTAGCCATGGTAAAAAACCCGGTCAAAATTGGGTTTATATTACCGAATCGAATTTAACCAGTTTAAATCGATCGAAAATAAAATCCTCTAACTCGTTTGTGTAAGACCGGTTTAAATAACATCCGGTTACAGACTTTTTTACTGGATTAGATCATGATCAGGTTTTTTACCTACATGTAAATTATGAGTTGTTAATGTGTTTAGTGTGTTTGGCCAATCGTTTTTTGAGAATTGATGTGTCACAAAGTATTTGGAAAACAAAAGGTAATATTACCTATGTTTACGAATGCCTATATTCAAGTTGAAGCTGTATTTTTAAGGCATTAATTATTTAAGGGTTGTTTTACACATTATGATTAAATATATGTTTTCGTGGCGTCTTTAAACAAAAAAATATTGTGACAAACAATTCGGCTATATACTATCGCAACAAAAACCAAATGAATAATGTTAGGTTGGTTCAGTTTAGCTAGTTCAAACCGAATAAGTGTTGTTTTGAGCCGACCCAAACTGATCAAACCGAAATAAATATACAATACCGAAAACCGAACCAAATAAGGTCGGTTTGGTTCGGCCCCGTTTGAGTCGGTTGTTTAGGTCAGGTCGGTTTTCGTGTGAAAATGCTTGGCCTTAAGCCACACAATGAGTTTGCGCCTATGGCCCTCAAAATCTTGGGGAAGACTAACGGTTGTGTCTGCGAGAGTTGCAAATTGTGTATATTTGTGTAAAACCGAATTGAGTAACCAATGATCGTCCTAATGTGCTTTTACACACTTAGTTTTTGTTTTGTTTTGGTGTTTCTCATAGATTTTGATTATATTTGTTTTGTGAGGGTTCTCTTTCTTTGAGCCCCTTTGTTGTCTTTGTTTTTTTGTCGTGTGATTTAATAATATTTTTGCCTTTAAAAAAAACAACAAAGTTACTCAATTGGTATATGTTAACAATGATAATGTTGATTACCATTACATCCAACATTAAAGTCATGTGACTAAAAAAGCAGTTTGATTGAAGCAATGACGAACATTCATTTAATTGACTTTTTATTAAATGCTTTTCAGATATTTTAAATACTCAAGAGTGGATGAAATTTAATAAGTGCATAGCTATCTTAAACTATCTATGAGCATTTACTAAACTACTTACGAGTATTTGGCATGAAATCTTAAACCAAAATTTTTATTCTTGTGTTAGAGTTAACTAGTCAGGCACCCGCGCAATGCAGCGACGGGTACGTGGTGACAAATTTAAAACGAGCAAATGTTCATGACAAGTGGTTTAATGAATTTGTTATTAGTCAGGTGTGACAATATATAACAAATTTACTTCGACACTTGAAGTTCATTATGTTTCACATTTAATTTCAAAAACATTTGAATCATTTGTCAATGCTATTCGAATTTATATGGTTAGAAAATAAAAAATAAAATAATATAAAAAGGATGTTACGAAGTATTACCTAAATAATGATTTATGAAGATTTGACCATACTGTTAGATAGACTTTTATGAATTTTAAAATGAAGACTATGAACATAGTAACCATTGTGAATATCTATTAGATATAGGGGCTTCATTGGATTCATTTATGATTTATCTCTATCGTCTCCATTGTTATTTAGGTAACTTTTGAAACTGAAGATTTGTGTAACTTTTGAAACTGAAGATTTGTGTAGCTTTTAGTCGGTTATAATCTCTACAACTACTAATGCTTATTATGAATCAAAACTTTTGAAACTCAAATACTTATAATTTAATAATTGAAATTTATTATTTAACCATTGTGAACAAGAGAAAATAAAGACAAGATTAAAAACATAGTTTTCAATAATTCATGCAGCAAAGTTTATTCATCATCTCTATTGTTGTGTCCGGAACAAGTAACGCATTTATTGCCAAAGATCGAGACGGGATTTGTTCTCGTGTGTTTCGAACTCCTTGTTTAGGAAGCCTCTGGTGGCGTTCTTCCTCATCATCAAGGTTAATGACTTCATCCCATGTAAGATTAAGAGAACCTAAGTAAATAATTAAGCTATTTGTCAAGATCTGCAATATAACTATCCAATAAACATATCAAAGTGTCATCAGATATACCATAAGACATTGTATGACCTTCCCTTTCGACGGACACAATCATCGAGCACTTCACTTCATTTCAAGTGCATCAAGTTTTCGAACTTTTTACGTTTCTGCGAAATCTGAAATATATGTACACAAATAAACATTAGTAATCTGGAGTGTTGTTATTTTCAGCAGGTATATATCTTAAAGACATATAAAGATTGGAAAAAGTATGCTATGTCAACCTGGCTATTTTGAGCCTGAACTAGAAGAGGAGGGACATGGAGAGGTGTAAGTGCTACTGCTAGAATGTTACCTGAAAGAGGACCAAGAGGCAAAGATGTCAAGAACATTGTTATATCAACTTGGTTGTCCATAATTATATATATATATATATATATATATATATATATATATATATATATATATATATATATATATATATATATATATATATATATATATATATATATATATATATATATATATATATATATATATATATATATATATATATATATATATATATATATATATATATATATATATATATATATATGGGGCTTTCTTTTCAGAACCAATATAAGTGATAGAACTATCAGAACCATAATTAGCCAATAGGAATTTAGATAATTAATTTAGGTTTATTTAGTTACAAAAAAACGTAGGGACATAAATGTAATTATGTTAATGATGCTTTTTATGGAAAATATTTGTATGTTACTAAAATTGTGGAAATAATTCAGTATTATCTAAATGAAATTATATCAGTGTTTTTAAAACGTAATATCCTTACCGAATGATATGCATAATCTTCTAGTGTAGACGCGTATTTTTTATATATATATAAATCAATTTCGCATAAGCAGGATATATCTCAAAAATCATTCGATACTTTTTTTCTTATTAAACCTAATCTGGGAAGAAAGCGATCTAATTTTTTTTAAATAGCAATTCACTGAACATGGTTGTTATTTCTCAAGAAGATGTGAACATGGTTGTGCAAAATCAAACAGAGGTGGCTGATGTTGTCACGACTATTGAGGCAAGTGATGGCCAAGATGAACGTTCAATATTGTTTCTGGATCAAGGATACAATACAGAAACAAACGGTATGGTTTTTTTTTTTGTTAAATTTCGTTTTAGGGTTTTTTTTTAGTACACATCTATGTGACAGTAAGCGTATAAACTGTGTATATTGGCTGTTTTGTTTTTAAAGTACATGCATGTTACGTAGCTATTTTTTTTGTGATTTTGTGTTTAAAGTACATGCATGTTGCATGCGATGTTTTTGTTTGTGTGTAAAGTACAACTATGTTATTGGTTATTAACTGTGTATATTGGTTGAAATTTTTGTTTTTTTTGGTTTAAAGTACATGAATGTTACGTGATCTTTTTACATGCGTTGTTTTTTGTTTATGTTTTAAGTACAACTATGTTATTGATTATTATTAAACTATATGTTAGATGCATGTGTTTGCTATTTTTTTTCCGTGAACATATGTGATGGATTATTTTTAAACTGTATATTGCATTGTTTTTTGATTTTTTGTTTATAGTACATGCATGTTACATGTTTTTTTATTTTTATTTTTTTGGTATACACATGTTGTCATAGGTTTATTAACATACCTGGATTGTGCTTCTAGTACCATTTTTTTGGTTATATTTTTTTTATGTTTGATTTGTATGCACTTGTATTATTTTTTGTAGATTGATGGTAACATGCATGTCTATTTTGTTGTTGATTGATAACATTCATGTATATTTTGTATAGGCTGTTTTTTAATAATAATTTTGTGTGTGTTGATTTAAAAAAAATAAAAGTGTATACATTATCTTTTAAGTGAAAGGAATGATATGTTATGTAGATTTTAGGTTATGTCGATGCGTGTAACATATATGTTTTTTATAAAAATGTTGTGTATGGTGTTGTAAAAAAATAATAGTTTATACACTACTTTTAAGTGAAAAGAATGATATTTTATGTAGATTTTAGGTTATGTGGATACATGTAACATATATGTTTTTTATGTAGTAGTTTATTTTTTTAATTGCCAACATGTTGCTGTTGATGTAAGTGATAATTTTTTTTGTTATATAATAAAATTTTGGTTGAGTGGGTTGAATATTTTCTTTTAATAGTGTGACGTTTTACTAGTCATTTGTGTGAGATGTATATGTGTAATTAGCCGGGTATTGCATAATTTTTTTTAAAATAACATTGAATATTTAAATATTTTGTAGATGGTAGTGACGTTGATATCTACGATGTTGATCCGGAAATGGTTCCAACTCCGGGAGGAAGCAAGTATTGGGTACCTAATGTTCCAATACATGAAAAACCTAAATTAGAGGATGTTTATAACAGTTTTGAGGAAGGGTACAATGCTTACAAAGAGTATGCAGCTAAAGCTAGGTTTGGTGTGCGTAGATCGGGTGTTAAATGGTACAGAGGGCAAGTAACACACAAATATCTGTTATGCAATAGAGCTGGTAAATCAAAAAAGGTTGTAGAAACTAATACACTTGTTGAAGGTGATGTTGAAGGTGAAAATGATGCAAACAATGCAGGTGAGAAAAAGAAAAGGAAGCGCAAATCATCTTCTACACTTACTGATTGCCCAGCTAGGCTAGTGTTGAAACCTATATTAGGGACATAAAACTATAAACCTTCTAAGTTTGTTGAGAATCATAATCATCCTTTGATTGATAAGAGTAACATGGATCTTTCGCGAGCTCATAGGCAGTTGGAATTTGGGGATTATTTATTTATCCATCGTGCATCTTTGACTAGTATTGGGCCACAGACAGCACACAGGTTTCGGGTAGCTTTATTAGGTGGATTTGACAAAGTTCGTGGGATGCCAATAGATTGGAATAATTTTAAGCGGAAAATGAATGTTTTCATAGGGGATAGAGATGCACAGATGTTAGTGGATAAAATGGAAAAAAGGATGAAGCATGTTCCTAATTTCTCTTTTTATCATCACACAATAGAAAAGGTGTTATGTCGTATGTTTTGGGCGGATGAGACAATGAAATGTAACTATGTTGCATTTGGTGAAATTGTTTCGTTCGACGCGACATTTGAAACTAATAAGTATGTTTGTTTATGATAATTTTATTTTTAGTAGCATTTATTTAAAATTGTTTATAACATTGATGCATTTCAGGTACGACATGATTTTTGTTCCGTTCACTGGTATTGATCATCATCAAAAATGTGTGACGTTTGGCGCGGCATTGTTGACTGATAAAACTACTGAATCATATAAGTGGATGTTGAAAGCGTTTTTAAAAGTTCATGGTAAGCAACCGGCTTTGGCAGTTACTGACCAAGATGGGGCACTACGGAATGCGGTTATGGAAGCTTTTACAGAATCACAACATAGGTTGTGTATGTGGCACATTACACAAAAACTTCCCGCAAAGGTATGAGTAACGTAAAATATATGTTTTGATAAAAAAACTTCTAGTTAACTACTTTTATAATAATTGTTTAATTGTTGGAAAACTATATTATTATTATTTTTGTAGGTTTTGGGTGACCTAGATACAGATTCTGATTTTAGGATAGATTTCCATAAACTTGTATGGAATGTGTATATTTCAATTGAAGAATTTGATGTTCGTTGGAATGCGATGATACTTAAATATGATCTCACAGAAAACAAGTGGTTGTCCGACATGTATACGATTAGAGATCGTTGGGTGCCTGGTTATTTTAGCCATGTGCCTTTTTGTGGGTTAATGAAGACAACGTCAAGGTCTGAAAGCTCGAATGCATTTTTTCAGGTATATTCTAGCCATGGTAACTCTCTGGTCCATTTTATGCTATGTTTTGAATCAGCCATGGAGAAACAAAGGTACACACAACGTGTGTTATATAACTCAAATGCTGAAAAGACACCGGTACTCATGACTAACTTACCAATTGAAAGACATGCATGTTCGGTGTATACAGAGTCTATTTTTAGGGATGTTCAAGACGAAATATATAAGGGTCTATATGCATGTTCACAATGGAGTACTAGAATAGAGGATGATGTTGAGTATTGTGCTATTCGACAAAAGGACAAACGAAAGAAGACTATTGTAGATGTAACTGTAAGTTAATTTTTTTACTATTTAATATGTTTTATATTTTTTATTAAACTGTAACATAGATGTTCTATTTCATTCATTTTGTTTGTGTTAAAAATAAAATATTATGTAAATGTTTGTTTTATGTACAGGTTTATGTTAATAAGACTGACGGAACGGTAAATTGTTCTTGTGGCCATTATAATCGTCATGGTTTCTTGTGTCGACATATGTTTTGTGTATTTCATGTGAGTGGAGTTGATGTTATACCACAAAACTACATTAGTCTTCGTTGGATGAAGAATCCATTACCGGCTCATTTGAAAGACAAAAAACATAGGTATGGTCCATGCATTGAAGAGTCTGAAGTTTTGGCGTCTGAAGTTTATTCAACAATAGATTCGAGTATAAATCTAATTAGGAATGATGCGGATAAGCTCAATGCGTACCTTGAGAAGCTTAAAGAGTTAAAAAAGGAATTAGAAGCAGAATGTGAACCACAAACTGAACCGCAAAACAAGGATGCACTGTTTGAGGATTTGTTGGGTGTTAAGGTACCTACAACTGTTGAATATAAATGTCCACCCAAATGTGCTACAAAAGGACATCGTAGGATTAAAAGTGCGGCTGAAAAGGGTAAAGAAGCAAAGAAGGCAAGGTCGAGTAGGAAGAGGCCTTACAAGAAACGTACTTGTAGTAATTGTTTAGTGAAAGGTCATAACGTACGTGGATGCACAAAACCATGCGGTAATTGTGGAGCTGAAGGACATAAAAGATTATCTTGTAAGATGCCTGAAAATAAAACGAAAGGAAAGAACGTCGTGGAAGATGATGGTGAATCAGGAGATTACAGCGACGATGGAGAAACAGAAGACGACTATGCAAGTGGTGAATTTGATGAATATGAGTTGGATGAGTACTAAAAAATATATATTATCGCATTCATGTTTTTTTTCCACAAAATATTTTACATTTTTTTTTCCAGACTTTATTGTTTTTTTCCTTACAATTTAGTATGTTTTACATACTTTGTTTGATGGTTTGATGAATAAAAGAATTTTTGTTGAAAAAAACAATGTTTGTTTATGGTTACTATTTAGATAGACATGTGTTTGTAAGTTGTATGTTGTTGAAACATACATGTTCATAAAACATGTTCATTAATATTATTGAGTATATATGTAGACAAATTTTTTTAAAAAGTTACTATTAAAAGGTAATTGTATGTGTTATGAAACATACATGTTTCGAATTGTTTGTGCTAAAAAAATCAATAAAATATTTATAGGTACGTAAGATGTGGTTGTTAATAACATACATGTTCTATACATACTTGTGTATATGTGTTTGTAACAAACATGTTTTGGACATAAATGTTATGAACATAGATGTTATGAACAGATATTAAGTGATGATATATGATAATACATGTTTAAATGTGTATGTTAGATGTATACATGTTTTGTACATGAGAAGATAAACACATGTGTTTATGAGCATGTATACATGTTTTGTATATGTTTTGTACATGTTATGAACATGAGTGTATATGTTCATAACATAGCATGTTAAAAAACATGTATGATCTTAACATATCTTATTAAAAAATATACAAGATCTAAACATTGATGTTTCGAATTATTTGTGCTAAAAAAACAATAAAATGTATTATAGGTACGTAAGATGTGGTTGTTAATAACATACATGTTCTATACATACTTGTGTATATGTGTTTGTAACATACATGTTTTGGACATAAATGTTATGAACATAGATGTTATGAAAATAGATGTTATGAACAGATATTAAGTGATGATAGATAATACATGTTTAAATGTGTATGTTAGATGTATACATGTTTTGTACATGAAACACATGTGTTTATGAGCATGTATACATGTTTTGTATATGTTTTGTACATGTTATGAACATGAGTGTACATGTTCATAACATAGCATGTTAAAAACATGTATGATCTTAACATATCTTATTAAAAAATATACAAGATCTAAACATTGATGTTGTTAACATAAATGTTCTGAACATAGATGTTATGAACATAAATGATATGTTCATTCATGTTATGAACATACATGTTAGCATAAATGATTTCAACATTCTTGATTTGAACATACATGTTATGAACATACATAGATGTTATGAACATACATAGATGTTAGGAACATCCATGCATGTGCAAAGATAAGTAACCCTAATGTGAAGGAAACGCAACAAGGCTGCAAAAAGAACTTGTATAATGTACAAGATCATACATGTTAACATAAAGTAGCGTTGTGCGAATCCAACATAAAGATAAAAATGACACAAACATATTAAACTAGCATAGCATAATCCCATAAACAAAGATAACAAAGCATGTTAGGCTTTCGTTTAGCATAATCCCAAAAGCATTACATAACAAAAAATAAAAACATAATATGAAAGCTGATGTTTGAACTAGTGAGCTTGAGAGGTTAACATCCTAGAACGCCTTTCCAGTATATTCAGCAATGACTCGTTCCCGGTGAATATTAACATCAGCTTTAATGATGTAAACCGCATATTTGTTCCTGAACCGTTCTAATTGTGCATTTTGCGGCTTGCCGAGTTTAATTATTCCAGAAACCCAGCTTGACAGATTTTCACCCATGTATGCTTCCATATGGCGCATCAAAAAAACACCGCTGTCCATTGGTCTTTTGTCCGTTTGCCAATAAAAGTCCCAACGGTCAATCTCAGACCGGTTAATTGCTGCTGCTTTTTTGGGGTTTATTTTGACGAGTATGTTGCTCAAGTTTTCTTGCTGTAAAAAAAATTATAATTGGTATGTTAAAAATAAAGTATATATTTGTTTGAATCTATTTTACTAAACGTACACTTACCAAAATTGCAGTAACATTGATGTCTGGTGTAAGTGTCATCGGTACACGTTTTCTTGTTCCATTCCTGTTTAGCTGGTTTTCACCGTCCAATATGTCGATAGACATTTTCTTCATGTTAAAACAAACAAGGAACTTTTTATCTGAATTGGACACGGGAATATAAACCTGAAAAAAAGTAATGCGTTAAACTAACCTGTTATTGGGTTGATATATGAAGTTAAATGATGTTTGTTAAAAGAGAAAACATGTAAAACAGGGTCGGTAAAATGTACATTCATGTGTGAACTTACCAGGTCAACGCAATTGACAATTGAACTTCTATCCGCTTTTGAAAGTTTGACATCAGCAGCTAGTAGGAACTTGGTAACGTACTCGTTTGTTTTCTTTTGATCAATGAAGACTTCCTTATCCTATAAATGAGTATAGTTGGAAATTTAGTATGAAAAAAAACATGGAAAAAAAGTATAGAAAAACTTACCACAATTAAAATAGGGTAGAAGAATCTTGAAGCAGAGTCCGCGCTTCTTAAACGTTCCAGTGAATTCAAATGTGCACTCCAAGCATTAATGTTTGCGTTATCAACATCTTGACCGGATACTAATGTTCTGAGTTGTATACGCGTAACACAGTGACCAGATGTGGTCTCAAAAACAAAAGGATTGTCAAGAAACATATGTGTACTTTAGATGAATTCGGTAAGAACGAAAAAAAAACTAAACATAAGAAATTGGTTTACCTTTTATTGTGTACATTATCTTTTAACAAATAGGCTTTCACAATAGAGTCTTCTTGCGTTTCCTTCACATTAGGATTACTGATCCTTGAAACAAACGGGGACTTAAAAACAGCTGGAATTGTGTTATTTCGTTGGGGACGATGAACAACACCATCACACCATCACCACCATGTTTCCAGATCCACTCGCTTCTGATGGGTCCAAAATGATTTTAGGTACCGAAATTATTGGTTCAGGGGTAATTCCAGATCCACTAGCTTCTGGCGGGTCCAGATTGAATTTAGGAATACCCAAATCCTTAAGTCTTTGTTGCTTCTCATAATCAGCAACCGCTTTATCTGATGCTTTGCTGGCTAGTTATTGAGTTTCTGGACCCCAGTCAGTCACGGGGGATATGAAACTTGCATCTGCATTAAACAGCGGGTCTTGAGTCAAACCTAGACTGAAAGCGTTATCTGGAAGGAACCCATCCCACATTAAATCTGGATTGTTTTGGGAACAGACAATCTGATTACCCGGTGATGCAGATTTGTTTGGCGAACGGTTAGCATCATCTGTTCTTTTCGAACCACCACCAACATTTGAAAAATCGGGAACCAAATTATCATCTTGTGCTGGGTTCAAACCATCACCAGGATTGTATGAGTCGGGAACCGTAAGATCCAAAGACTCATAATATCTGGCAAAAAAATCTGAGATTGTATGGTTGGTAGGATACGCATCAGTAGCTGACGTAAAGATTCTTTCAAAACCAGCACGTGCCGAAAATATAGTGGATAGATACTTGTTTAGTTTCCATATATAACCCTGCATTAAAAAAAAATATTATGAGGGTCGAACATGTTACTTTTGAAAACACAAAACATATATGTTCATATTAACTTACACCCTCGTCATCTGGCATTGGATCATCATCTCCTTTAACAAACGGGCCTTGCAACTGAGCGTTTCGAAAACCACCAGATTGTATTTGATCTACTTCCCTGTCTTTTAGTAACTCGTGTGTCCACACAGAAATAGGTGGTCTTTTTCTGACCACATCAGATGCCTCACATGAAACCCCATCCACGTAAACCATCTGAGAAGTTTAAAAAGAAACATTTATACACTGGCAAAAAAAAAACCAATCGACTATACGTAAAAACATGTTATACAAAGGTTAAATAGTATCTGGCCGTTAAAAGTGTAATGGGACCGTGAAAGTAGCTGTTGGCCGTGTCTTTCTTCCAGCCTTGCTTGCATTTTTTAGACAGTCATACACATAGTCGCACCAATTGATTTCTGCCAAATCTGTATCGGGACTAATATGGTCTAGCAAGGAATAATCACAGAACCCTTTCCCTTTTATGTATCCCATCAATGAAGAGAAAAGGACAATAAAATTCAACTTGAAATTTATGTCCGCCACTCTAGATTTTCGAATAACCTGTTTGATTTCGTTGGGAGTAATTTCCCTAATATTTACAAACTGTCTCTCCCAATTTTGAATCATATCCGTATCATGTATCCTTGGTTGTTCCAATATATGGATACCCTCGTTGCGTAAACCAATCATATCAGCTATGAGTTGTTTAGTAATCTTGATAAAACAGTTTTGTAAAGTGATGGTCATATCTTTAGGTTCGAAGTTGTCAACCACATAGAATCCCAACCTTTTAGGAATACCATCAACCTTGAAATCAAGCATATCCCCAAACCCGATTTGTTCTAGACAAGCAATCTGGACGGGTTTCAGAGTTAACAAAGCATTATATAATGCTTTGGGACTGGTTCTGGTATTAAATGCAGCTTCGTAATGACCTACAGCTTTATTGGGTTTAGACGGGCCTCCTACTTTACTTTCAACCTTGACCCGGGTTTGTTTCTGAACAACATCGTTAATTTGACCTATAAATATTTTTTATACAAAACATTGTTAGCATACATGTTTAACAAACACACCTAGTAAAGTGTTTTCTTCATCCAGTTAATAAGGTGTTTTAAAAATTGCAATGAATATTAAAAAACATGTATGTTACCATGTATGTTATAATATACACATAACTACATTTTTTTGGTATGGAAACTAAGCATAATATACTGTTTGGTTGTGAAGGTAAGTATCATAAGGCTGATAAATTGTCAACATGTATGTTAAAGTACGACCAAGTGTAAATGAGTATGTAAGTTAGATAACTAAATAATATCCTGTTTCTCATAAACAAACAGTTAAGCGGCGAATAACATAAGGCATTGACTTGGAAAACTAACATGCGACCAGCCTACAATCGACAAAATCTATGCAGCAGGGGGGTGATCAACAATATGTGTAAAAGGTGAAAATACATTTGCTAACATATATTTTTATTTAGTAAAATACGGGGAATTCAAAACGTAATTTGACTAAATTTATTTTTTACAAATAACATGGGGGCAGATATACGAAATTCGTTCGATATAGCCAAAACGAAATGGGGGCGTATATACGAATTTCGGTCGATATAGCCAAACTAGGTGCTTACTAATTCAGGATAACTATGCTAACATATACGTTTTTATTACGCGTAACATGTTCGAATAGCTTATAAAAAAACAAAGGAATATAAATAAAAAAAGTGATGTACCATGTGCTTTTGTTTTTCGACGTTTGACTGGAACAAATACAGCGGGCTGTTTGATGTTTTGTGTTTCAACCATCGCTGCAAGTTATAAACAGATATGTATTCAAAACAAGAAAAAAACAAAAAACAACAATTACATACCAAATTTTGTTAACGGTTTCAAGAAAAAGGTATAAACTTACGATTTGTCAAGTTCCGTCGTTTCATAGCTCGTACTGCCCTAGGACTAAATTCTTGGTTTGTATGAAAGTGATAACTAATGGCGTCTTCGAAATCGTCATCATCATCGTCATCGTGTAGTACAATGGTATCATCCATTGGGTTTGCGTCATCATCATGTTTTTTACCTTTGTCGATCCTCTTATGGCTTGAACCTGACAATAAATTTGACAAAATTTATTTTTTACAAAAAACAAGTATGTCCATCAAATAAAAATACTTTGGTATAACCAAAAAAATAAAATAAATAAATAAATTGAATATAACTAATTTGAAAAAAAAAACAGAAATAATTTTGTAAATATTTTTGTACAATATGATCACTTCGAATCAATTAGTTACATAGAATAAAAATAATAAAAAATAAAAAATTGCATCATTTGATTATTACACCCTCGTCATCCCATTTTTTTTCATATAAACCCACCAAGATTAACCGTTAACATCAATGATTATCAATTATGCACATCTTTTTCATGTAAACCCACCAATATTATCCATTATCATCAATTATTAACAAAAGAAAAACAATCCAAATGGGATTTTTGTTGATTCAAACACAGAAATCATTAATCATTAACTGGTTTTACTGAAAACCCACAAAGATTATCCATTATAAACAATGATTAAAGAAATTAAAAAATACCGAGTGGGTTTTTTGTTCATTTAAACACAGAATCATCAATCATTAACAACTAATTTGATTTTAGTAACATGCATTATCAAAAAGTTAAAGAAATCAACAAAAGAAACACATACCTGCCATTAATCGAGTGGAGTAAGATTTCTGAGGTGTCGATCACAAATGTTTCTTGGTGTTATTGTTTCAGATTAGTTGGTTTATATGATGTGGGTGTTCCGATTAGGTTTCTTATAGAATAAAAATGAAGTTTATAAGGGATTTGGTTTTTAAAATGATTGATTGAGTTTTGATTTGAATAAATCAGAAAGTGATATGGTCATAGTCAATGAAGAAGATAATAGAACGAAATATAGAGAGAAGATAATAGAACGAAATAAGTGGGATATTATTTTTAAAATGATTGTTTAATTATCTGTATATTTTTTTTATTGAATAAATGATGGAAATTATATAATACCAAAAATACCAAAAATGTCCTTTTGTATTAATTTCCAGCCAAACTGAGTTTAGAATATTTACAACAATGCCATTCTGTATAAAAACATGTATACAATACATAATATATTGTACAAATAATGGTTCTGAAAAGAAAGTTACACTATATATATATATATATATATATATATATATATATATATATATATATATATATATATATATATATATATATATATATATATATATATATATATATATATATATATATATATATATATATATATATATATATATATATATATATATATATATATATATATATATATATATATATATATATATATATATATATATATATATATATATATATATATATATATATATATATATATATATATATATATATATATATATATATATATATATATATATATATATATATATATATATATATATATATATATATATATATATATATATATATATATATATATATATATATATATATATATATATATATATATATATATATATATATATATATATATATATATATATATATATACATGTAGATTTGAGTTAAAGTAGTTTAGTATCTTAAAGTTCTTAAAATAAAAAGCGGTTTAGATCATTAGATTAATATTTTGATTAGCATGCATTAATTTCATTAAAAGAGAATTAGAAAACAATTTAATTAATTTTCTATATCAACTAGAGACTATTTGGTAATCCGTATTAAATCAAATGTTAGTTACAAATTATTTTCTGTAATGCTATGTAACAATCACCATCTAACAGTTAATATACTTTTTATTTTTTTATCCTACAATTGCACTCGCTGTTTTTTATGATTCATCGTCAATTTCTTTAAAAGTTCATGTTTTTTATATAAAATTTATTAGAAATTAAATTTAGTTAAATCATGGATATGCTAACGAGTTGTTTTTCGTGTACGAGTTGCTCTTCATGTAGAGTTGTTTTTTATGTACGCGTTGCTTTTCGTGTACGAGTTGCTATTCGTGTACGAGTTGCTCTTCGTGTACGAGTTGCTCTTCGTGTACGAGTTGCTATTCGTGTACGAGTTGCTCTTCGTCTACGAGTTTCTTTTCGTGTACGAGTTACTCTTCTTGTACGAGCTGTCGTGCACGACCTTCTTTTCGTGTACGAGTTATTCTAAAAATAAAATAAATTAATATTTGTTTATAATCGGTTGAATATTAAATATTAATCACGATGTATCAAAAAAATTATAAAATAATATGGACCTAGTTATGTGTGTATCATTTCCATTTAAAAAAAATAAAAGAAACTTAGGCTCGGTAGTAACTAAAACATTTTGTTTTCTATGCTAAATTTTTGGATGGTGTATTTGACTTTACGTTGATTATAAACTGCATATATTAAGAAGTTTACTATTAGCATTTAGCACAAAATTTTGAATTTATTACTCTTGTACCATTGAATTAATTTATAATAAAGTACTTGATCATCTCCACATCCAACGGCTCTAGTTACTTTTTATTTTAACTATTTTAAAATACTCCACCACAATAACCTAACTCTATACATACATATATATATATATATATATATATATATATATATATATATATATATATATATATATATATATATATATATATATATATATATATATATATATATATATATATATATATATATATATATATATATATATATATATATATATATATATATATATATATATATATTGGTGCATAATGTAAGAGGCATTTAATTTTTTTAAATTGGATTGATAATAAAGTTTTGAATGAAAAAAAGCGTATGTATTCACTTTCACAAATTCTGGATATATATATATATATATATATATATATATATATATATATATATATATATATATATATATATATATATATATATATATATATATATATATATATTTTGGTGCATAATGTAAGAGGCATTTAATTTTTTTTTAAATTGGATTGATACTAACTTTTTGAATGAAAAAAAGCGTATATATTCACTTTCACAAATTCTGGACTCTTGTTAACATTTTAAATTGGTCAATCTATCAACTTTGACAAATAGTTTGTCTAAAAATTACTTAATAAAGAAATGTTTGGGGCTTAAAATTTTAAGACTTCTATAAATAGAAATGATATAAATATTTTATAAAGTAGTGTAAATAAACGAAATATTGGACATTCGAATGTCAAAGAGCCAGAAGGATATCTTGGAAGGTGTTTGTTACGTGAACTAGTGGCTAATTTGGTTTAGAATTCTACTACTACAAAACAAGACTAATGCAACATTTTCTAAGCAACACTTTCATATTGTGTTGCTTTTTCATTAAAATTGGCCATAACACAATACTTTTCTAAATAAGTGTTGCATTTAAAGGTTTAACGTAACATTTTTTTAAAAGTGCTGCAAATTTTACATACTAATATGACACTTTTCACAAGTGTTGTATTTAATATCACCAAAGGTTACACTTTAGACAAAGTGCTGCATATTACAAAAAGAAACATGCAACATATATATTTTAATTAATTTTATTTTAAATTTGTTGCATTGATACGTTAGAGGATATTTTGTTCCAATTATTTGTGTACGTCTTTCCTTCTAGTATCTAAAAAAAATACATTGTTATGGTACAGCTAAAAAAATAAAGAATCGAACTTATAGCTTTACCGTGACCAAAAACTACCTTCTAATCTGGACCCTTCTCTCTCATAATCTCACCTAACTCCCATATCTCAAGATCTAATCTACGTTTTTTTTTCTCAAGATCTTCCATGGTTTTTCCTTCAAATCCTTGAAGAAAACCATAAGTATATACAACCGTCGATGAATGGAAGGTTTTGCTCACTCGCACTCTGTCGCTAGTGGTCTCCCTCTCAGTTAAGCCTTGTCTTCGTCAGCACCATAGGTAATATC
Organism: Glebionis coronaria; assembly: GCA_025667525.1. Lineage (NCBI taxonomy): Eukaryota > Viridiplantae > Streptophyta > Magnoliopsida > Asterales > Asteraceae > Glebionis > Glebionis coronaria. Next base: position 591,848,170 of record CM046879.1, on the reverse strand, counting down.
GGTAACCTCTCATATATATGAATTCAACATGTAGTTCAATTGTAAAGTTATAAATGTTTATTCATATCTATAAAGGATCTGATGATCTTCTAATTTAGTAGTTCATGTATTATGTAACATGATTAAGAAGGATATTGCTAAAAAGAAAAAGAATCCACCTAGTTACATACCATCCAAGTATGACAATAAAAACTAAAAAACATCAAATAACCTGATGATATATGATACACTAAAAGTTTCGGAAGGGCTTGTGAGAATTGTACATAAAGACTTACTCTGATGTGCGTATATTCAGATTGTGTATACGCAGCCAAAAAAAGTTTCCGAAGGGCTTGTGAGAATTGTACATAAAGAGTTAAAGAAACACCTATCTTGTTGACTGATACGTTCGAGCGCACACACCAAAAGGAAAGAAGATAATGCATGATATGTATAATCAAAGACCAATGATTATCGTAAGATGATATTAACAATTAGTTTTAAATTGTAGTATTTTTTACTTGTATAATTAATCAGGGAATTATTTCATGTGCATATTATTAATGATAGAAGAAATGAAGAACTACAAGGCAATAGAAGATGGAAGTGATTCAGAATCTTTTTCGGGATGTGATGACCAAAGAGATTAAGGGCGGCTATAGAAAAAGTCAGTTGGTTATAAATAGAAGAGTTTGAATATGATCATGACTAAAAAATGCTTGAGGTAGCAGACTATAATGGAAGAAATAAGGATGAACTAGAAGTAATACACAGAGGAATTGGTATCAGTTGAAGATTCGGTGCATAGGTTGTCTTTCGTTGTTAAAAGGTATGAATCTGTTACTCGTGTTCTATTTGATGCTAGATGTTACAATAGTAAAAGTAACTATCGAAAGTAGTATAAGTAACTATCAAAAGTAGATGTTGCGGTAGTATAAGTAAGTAATTTGTCAATTCCACTACATGCTGAGATGAGTGCATCTAATAGCTTACTAAACTATAACTTAAATTCAGATGGTATTATATGATGATAAAAAATAACCGTTTTACAACGCCCATCCCCCTTAAATGACCCAAAACATCGTCTTTGCTTGAGTTGATGGTTTTTGCAATTAAGACAATACAAAACAACTAAATTGAGGTGAACATGAGGAATAGGTCAACTGATCCATTTTATCGTATTAAGTGATATAGTAATTGAGCCTGGAAAAAACACAAAATAGCTTGTATCCACTTACATACACACACCAATAGAGTATTGACAAGCAGTCACCCAACCTCAAACCAAAAAGTGAATAATTAGGCATGAACTCGTTTTATTAACAAGTTACCCACGCTGTTCCCCGCCTAAATCTAATATCTTGTAGGATACAAATAATAGTTTATTGACTTTATTCTACTTACTATGTTGGAAGATCCATTATTCTGAAAAGTCTTCCTACCTAACCTGATCACTGTCCCTAAACTTTACCATCAAAAGAATGGTAAGTATGATACCGGAGAAGCACATATTTGTCATATCTTCTGTAAATGTATAGGTTATGTTTGTTGCATTTAGAAAAAAACTAGTATAATGGAATCACAAATTCCCGGCCAATGCCTATTTTGCATGATAATATTGTACAAGAACCGCTCTTCTTAATCTGGTAATAGTTTACAACACGAATTTCGCTTGTTCCTTTCTTTACCCTTGTTTTTAGTAGTATATAAAGATAAAATATATATTTAGTATATTGGACGACTATTCATTATTAGTAAATTGAAAAGAAAAAAAGGTTGGTGGGCAAACTAACCTGTGTGACCCGAAACAAACTTTTTAGAATAAATGCTTACGGCTCAACCCATTTGAACCGGATATGCTCGAACATACCCATGAATAATTTAATCGACCAATATTACTAGCTTTTAGCAACTAAAAGATGTCAATTATTGTACTGGATTAGCACTTATTTATGCTGATGTGAGTTTAAAACGCAATTATTATACTAATTACAAGTCGGAAAATACTAACAGTATATTAATTCTATGTGTAACAGGTATGTTGTTTCGGTGTGCTATAAGCTGTGAGCAGTGATTTGCAGAGAATATGTCAAGATGTCTAGGGTTGTAATCTCATATGTTTTCTTTTTCTGAGACAATGTACTGTTATAGCTATTTTGCACTGGATAAATTTGTGAATGTGCAACAGAATACTATTTTGTATTTTACTATCTATATACATGAATTTACATGTTCAATCATTTGAGACAGCGTATTTTATATAAAAAGAAACATATATTGCATTTCTGTTGCATTATAGAAGTGTCACAAATTAGTTAATAAAGTGTTGCACAGATAATGTCAAAGAACAACAAAAATTGTCGCCCTTGATATGTTAAAGTGTTGCGTGTTTAGTGTTGTCAAGTGAAAAAGTGTTGCATTTCATCAGTGTATGGAGTGTTGTATTTGAATATGAAAGTGTTGCACTTGTTATTAAAATGTGTTGCATTTGAATATAAAAGTGTTGCACCTTAGTGTATTAGTGTTGCACATGAGTACTAGAAGTGTTGCACTTGTGTTTAAAAAGTGTTGCCGGTTAAAGTAACACAAATGCTATGCATGGGCAACACTTTCAGAAAGAGTTGCATAATCCAATATAAGTGTAGCATATACCTAAGGCGACGTTGGATAAAATAGCACTTGATAAAGTGTCACATTATGCATAATGCAACATTTTTAAGACATAATACAACACTTTATGAGTGTCACCTTAGCTTTGTTTTGTTGTATCGTAACTTCAAAATAGGTTTAGCCCGTATCATACCTAGCTTCTATGTAGGTTCACCTCTAATCGAGTGAATGTCCCTTTACAATTTCATTTATTCAAACCATACGCTAACCTAAACCTAAGAAAACAAAGACAAAAAGTGTGATCAACTACACGCTTTATATGAAGTGTTAAATAAATGTAAAATGTTGAATCAATTGAACTTAAACTATGAAGGAGCTATATATAAAAGGGTTAAAGCTATAAATTACCAACGTACTTCATTTTTTTTCTCGATAATACTAATATAAAACATATACTCCCATTATCACCATCCTAAATTCATTATTTTTCTAAAGTTACAAACTTTTTCAAAATTGACTTACAATAGCCGGTTACCAAGTACAAATAACCTACACATCATTTGATTAGCAGGTCATTTTTATTTTACATTATTTATTTATATCCAAGTCACCTAATTCTTATCCAAATCACCCCACCTCACTAAACTTATCACTTCCCATATCCACTTTACTTCTTGTTCTATCCAAAATCAAAACCACATCTGATGCTACTTGGATCTACAATTCTCCACCAATAATGGCATTAGAGTCGGTGTAATCACATACTCCATATTCCTTAATATATTATATATGCAGATTCGAAGATGTGATTGAGCTTTTATCACGTCAAGTATTCAACCTCAAATGCAAGATTCAGTTTTAGAATCCGTTACTCGATACATGATAATCATCAAAGAAAAACATGTACTCATTGAAGTAAAACTTGTATTCATCAAAAGAAAAACATGTACCAATAATCGCAAGATTCAAGTATTCAACCCGGTGAAAGTAAAACATGTACTCGTCGAAGTATACATGATAATCATCAAGTTCCAAAAAAGAGGGAATATGGATGGATGGAGGTTACTATATAGAAATTTAACTCAACTTCTGAGCTTCGAAATGATTGGGATAGTGGATTGAATAACTTTTTTGAGTAGGAAATCACCTCAAATGATGAGCTTCCGTTATATTCCACTGCATTTGAAGTTGACAGCTAATGAAGGAAAATATATCCGGCCTTATTGTTGGTGGTCTTGAAGTCTTCATTCGATGTTAAGGGTTGTTTGTACTTTAACTTCCAATTGGAGCAGATGATGTTTAATAGGAACTGATTATGATGTTGATGAACCCTAACTGGAATATGGACTTAGAAGATACGAGGTTTTATGGTGGGGGTAAGATACGGGTACTGTTAAGAAAACCTAACTTGTTGGCATGTGGCTTGTATAAATTCAATAATAGTTAATGGCAGGTGGAAAAAGAAAATGACTTGGAAAATAATATAACGTTCCTAATATTAGCCGGTACCAACAAGTTTGGATGATTATAATAGGATTATATGTTTCATATTGATAATGTCGAGAAAAAAAGTAAAGTTCGTTGGTAATTTATAGCTTTAACCCTATATAAAATTAGATTACTTTCATAAGTTCATGTCTATTCCTTTATCCGGTTAAATTAAAAAAACGAAATAATCAAAACTTATATTCGTGTTATGACATGCAAATAATCTCTAGTTACACATGTTTTATTTCTTAGATAAGAAAAAAGAGAATTAATTCATATTATGTACTTATTGATATATTTATAAATAAAGCACCAACCATAATTAAAAAGCTGGAATAGCTCAGTTGGCCAGTTGGTTAGAGCGTGTGGCTGTTAACCACAAGGTCGGAGGTTCAAGCCCTCCTTCTAGCGTTTTTGGATTATTAATTTGCAAAAGCTAACACAATTAAAAATAACTAAAGGGGCATTCCGAGAATTGAACTCGGGACCTCTCGCACCCTAAGCGAGAATCATACCACTAGACCAAATGCCCTTTTTGTTTACTTTTTTACAATTAACTATTCTTAACCTATGTAAAATAGCTCAACGCAGTAAGAAGCTTATTACATAAAGTTTTGATGTCCTTTTGTTCTTTGTTATGTGTGTGCAGCGAATGAATACTCATTTGGAGTGATGACTCCTAGCTCTCTTATGCTATTTTAAAAAATATATCAAAAAACTTTCAAATTTAAATAAGCTTTTTTGAATTTCAAAATGTTTATTTTTAACAGCTTATACTTGCAACATTTCAACCAGAAAACTTTCTGAAAATCATACAGTAAACAGTTTCTTATTCATTCTAATATCCACTTTTAAAGGAACACAATATGCAGAAAATGTCTAAATAATTAAGCAAATACCAAATGAGCAAAACTGCTATTCTGCTCAACACTCACAAAACTGCTTATTTGATTATTGTTGTACTAAACATTGAAACGCACTATTTATGAAATAACTGTTGTTCAAGTTCCGCTTCATCTTCAACCATATTTCTCTTTTTCTTCTTATTGTCCTTAGCTTCTATTGTCAGGAATCTCACCAACAAGTATCTTAATTTCACGGCTTATACACCTAAAAAGTTGAAACAGAGTTAACAAATGTTTAAGTCAAGTAATTGTTTTTATGTGAGCTCAAGTAAACAACTTACTGAGTGGAGAAACTCTTGATAAAACCACTTAGAAGCACATCAAGATGGTCAAAAGATTGCATGTAAGTTGCAAATGAGTACTCGATAGAGATTCAGGGCATCGGTGCATGCAACCAGAGAATGGATGGGGTAACTTCTAACAAAAGACTTGAAGCACAATCCATTATAATCCGGATAGCTTATGCCAGGATCGCATAATTTCTCACTTGTCTCCCTATTGTAACCGTAACCACGAAACAAACCCCAGCCTTGAATTCAAATGTGGCTAGCAATTTAAAAAGGAATTGATTAATTTGGATAAAAATGACCAAGCATAAGATAGATAAAAAAAACATAACCCTCCGACACCAGAGTTTCAAGTTAATAAGATTGTACCGTAGTTTGTTTTCCGAGACCACCCATTGCAACAACGAAAGCACAGCAACATAATCGCCATGACACATGCCACATCCTTCTCTCCTGGCCAAAATTCATGAGTTCTGTGTACCCGACCATGCTTATATAGTCTTCCTATATCGTTTTTTTTTTTTTTTTTTTTTTTTTTTTTTTTCTTCCTATATCGTAAACATTCAAACGAACAAGTCAGTAATTGTAACAAAAAAGTACTCACACCAAAACACCAATTAATAGCATGTATCACATGTTTCGCATATATTAATCCATACATATGATAACAGAGATATAACCATATTTATATTTTAGACCCAAATATATAAAGCTCGCTAGTAAAGATGATGAAATCAAATTGTATAAAAACATGAAACTAACCTTGTGTGTGTGATAAAAGAAGAAATCTCAATACTGTATAATACAAAGCTTCTGATGTGATTATTTATGGAGAAGTGGTAGGGTGAAAAAGAGGCGGGAAATATGTTGAAGATTGGCGCCAAAATATTCTTCTAGGCAACCCACATTTATGAGATACGAGCATTGGTAGTTCGCCATTAATGATATCGTTTCATATTTAATGTTTACGTTTCGGGAAGTGATTTGCACACTCTTCATATTGATTAAGACACTCTAAATTGGTGTGTCTTGACACATATACCCTTATAAATAAAACATGATTAAAAATGAATGAATGGTATATACATCAAGACACAATAATTTAGAGTGTCCCAATCAATATGAAGAGTGTGCAAATCATCTCCCTTACGTTTCCTTTACAAGTTTTGTTTTTAATTATTTGTCAATTTTCAAAATACCAAATCAGCTTGGAAGTTTATTATTATAAAACTTTCAAAAAGATGATATTTTCGTTTCAAAATAAATTTGCACTATTAACTTTTAAATTCAATCGTTTTTAATTTTAGTTTTAATTTATCTTGCTTTATTTTTTATGCATAGTATATGAACTAGTTTTAATACCCGCGCATGTACGTGATTTAAATATAAAGGATAAAGTAAGTAATAATTTCGTTATTACGATTTTATGTATATGTTTTTTAAATATATATTATTGTAATATATAGAATTTCATTTATTTATTTTCATCTCACACCGATTTCTGAGGTCGTGTATTCATTTTGATATTTATATTCATATTAATAATAATTTACGTAAATTGCATTGTTTGACTTTGTTAAGTGTCAAAATGGCAAATAGACAATACTTTGTATATTTATTTGAATATTTATAATAATGCGATTTGTTAATTTTTTTAATATAACATATATGTTGTATTTATAAAATATAAAGTATAGAGAATATAAAGTTTAAGGGGTATTTTATTTATTTAATAAAGTTACTAAAAATATGGAAAATTATAAGTTTACATTTAATTTCATCTAACTTATTTAAAATTCAACCACTAAATTTTTATTAATCTCCTTCTCATTTTTTAAGTTTTATTTTTACAAATATAACACATATATCTTTGTGTGTTTTCATCAAATTCCTCCACCAAATTTTTTAATTTTGACTCAATTGATTTCAATTTTGACTTTTTTTCACCAATCTCATCGCTCGATTTTGCTTATGTGTCAAAATTAAACCATTTGATTGGTCCAATTATTTTTTCTACAACCTCCATTTTTCAATAAAAATCCTAAATAACCTAATTCTTTTATTATATAAAAGATAGATTGAGATATAATATATTTTTTTTAAAAAATTTTGATCAAGTATTATATAACTAAAACAAAGTAATTTAAAGTTAAAATTGAAAAAGAATAATTCCAAAAATTAAAAATGAATATTTATTTAGGGAAAAATAGAGTATAAATTAATTTTGTTAGATTTAAATCAATTATTTTGCAAAAAATAATAAAATAAAAAATACAATGATTATATGTTTTTGTTAAATAGATTATTTTTGTGTCGTGGAAAATAATGTTGGGATGAGGACAGTATACTATTAGGTATGTGATATTGTTTGCGTTACAATTCGACCTAGCTCGTTTTTAGTTGTACAAAATTTGACCCATCTTTTTATGAAATCAAATTGTATAAAGCTCGCAAGTAAAGATGATTATTTATGGAGAAGTGGTAGGGTGAAAAAATGCGGGAAATATAGTTTCGAGCTATTTTTTGGGCTTAAGCTTGATAAAAGCTTGGCTTGATTGAGCCAAGCTTGAGCTCGAACTCGAGTTGTTTGATAAAAGTTTGGCTTGATTATAACTTTATCCTCCAGTAAGGCAGTAACACAATTGACTTGAGAACAAACAAAGATTGCTACCCGACACTCATGTGGTTGAGGCTAAATGCTAGTAATGATCAAATGTGTACTACAACTAATTATAATAAAAGTTGAAGATAACATGAAAATCGAGAAGTATGTGTAACTATAAAAGTTGTTGTAATTACTTGAACCAAGAGTGAAGAGCTGCAACTTTGTTTATGAGAAGTAAACTAATCTTTGTCCTTAAATCAACCATTGGAGCTCACAAAGGGGAGGTGGTAACTCATTGTCGTTTACCTTTAACAAAAATTAACTAAACACATCATTATTCGAACGAGTTGGTTGTTGGTCCATATTTAATCTTTACTAAGGGTTTTTCTCCGCGCTTCGCTGTGACGCGAAGGGAGGGCGTTTTTGGCAAGAGTTTTACTTAAGAGGACATATGACCTAATTTACCTGTTGTCATGAGAGCTGATTTTATTGCAGCAGGTGACCAAGTGGGGTGAAAAGACTTAAAATAGGATGCAGCCGCAGCAACATGAGGGCATGTCATTGATGTTCTAGATGCTATTTGGTAATGCAGAAACCGTTTGTCATAGAATGGATGACCAGTCGTGTAAATGATTCTATAGGTGCTACAACAATTTTGATTCCTTTGGTCTTTTCCAGATGATCCCTTCTTGGTTGCATCGACGAATTCCAGCCCGCTTGTATAACTGCATAAAAGAACACCATATAAAATTCTTGTCAGATAAAAAATTTCAGGTCCATAATAAGACTTATTATCAACTGGGCATTTATAACTAAGTTAGCGTATTCTAGGTTGTGAAGAACGATCCCGTTTAGCAAGATTAACTGTTACACCTGCAACGTCATCACAACCATTAAGAATATGCCATTAGCCATACACTTGCTTGGGAAAAGCATGAAATGTATGATCACAACCACCTATTGGTGCATTTTGTTAGTCAAACTAATACAGCAACTCATTCTAAATCACAAAATTTGAAATACTCATTGGCTAAAGTCTTTTGTCCATGTTTATAGCTTTCACAAAATCTAAAATCCCATCTAACATAACTATCGCCAATAACGGTGTAACAAAACAAAACTGAACATAACAAACTTGACATAACTCGGACTCGCTTATTTGGAAGGAAAAAAGAGTACTACAGTTTGTATCGTTATATCCTTCCTAAAAATCCATTACAAATGGGTTATAAATACACCAAGAACCCATATTTTTTAGATGTTATATGAATTCGAAATAGTATCAGTACAAATTCCAAACAATTGCTTATATTAAGAATAAGCCAACATTTCAAACAACATCTTATTTAATCATCGTTCGTTTTGATGATGCATATTACGTATTATCTTTCTCTTAGTAACACCTTTGACTTACGGAATCAAACACCTTGATTAAAGACTCTAGGTACATTCAAAATATTCCAGAACAGTTAATAACATTTCCATGATATATGATAAGTTAAAACCATAACAAAATGATGATTAGATCAACATGCTTCATAATATGAATACATATTATACTACTAATTGGTGATTTTAGACACTTAATATCCGATGTGGTAACACTATTAACATTTACTACATTTATCAGTTCTAGATTACATGATCTTTTTTTATGAGTAACATTTACGGATCTTGTTTGTTCCTCATAGGGCTATTATAAGTCTCGGTTCAATTGATTTTATGTCTCCATATTTATACTCAACTCGTATGGGCCTAGTTCAGAGGATATGTCTAACTCGTATACTTATTTGACCCCCAAATAAACCACATAATCAAATATATAGCTTTTACATCTACACATAGAGTAAAAATAATTAATTGTGAAACATAGACCCAAACATGTTTTACCTGCTTATCTTTGTCTTCCAGCGAATTGGTCAGATCAATGAAATTCATACCGACTTCATCATCCATCTTCTTTTGTACCTACAGTAATAAAAAAATGATACACATATGGTTTAGTGCCGTGCTTCATATAATAAGCTATTGTTACATGTGAAGAAAAGCATATGATGTCGAGTGTGTCGTACTTCGTAATCAAAGGGACCGCTTAAACAAACCACGTCAAATTGAGCAAATAGAGTATAGTAGAGACTTGATCAAAGACGATAACAGGAAAAAGTTGCCACAATTTGACATGAACATTTAATTATGACCTGAACTGTGTGTTCCAAACAATCAACTTGTAATTCAGAAATTTTATAGACATGTAATATATACACTTTTATTTACAGACACGAAAAATGGTCATCCGCTAACCCCAACATCGATGGCCACTTGGCTTTTGGATTTATCTCTGTTAATAGTGTTACCACATCTCAGATTAAGTGTCTAAAATCAGAGAGACCTGGCCTAGTATATTGGCGTTAACAAAAAACGCATAAACTTCAGGTACCTTTGATGGAGGTGTTTAGGTTAGCTTACTTGCCCTAATTATTCGCGTAATTTTTGGAAAAACGGATAAGCTCACTTCTTAAGCCTGGAGACCGTAAGAAAGATCAATTGCGTAAATAATAATACATTTGAAAAATTAAGAAGCCCGAAAAGATGCATAAATATGTGCATATACCTGTTGTCCCTTATATATGATGATTGTATAGCACGAATTAAAGAAAGAAAGGAAGAGATGAGAAGAATTCTAGAGAGAGAAAGTAGTGAGAGAAAGTAGAGAGAAAAATGGTTGGTGAAACTTGTGGAATATTAGATTAGAGAAAATGAAATGAACCAACACCCTTCCTAACATGCTAGGAAGGGTTTATATAGCCTTTGCTTACATGTAGCTTAATGGGCTATATGATCATGGGCCGGGCTTTCCTTTTGGGCTTTGGTTACTTATTAATGAACCTTAGCTTAAAGTTAAGCCCGTAATTACACGACTAATATACTACCTATTACAACGTTCTAAAATACGATGCATAATAAACATATGACCGAGCATTCTTGTTTGGCTCAATATTTTGAGGCTAACAATCTCCCCCAATGAGAGGTCATAAACCTTGGTCATTTAGGAAATTTGTAGAGATTACTAATCTCGCCATAAATGAGTCTTGAACGTGTAATCGTAGCCTTGTTTCTTCATGCTGTGATCTTTGAGCCTTTGTCGTTGTTTTTCGACTTTGTCTTTAAGCTTGAGATCTTCAAATCATCCTTGACTTGTCTTTGCCATCTTGCGATCTTGTGTCGTCATCCACATGCTCACACTATTAATTGTTGAATATGTCTTTAGGCATGAGTATGTGGTTTCTGAATCATTAACTTTGCTGAGTACACCGTGACGCCACCTTCTCGAGACAAAACATAGACACGGACAGAATGGCTTTGACATTCGTCCTAAATCGGTAGCGTTTTACCTCCGGTCGGTGAAGACCGTTATACGATATTAAATATCGTACCTGTGATCAGGTAGATTCAATTAAGAATCTCCTTGACAGGGTTTCGCGGCTGTACTAGCCGTTCTCTTTACTCGACCGTCTCAAAGCAAGACTGCGAACATAAAGAGTGAATCAATTGGATAAATATCCGCTTGATTAAAGTCGTCAATTCAAATTCCTGGAACAAGTTTGATTCATTAAGAATCTTACCATTGTTGCTTTCCAGTTGACACAAGCTTGATTCATAAGAATCTCGCAAGTTACTGATGAGACTGTATTTATACATAGTCTCATCGTCCAAAATGGGCTTAAAACGCTTAAAATATCGTCAAAATACCCATATAGGTGCCTATGTTTGTTCATTGTGTATTTTAGGTATGGATATCGTGAATTCACCAAAAGATCAAAGGAATCAAGCAAAAACGAACACGGGAAACGAAGCCGCACAAAGAACCGGACCCGAATCATGATTTTTCTATCAAGTCCTTGAAGTTTGAAGATTTGGCAAGATTGGTCCTTCTACTTTTGAAGACTTGACATTTTATACCCTTGCAAATCTCATTATTGCATATTGGGTCCCTTAAATGTTGAGATATTATATTATTGGTCCTTGAAGAATGCATTTATTGCATAATTAGCCCTTTAAACAAAGTTTGGAAACTTTTGTGCCAGAATTGACAAGATAGGCAAAGATTTTACAAAGAAAATCAAAGTTTATGGCTGTTTGAGTTCAAAAGACAAGCATTTGGAACATGGGGGGTCAAAACTATCAAACAACCAAACCCCACTCACCACTCATAAAACGCCACCTCACCCACTGACCCGTTTAACCCAACCATACCCGTCTTAACCCTACCCAAACCCACCTTTATACCCAACCAAACCCAAACCCAAGCCCAGTCAATACACCCGACATCCTTAATCCCTCACCCACTCACAACCCTCCACGTCACCTTCCTTAACCCACCAACCAATCACATCTCTCCCCTCATCCACCTCACCATTCCACCCACACCTAAAATATATTTATTAACAATATGTTTAAACTAAACAGATTAGTGGGAAACATCATTTTTAAAACCCAAAACGAATCAAACCTTCCTATTCATCACCACTAATCCCTTAAACCCTAAATTCCTAATTACCCTAAATCAAGGGGTTTTTCTCCCAAATCCTCCAGAACACCAATTACTAACACCCTCATCCCATCCCACTCACAAAACAGCTCACGCGTGACTCCAATGGACCCCCCCGTCCTCCCCTGTCTACCCAAATTTGGCATAAAGAGAATCCTACAGCCATCAAACGTTCCAAAACGTTTTCCTTTGTCCCCAAGGACCAAATGAGCGTCCAGGATCATCACATGACAGCTATCATCACATGGGACTGCCAAAGACCAAGTTTGAAGTCAAATATGCCAAAAAGATCCGAATCTCTCCAAGGGCATTGTGGGAATTGCAATGTTTAGGGTTTTGCTTTTCTAGAATAGTCTCTTATAGCTTATAAAAGGAGAAGCCAACATGTGGCATTCCCTTTTGTTCCAGATTTTTGTAATAAAATTTAAACCTATTAATGAAAATGAAAAGTTTAGAAAATGCAAATCTCTGAGTTCCTTTTTATTCCTTGTCTTAGTATAATTTGTTTATTGTTTAAAAATTAGTTGAGTTTTAAGAAGTTTTCATGTTAAAGAAATTTTCAGAAAAATTGGTCAGTTAAGAGTTTTTGAAAGAAGCAATTTCCATAAGACTGATTCCAATGCCCACATGAAGTGAAAGTGGACTGTGGGCTTTGATTTCAGCTTATTGTCAAGATTCTGTCAAGTTTTTAGTGGTTTCAACTTTCAGTTTTTTCAAAGATTTATTTAAAAATCTATTTTTTTTATTTTCACTTACCATTTTACTGTAGCCAAAGCCATAAGCTTGCAACTTGTGGACTTTGGTGTACTTGTAGTGTGTTCCTTGTCTTGTGGTGGTGTGCAGGTTTCACCAAGCAATAGCAACTATCATTCTCCATTCCATTTCATTAAGTTTTTGAAGACATTTTGGGCTTAGGGTCCACTTTGGATTCCTCCAACAAGCCATCTCTACACGTCCACAAGCCCATAACAGTTCACTCACAAGCCATTGGAAGGCAATCAGCCCAGGTATAAGGCTTGAACCCCGTTGGCATGTTCTTGTGAAAATTTTTATGTGATTTGTTGATTTGAGAGAAATTGGTGTTAATTGTTAGTTCAGTGCTTCATACATGTTTGTTTATGTCTTATAGGCATATTTGAGTAGTAGTTAATCTGTTTTAAAAGGTTTTGGATACATTTAGTTTGTAAAATTCTTGGTTTCTGATATTAAGGGCTGTTTGGGACAAGGATTTAAGCCAAATTTCAGACAACTTTTGGCTTATAATCTGCCTATACATCCTTTATTTAGTATCATTAGGTGTTATCAGCTTTTGGTTTAAAGTTTGGTAGAGTAAAATAGGTTTTGCATGTCTAATATTTGGTTAAAATCAGTCAATAGCAATCAGTAGACTAAAACCAATTTGTTTTGAGTTTTTATGGTTTGAAATCTTTGAATCTGTTAAGATATATGTTCCTCTAGGGTTGTTTGTTAGTTGGTGATGATTTGGTAGTGTTTTGAGCTCACTATTGTGGTTTATATCTCACTAGAATACCAAAAGTATCAGCAACTGTTCATCAGTCAAGGGATAGGTTCATCAGAAACCTTGATTGGTCATATTTGTGAAATTTTTGCTAGTTAAGTGTGTGTTTTTGTGTTTATACTGACTCCCCACACTTCCATGAGTGTGGGGGTGCCTTTGTTTCCAAAATACTCCAAGTAACAAGCAAGATACAAGCTTAATTGTCCACAGACCTGTTTTTAACACAAGCAGTGGGAACTCCTTTCCCACTGCTAGCATTTGTGTTCCCACTGCTTAGCTACAAGACAGAAAGTGATCACATGTCACTTTCACATTCTTAAAATTTTGTCTTTTGTGGGTTTAAATAGGAATTAGCATTTGATTCTTTTTCCAATATTTTTCATTTTTTATTTCTAATTTTTTAGTATAATTTAATTTCCAGTTACTGTTCATTTAGTATTTTTAGGGTTTATTGCTATTTTTAATTACTTTTTAATTAAACTGTTTTTGGAATTTAGTGTAGAAAATATATATTTTTCAGATTTAATATTTTTCTTAGGTTTAGAAAATTAGTTTAAGATTTTTGGTTTAAAAATTAGTTACTGTTCATCTTTTTAATTATTTTTTATAATTAATTAGGGTAATTAGGGTTTAATTAATAAACTGTTTTGTCTTTTAGTGCAAAATTTTATATTTTTCAAACTTTTTCAATTTTCTACTGTTCATTAGGATAATTTAAGATTTTTAAAATTGTTAGATTAATTTTGTCATTATTTTATTATTTTCTAGGATTATTTTAATTTAAAAATAGTTTTTAGTGATTAAAAAATAGAAAAATAGTTTTTAAAATTTAAGAAAAATAGTTTTTAGTTTTTAAATAATATAAGTTAGTTATTAGTTCAATAAATTAATATTTTGGACATTTTGTTAATTATATTTAATTTTTGGGCTTTAATTAGCATTAAAAATTAAATATTTAATTAATAAAAGGTTTTAAAATATATTTGTTGGATTTTTATTCTTATTTATATTATTTAAGACTTAGTTAATCATTTAATTAATTTTTAGGTTTAATTTTTAATTTCGTCACGTTTTACGTATTTACGTTAGCGTTTTACGTCATTACGTCGTAGTTTAATTGTAGTCGTAGCTCGTCTTTTATTTTTCTCTCTTTACACCAAAAACGTCACTAATCCAAACATTGTTATTTTACATAATTGGCACACATAATTCACACCTCCTTCGAGAACGAACTTGGAATTTATTCGGTTTTACGTTTTTCCTAAAGCGTACAACTTAATACTTGCCGCACTTATACGTTGTTTTCCTAAACACGTATATTTATTCCTACATCAGTTACCTACCGTAGCGCTGTTTGAGGTTGACGCTAGAAGGATTTCCATTCGTCACTGTGAATATTTAATGAATATCACTCTGAATGTTCTGGCAAGACTATAAAGATATTGCGTAGAAACCTGAAACGAGTTTGAATCAATTCAGAATCAAACCACTGTTGCTTTTCAGTTTTGCACATGTTCAATTCATAAAGAATCTTGCATATGACCTACCGCAGTGCTGTTTGATGTTAACACTGGAAGGATTTCCACTCATCATTGTAAATACTAAGTAGTATCACTCTGAGTGTTCTAGCAATATCACAAGGATATAGCGTAGGACTCTCTTGATCTTCATCCGTGTGTCCTAACGAGATTTGATTGATCTCTTGGCTCTAGACTCTATTAGTGCACTTTTAGTGGTCGGAGGCTGGAGCAGATGCCACCTATTCAATATCAACTATCTCGGAGTGAGAAAGTCAATAGAAGTCGTGTTGATCTCCGTGACAATAAAACAAACTTCTTTTGAGAGAAGCCTGAGTAGCTAGGAAAGGGTTGTGCTTCACATCACTGGGTCCATGATGAGTTTGTCTTCATGATGAGTTGACCCGGTTTCTGCCTAAGTTGTATGGAGGGCTTCTTTCTTTACACCCTTTATCCTTACATTTCTTTTTCATTCTTCAACCCCTTCAATGCTTACCAAGACATCATTACTAGCACCTTGTTGTGATTGTTCCAGTGCTAGCATCAGTACTTAGTCGGCATTCAGCTACGTTCACATTCTACTCCATCTTTCCTAAGGACTTCTAATAATCTATTGGATTGTCCCTGGGAAGATCCCTCCGGTTCTGGTTGGATCATAGGACTTAAACCTAACCACCCTTTTGACACCAATAACGTCGTGAATTAAAGATGTTGTGGGTATTTGATCGTAACCATGAAAACCACTTTAAATTCTAACAAAGTGTTTGAAAGACATTTAACACCTTGCTAGTTTTGTCGTTTCAGAAATGCTCCCCCTTCACATGTGCATTGATAATCGAAAGTGTTTCGCACATGTAGGTAAGAGTTAAAGTGCTTGAGTCTTATATTAGATCACATTTTAATCACATTTTCTCCCCCTATCTCTAATATGTAAAATCTTTTGATATTAGAGATACCAAATTTGATTAAAATATATTTTGAAAAATAGTCTTGAAATCTCTGGGAGAAAGATGTGTTAATCTTTTGCATGAAGTTAAAATGCTCCCCCTCAAAAATTGATCCAATTGAATTGTCATTGTGAGGATATGATCCACATTTCGCTTTTTGAGGATGGGAGTTGCTGAACACACAATTTTTGAAAGATTTTGAATATCATTGAAAAATTCTTGAAAAAATTGTGTTCAACGCTTTTTGAAAAATCCATTCTTTTTGTCGAAAGGTTTTTCTAAAGCATAAACTTGAGTTCATAGACTTTGAATGTCTTGACGAATCCACTCAAGTGTAAGAAGATTTAACTTCTTTTGCTAAGGGTAAGAGCACGAAATCGTACACTCCCCCGTGAATATAGTTCCGGGTTGCAATCTGAAAGTAATTACAAGCCATTGTGTTGAGCTCAAAACGTTGAATGTTTTGTGACAAGCTCAACCCAAGATAGATTGCTCTACCCGTTGGTTAGGATAAGTTATCTTTAAAGATACACTTTCCTTTATATGAAGTTCGAGTTACAGTCTGACATTTAACTGTAAGTCGTTTACATGAGCTTAAAAACTTTGAATGTTTTTATCGATAGCTCATGACCGAGAAATTTTATTTTCCCGTTGTTGAGGATAAGTAATCATCGTGATCAACTTTCCTTTCTTTGAAGTACGAGTCACAATCTGAGGTAATTGTAAATCATTGAAATGACATGTTTTGAAAACTATTTACAACTTTCATTCGAGCTTTATGTACACACCCGTGTCGTTATTGAGCGACATTTCTAGGTACGTCCATATTATCGATACTGAAAGACATGTCGAAAAGAATATTTTTGGTCTTTTGAAAGTTTTTCCATTTTTTTTTTGTTTTTCTATGGATATTTACATTTTATTATATTTTTGTGTTTTCTCAAGTTTTTCGAAAATAATCCAAAATAGACTTTTGTACAGCAGAAGAAGGTGATATAGAATGTACAGAATTGGAACCCTTTGAAGAAGGAGAAGTGGGTTCAGAATCCGCTGTTGTACCTGCAATCACAGAAGAAGAATTTGCACAAATACTAGAATTAGGAGTAACAAATTCCTTTTCAGCGTGTAGAACAGTAGCATTAGTGCTGGTGCAGGTGTCGTCACTCTTCTCTATTGGAATCCACTTAAGACCAACTTCTGTGAAGATCCGACCCGTTGGTTTCCACTGACGACTAGATTTAGGAGTAGCTTTCTCTTGCACAGCGGAAGACTTCTTTGGAGAGAAACTATGTCCTTTTTGAATCCACGTTTCAGATTTGGTGTGGTTGATTTTCTTTACGACGGGTTTGTATCTCCTTGTTGTCTTATGGGATTCTGTATTCGATCTCCGTTCAAAGGAACGAGATTTGACCTCATAGAGGTATTGCAAAATGCAATGGTCATGATTTCCATTGTGAATGCCCTTTTTGCAAGTGGGACATACAGGGAATTTTTGATTCACGAAAGTACTTGTATTTCTTTGTTTTCCAAATCGTTCAGGCGTAGTGTTTGAAACACGACTATTCATGGATGGTTTCCAATTCCTAGATTGCTAAAGAGGGATCCTAGGTTTTGGTTGACTACCATTAGGAGTGTGTAGAACTCTAGCGGGATTTGGTGAACTAGGTTTTTCATACACTGGTTTGTCTTTCTGAATCTTCCCTTTTTGTTTCGCATCCTCTAGGTTGTGGGTATGAACGAGGTCATTTGAACCTACAGATTCCTTTGTGGACGTGAATGTCACACGTTTTGGAGGATTCCTAGAAGTGCTAGGTGCATTCACATGGTTGGGTTTAGCAACAATGTGCTTTCTAAATGGAGGAACATAGGGTGATATGGATGGTTTTGGAACACTTGGTTGCACATCAGTCTTAGGGGGTAATCTAGATTTCATATGAGAAGAATTGGAGAACGGAGTCGGTTTTCCTAAGATAGATAACTTTGAATCCTTGTAGGCATTCGGTTGTCGAACCACAAGTTTCTTAATGCTAGGTTCCACGATTTTCCCACCCATTTTAGCAACGAGTTTCTGCAACTCTGCTATTGCTCTGTCCCTGTCTTGTAATTGAGCTTTCAACCCTTGAATTTCTAAATTCTGTTCATTCATTTCTCGAAACGTTTGGGAAAGTTTTTCTTGCAATTTATTATCATGTGGAAAACTACCAACGTCTTTTTGTAAAGCAAGTTCAAGAGAATGACAATGTTTTTGAAGGAAATCAGTTTTGTGTTGAAGTAACTCAAAAGCCTTTTTGTCAACATTTTCTTTACGTTTCGAAAGCTCAATTTCAAGACGTTCACATTCTTTGCTCTTATCAAGATATTGGCATGCAACTTCAGAATATTCATCAATATCAGCACAAGATGTAAAATAAGCACACGTAACATCTTTAGAAACGCATTCTTGCAAGAGTAAATCATATTCATCTGAGAAATCAGACTACTCCATTAGAAGATCATCAATGTGTTTCTCAAGAGATTCAACGTATTTTAAATCATCATACATTTCAGTCCGAATGAACTCCTCAAGTTGAAGAACAGTTTCTTTAATCAACGCCGTGTTAGGAATTAAGAGTTCTTTCACAAGCAAGGTAATATCTTGAGGAATCGGACGTGTCCACGCAGCATTTTCACGTTTGGCCCAGTCTCTTTCAACAATAGATTTAACATTATCTATGTGGTGTTTAAGAATACCTAATGTTTTCCTACTCTTGCTTTTAGATTCATCTAGAGGGAGGTAGTTTATGTATTTGTAAACATTAGATTTCTTAGGGGCAAATGCTTTCTTCCATTGAATTCTCTTTTGTTTGCATTCTAGAAACACTTCCTCACGAGTTTTCTGAGTTTGTTTGTTGAAAAGACCATAAAGACTATTCTCATAAGCATAATTATATGGTTTCACAAACTCCTTATTGACAAGTGGTTGACTATCATCATCCCAAAGGGCAGTCTCTTCACTATTGGCACTAACAGGCATGCAATCAAGATCTGTCCTTTCAGTCTCATCAAGATAAAGACACGGGTTCGCAGCTTGAGCTTTGGCAAGGTACTCAGGACTTGCAAAGCTAGCTTGACCCTTAAACATCGATGGAGGTGCTAGCATTCTTACGGATTGAATAGAATCATGCGTTTTATAAACAACTTTCTTCAAAAATTCGACTTGTTCTTCTAATTTTGTTACTTTTTCAGTTTCTTTATCGTATCTACTTTTGAAGTCTTGTTTTAACGCATCTACCTCTTGTTTCTTATCCTCAAGAATTTTAGCAGAATCAGTAGTGGTCATAGAGAGTTTTTGTTCAAGTTCATTAACTTTGGTATTGGCTAGGTACGTTTTTTGATGTTCATCCATTAAGAAAACATTATACTGACGCTTCTCTTTAGCTAATAACTCAAGAGTTGTATTATATTTGTTTTCAAAATCGTCCTTTTGACTTTTTAACGCACTTCCCTTGTACCCCTCAAGCTCTTTGGTCTTTTGAAGAAGCTCAGCCCTATTACTTTCAAGGGTCTCATTAGATTTAATTAGAGCGGCTTTGCATTCTTCAAAGTTTTGAGTGAGCGCTGCGTTTGCCTTCTTTAATTGCTTTTGACTCTTTCTAGTTTCATTGACATCTTTTTGTAAACTAGCAATTAAATTAGCAAGCGCGACACGCTCCTCATCATCATACTCATTTGCATGTTGATCATCCTCAAACTCATTATTGCACATGTCTGATGAATTTGGTGTGGTATTGCTATCAACCTTTTCTGTCATACATGTATCAATAAGGTTTGTTGTTTGATCACTATGCTCATGCGTATTGGCATTGGCAAACACATTAAATTCAGCATTGTGTACCTCTTCCAATGGCTCAAAATCGTAAACAGGACCATTATCATAGGAAGGTGTATTGCTGATGACATTCTCAGAGTCGATGTGTTGTTTGTCAGAGCTGCTGTTGTCTTTCCCAGAGTTGTTATGTTCATTCTGCTCACCATGCGTTGTTTTCCCTGTTCTGCAGCTGTCAGTTGCATTACTCGATATTGTCTCGTTACTTACAGTTGAGACTGGACTCGTATCCACTCCATGAATCTTTGCAACCGTGCACTCTTGCATTTTCAGCCTTTTGTCATTCATCTTCTTGATCATGTCTTTTGCATGAAGTAGGCGTTCATCCAAAAGCCTTTCAATTGATTCCATGTTTCCAAAAATCAAGTCTCTGAATGATTTTGCTTCCATTGTAGTGTAGTCTTTGAAGTGTTGATTTGCATCTCGAACTTCGGACTCAAAATTGGGATTCTTGAATAGCTTTGAAGCAAAGAATGGTTGAAACGGTGTTCTGAGTGTTTTGAAGGCTTTCTTGGAATTTGTCTCATGGAGGTTTTTGTTGAGTAATTCATTCTCAAGATTCTTCAAGTGGTCTCTTAAGTCATAAGTGAACGTGCGATGATCATTTCCGAAAAAGGAATGAAAAGCACGCATATACAAAGGATTGTACGAGAAGGTCTGTAACACCCCACTTGGATAAGTGGACCGTTACGTGTATTTATGGCGTGTCATCAAAGCATAAGGTAAATGTCCTAAAACATTAACTGACCATAACGGAAATACCGGAATCAAACATCGGCAATCCAAACATAAGCCCAAAACATGAAAAATAAAATACTGAATGAAAGGACTAAACAATGTCCGAATAAGCAGAATACTGTAAGAAATGCAAAATGTAAGAAGTCTGGATAGCTTCCATCCAAATGCACATGCGCTTAGAATCCTAAAAGCGTCCCGGTGTACCTGCCGTTAGAACATGAAAGGAACTACGGCTGAGCATAACGCTCAGTGAACGGATATAAAACATGATAAGAATATATTGAATGAAACAAACGATAGAATACTGAAACTGTAAGACTGATATGTAACATGAGGTAGAACTCTGCATAAAATCTGCGAAACCTGGTTCATATATACTGATACTGAAATATAACTATTAATTCTGAAAACATGCATTTACTGTATTTTATTTGCCAGAGCTTATATAGGTCACGTGCTGTAACAACCGTGCATGAATAACTGGAGGGGTGACCTCGTCATGCTGTAGAGGGGTGACCTCTAAATAACTGTGCTGGGTGGAGGGATCAGCTCCAATGTGAAGGATGTAGAGCACACACCACATTCACCCTGATAAACATGAAACACTTATAAGCCTAGGATGCATCCATACGCCCCACTAAAAATATACTGATAAAATGGCCAAGCTGAGCTGAGTGGGACGATGCAGGATATCACTCTCCTGCATGTGAGTCACGACACCGGTGCCTCTAGTGTCGTGGTTACGGTACCTCCGTAACTAGTACATAAACTGGTCGTGCTTGTATATAATGCTCAGGCAATTCATTTAGTTATTAACATGATTACTGATAAACTTAAACATATACTGGGGAAAACATTTGGCTGCAGACGGGGAATCCTAATCATGCATAGGAAAGGAAGTCCTTACTGAAAGGACGGGAAATCCGTACCTCGTGTCCAGAAATGAAATGAGACAGAAAGCTGAAAGATCGACTCTGACTTCACGGATACTACATAAATACGGACGGAAAATAAGTCGTCTAAATACCGTTTGCTGTTACTGATTCTTATATGTTCTAGTTTTAATTTAATTTATTCTTGTATTACTATTTATGTATAATCTGATTAATCTGATAGTCCGGTGTATTTCTGATAATCTGACTGGTCTTTAAATATTTGCTAAATAACGTATAACCTGTGTTCCTGAATGCTGTATATTGTACTGAAGCATGTTATTATACTATTACTATAATTAGTAACTTGCCATAACTAGAAAGTTTCCCGAATTAGAAAGTTTCCTGAAATAGAACGTTTTCAAAATAGTTCCTTTAATTTAAACCCTTGATAAATCCTATGTTTTAAACAATTAACATGACAAAACGATATCGATATAATTTTATTAATAAGATAATAAAATCGACAATTAAATTTCTTTATTTATAAATCCCTTTTAAAATGATTTAAAGCATTTAAATAATCCCGTGCAATAATTATTATAAGCGATTCCAAAAACTCGTGCTAAGTTTTAAGATAAGTCTAGCCAAACAGTCCCTTATTGTCTTTTAAACTGTTAACCAAACACCCCTAAATCTGTCCTTAAACCCACTGCCAAACGCACCCATAACTGTCCTTAAACCCACTGCCAAACGCCCCTTTACTGCCAGTTTTCCCACTGGCAGTCGGGATTTCCCCCTGTCTATGATCCGTTTCCCCTGCTAATTATAATGATCCCACCGAGACCACCCAGGTCTCGGTTCCCACTGTTAGTACAACACCCTGTGGGTGTTCCCACTGTTAGTGCAAAACCGGCCAGCACCCTTAATTGGGTTGCGGCTGGTGGAAAATCGATTACCACCGAGACCTTTAAGGTCTCGGTTTGTGTGCGAAAAGAACCCAGCAAAAGTCAAACGAAAACCCCTCTCATATATAACATGATTTTAGATTATTTATCATTGATTTGTGATTTATTAATCAAAAGAACACGTGATCATCTTACCTTGTTTCTGCTCAAACGCATTCTTGTTTTTGGTAGATCAAAGACACGACATGTTTTCCATATCTTGGTGATGAACCGTCGGCAGATAGGGGCAAGGGAGTAAGTGGCGGCTGTATTGAGTTCTAGGGTTTTGTTTGAGTGGTGTAGTGTCGGCATAAACATAAAACAAGGAACCCCTTTCTTTTTTTTTTTGTTATACCCGGCCAAGAAACAAAGCATTTGGGCCTTGAGCCCAAATCCTACATAGTTGCGGCGCAAGTCACAAGAGTTGCGGCGCAATTGAAGGGGCTACAGATCATGGTGCTGCGGATCACGAGTTGCGGCGCAAGACACATGAGTTGCGGCGCAACAGATGCTGCTGGCAGTTACGAAATTGTGTCTTTATTTAATAACACTTGTAATAAATAGTACTTTGTAATAAATTTCTCGCGTTTGTTTAAAATTTTCCACGTGTACGTTTTAAGGAAAAATATCCCGCGTAAAATAATAATAAACCGCGTATTTATAAATTCTCGATTTAAAATACGGGTTTTACAATTCTTCCCCTCTAAAAATAATAATTCGTCCCCGAATTGAAGATGATAAACTGATGAAGTTATAAGAACTGAAAGAACACGTAGACTGAAAGACAATTAAGCTGAAGGATGAATTGTCTTCTAGTTAAGACATAATGCTGCTGATAGATATAAACCTGACATGAATAAAATGATCATGTAACGTGACATGGCTGAAGAGAACATGGAACATGACATGACTAAAAGGACTTAACTGGATTTATTGAAGGAAAGGGGATGAGAGGTCCGGATGGACTCCTGTTTCGAGTGGCCTCCCGCTCGAAACGATTCCTTCAAAGGTCTAACATAATAATAACATCATGGTCCTGATGACCCTGTCCTGATGATGCTGAATAGTTTCTGGTTCCATATTTAAGATGGATTTGCTAAATCTGATAGACTGAATAACTATAGCATGTATGATACATGAAACGATACGTGTAAAATATTCTGAAAAGGTAATATTTATATCTCAGAGAAAGCTGCTGAGAGTATATATAGGGACGAACTACGTGAACAATTGTGAACATGCTAAGTGAGAAATTGTGAACGGGGTTCAAAATTATATGAGGAGCGCTGGCATGGAATTAGAATATGATAAGTGAATCATACTGTGAACGTGATACTAGAACATATCATGAACGTATGCTGACTGAGGAATGAATGCCAAATGATACGGCCTGAGATGTGAAACGTCTGCCTGGTTATGGAGTAGTTGTGCTAAACTTGAGTCTAATTTCTCAAGCTTTCTGTAACCGTACTCGGTAATAAACTGAGAAACGTGTATCGTGAAATGGCACACGAACTTGAACGTGAACAACGTTATGAACGCTAACGTGAGCTTAAATCAGGAGATAGCATAGAAGATGAACTGATCAGCATCATACTGCGAATGAGACTTAAACGTGAAAGTGAGAATAAACATGAAATTAAAGTGGACGTAAACATACACTTGATCGTGAACATGTATTCTGTTTGATATGATGGTCGATGGAATGCCTTGAATTCGTACGATTTACTGCTGAATTTCAAAGTTTTCTGCAGACCTGCCACCACGTGATCCTTTCGGACGAAAGAGACGCGCAGTCTGATTACATGGTTGATGATAACTTAGATAGCATCATACTTTCTCTGAGTCTGTTGTAAACTGATAACAATCTCCATGGAGTCTTGTCTCTTTTCGGTCTAGAATTTCTACTTGTAGTAATAGCATGTCGGTGTTCTATCTTGAACCTGAGGTATGTCAGGAATCTAGATATGAACATAGTTGCATTAATGTGTGATGCGGATTCTATCAGTGTTTGTCTGGGATTATGGAACATTCTGGTGGAAATCTTGTTGAATAGTCATAGAAAAATTTCTAGTGATGACTGTCGGCAATTTCTGCGGTAGCAGTCAATTGAGTTCTAGAAATTTTATACTACGTTCATAGTCGTCAGTCGGGACCATCAGGTGATGGCCTTCACCTTCACAGGATTGTCTGGAATTCCTTTCTGTTGAAATAGGGTGGTTCAGATATGCCACCTTGTTCATCTGAAACATACATCTAGAAAGCTTGCGTATATAATTTTCTCCTATCGGAGAATCTGCGGGGTCGTGAAAAGATGATTCCCATGTCCTTCTCTAGAATTTAGGAGATCAAAATCTTGTCAACGAATGTACTGCCAAATTTGTCTGAGAATTCAAGGAAAATTTATTCATACATTTTCATACTATAGTTGGAGCATTAGGGAGCTCAGAAGTAAAATTCAAAAATTCTTAGAGTGGCTATAATATGTGCAACAACGGTCTGAAGATCATCATGTTCTTTCCTCATCACTGATGGTAGCATGATCTTGAATTTTCCTGGAAGGATGTTTAAGACACCTCGTAGTAGGTCAATTAAACTTTCTATTCGTGGAATGAATATCGATTTGGAATGGTGATCTGATAAATTTTTCGATGGGGCGCTAGGGCGAATAAAGCCTAGTTTTGGTAACTCTTGCAGCAATTTCTGCAATTCTTTTAATCGTAGCTAGAGCCCTGTAATAAAGAGTTTTGAAAACAGGTTCTGTTCTTGAGGCAAGCTCGATGTTAAATTATGTCTCGTGGGTAGGCATGAATTTCTGGAACACCTTCTGGAATGACATCGGGAAATTTTAGGATAATCTGCTGGTCATGGATTCGAGGAATTTCAGAAGTGAATTTATAACTGATAGCCAAAAGTCTTCGTAACTATGTATTGGTAAGTCACGCGCTCGTAAGGAAGAAACAGCTTGTACTGATTTTTCTGGCAAAATATATAATGAATATATTTGGGATTTAATAAGACGGATCTCGTCGTTAACTGAAGGGAAAACTTTAATAAATATGGTGGTACTGTTGAGTCCTTTCTGGGTGAGAGGCAGATAACTACCTGGTTTGAGATAAGGCTGACATAGGGATACATGAAGTGGACATGGAGACTTTTCACTGAATGGGTTCGTCTGTAACCTCACAGAGTGAATACTGCGTGTTTTACCAGAGTAATAATCTAGTGGTGGTATCTGAATTTTAATGGTCTGATTTTATGCGTGGCATAACAGAATGAGTATACCCTTTTCTGAAAGATACCCTGAATTACTGAGGGTCTTGCTTGGAACATACTGGAATTAGGAGCTCTGACTCGTACTCTGAGAAGATATTCGTATGACGTGTATCATGACGGTGCCCTGATATGTGTCTTCCGAAATGATACCTGAGAACTATGTCTTGACTGATGTCTTGGCACGTGTTTTAATGGGTGAGTCTGAATAAGATTAAGAATTTATGGTAACTGCTAGGGTTGGCGGACCGGTTAGACCACTGACCTCTTGTATTGTTGGTCATGTCCGTTCCGGAGTTCTGATGGTTACTGACTGATTAATTATAAGCACGATGATTGTCACCACTGCTTTGTCTGTCAATTTATGACGGTCATTATCATGACCGTGATTCATGTGACTATTCTGCTGAGTGGCCGGCGGGGTTCCGGTTCCCACTCTTCTGAATGAAAGTTGGCTGGGTGAAGTGTGACATCTAACTGAGAAGGTAACAGCATAAAATCGAATGGTAGCGTCTGCTGGTTGAATTTATTCTTGTCAGAAATTTCAAGTTTATAGTTTTCGTCCTCGTTCCGCGGCGTCAGCATCTTGAGAAATCTCCAAGGTTCAGCAGCATCAGCATCAGTGTGGTCTTCAGAGTGTTAGCAGCATCAGCATCTGGTAAAATCTTCAACTCACGAGCAGCATCAGCACCTGGTAGAATATCGACAAGTGGGAACGTCCGCGATGTTTAAGGATCGATTAGTAATATCTATGGAGTAGGGTACCTGAAGTACACCTGGACTACTGTACATGAAGTACACAATGAATACTGCACATGGAACATATATGAGACACTGTACGTGGAGTACACGTGAAATACTGTACATGGAGTATAACTGAGACACTGTACATGGGGTACATATGGAATACTGTACATGGAGCTGGTGGAAATTTATGGGATGATCGATACTGGTGTCGCTTGTCCGACATTATCAAAGAAATAAATTGATTTAAACGGTAGTAAACTGAACTGAAATGGGTAACGTGATAGCCTGGTAATTCCTGTGTAGACTTAATGATGGTTGTATAGAGGCTGAAAGTATGATTAAATGGAGTTTCATCAATGTTCAGTATAAGGACATGATTGATAAAGATCAGAACATGATTTATCATGAAATAGGATTTTACGGTAGTTTCCTTATATCTTAGCATGAAAACATCATCGCCTTGCTGAAAACGTAATCCTCATAAAGAGACATGAACTTAATCAGCATGAAAACGACATCCACTTGAGAGTACAAACTTAACTGATACAAAGAACATAGAAGAATAATCAACTAAGTTTAACATCAACTGATGTGGATAGTTATGGTTCAATCCACGTACTTCAAGGAAGGAAATATGAGACTAAGTATGGGCTATTCTGGTTCGATCCATACTGGCCAAAATTTTCTGAGAACTGTCATGTATAGAAATTTATACTCTGGTATTAAATATGGATGGCTGAAGTCCAATCCATACTTGTCAAAATTTATAGAATGTCATGATATGACAAAGGTGAACAACTGTGGATCGGTTCACAAAACATCATTCGACTGAAAAGCATGAAATTTGACTTGAGAAATGGTGAACGTTTATGGTTGGTTCACCAAGTGATATTTGACTGAAAACATGAATCTGTCATGAGTAAGGGTAAACGCCTATGGTCGGTTTACCAATACGAAATCTGAACAGCAAGGGTGAACGCCTATGGTCAGTTCACCAACACGAAAATTCGCTAAAAAAAAGCATATGCGACTAAATATGGCTAGTTATGTACCAACCTTTTACTTAGTCAAAACTTTAAGAAAATTTTGACTGATAAATGAAGAAAACTGACTGAATAATCCATGTGAAACATGAAAGATAACAACGCCAAAATCTGGGAAGTTCCTGGTGACTACCCACTAGTCACAGGTCAAGTTTTAGAGCCTACAGGTCGAACCATGCGCTCTGATACCATAATTGTAACACCCCACTTGGATAAGTGGACCGTTACGTGTATTTATGGCGTGTCATCAAAGCATAAGGTAAATGTCCTAAAACATTAACTGACCATAACGGAAATACCGGAATCAAACATCGGCAATCCAAACATAAGCCCAAAACATGAAAAATAAAATACTGAATGAAAGGACTAAACAATGTCCGAATAAGCAGAATACTGTAAGAAATGCAAAATGTAAGAAGTCTGGATAGCTTCCATCCAAATGCACATGCGCTTAGAATCCTAAAAGCGTCCCGGTGTACCTGCCGTTAGAACATGAAAGGAACTACGGCTGAGCATAACGCTCAGTGAACGGATATAAAACATGATAAGAATATATTGAATGAAACAAACGATAGAATACTGAAACTGTAAGACTGATATGTAACATGAGGTAGAACTCTGCATAAAATCTGCGAAACCTGGTTCATATATACTGATACTGAAATATAACTATTAATTCTGAAAACATGCATTTACTGTATTTTATTTGCCAGAGCTTATATAGGTCACGTGCTGTAACAACCGTGCATGAATAACTGGAGGGGTGACCTCGTCATGCTGTAGAGGGGTGACCTCTAAATAACTGTGCTGGGTGGAGGGATCAGCTCCAATGTGAAGGATGTAGAGCACACACCACATTCACCCTGATAAACATGAAACACTTATAAGCCTAGGATGCATCCATACGCCCCACTAAAAATATACTGATAAAATGGCCAAGCTGAGCTGAGTGGGACGATGCAGGATATCACTCTCCTGCATGTGAGTCACGACACCGGTGCCTCTAGTGTCGTGGTTACGGTACCTCCGTAACTAGTACATAAACTGGTCGTGCTTGTATATAATGCTCAGGCAATTCATTTAGTTATTAACATGATTACTGATAAACTTAAACATATACTGGGGAAAACATTTGGCTGCAGACGGGGAATCCTAATCATGCATAGGAAAGGAAGTCCTTACTGAAAGGACGGGAAATCCGTACCTCGTGTCCAGAAATGAAATGAGACAGAAAGCTGAAAGATCGACTCTGACTTCACGGATACTACATAAATACGGACGGAAAATAAGTCGTCTAAATACCGTTTGCTGTTACTGATTCTTATATGTTCTAGTTTTAATTTAATTTATTCTTGTATTACTATTTATGTATAATCTGATTAATCTGATAGTCCGGTGTATTTCTGATAATCTGACTGGTCTTTAAATATTTGCTAAATAACGTATAACCTGTGTTCCTGAATGCTGTATATTGTACTGAAGCATGTTATTATACTATTACTATAATTAGTAACTTGCCATAACTAGAAAGTTTCCCGAATTAGAAAGTTTCCTGAAATAGAACGTTTTCAAAATAGTTCCTTTAATTTAAACCCTTGATAAATCCTATGTTTTAAACAATTAACATGACAAAACGATATCGATATAATTTTATTAATAAGATAATAAAATCGACAATTAAATTTCTTTATTTATAAATCCCTTTTAAAATGATTTAAAGCATTTAAATAATCCCGTGCAATAATTATTATAAGCGATTCCAAAAACTCGTGCTAAGTTTTAAGATAAGTCTAGCCAAACAGTCCCTTATTGTCTTTTAAACTGTTAACCAAACACCCCTAAATCTGTCCTTAAACCCACTGCCAAACGCACCCATAACTGTCCTTAAACCCACTGCCAAACGCCCCTTTACTGCCAGTTTTCCCACTGGCAGTCGGGATTTCCCCCTGTCTATGATCCGTTTCCCCTGCTAATTATAATGATCCCACCGAGACCACCCAGGTCTCGGTTCCCACTGTTAGTACAACACCCTGTGGGTGTTCCCACTGTTAGTGCAAAACCGGCCAGCACCCTTAATTGGGTTGCGGCTGGTGGAAAATCGATTACCACCGAGACCTTTAAGGTCTCGGTTTGTGTGCGAAAAGAACCCAGCAAAAGTCAAACGAAAACCCCTCTCATATATAACATGATTTTAGATTATTTATCATTGATTTGTGATTTATTAATCAAAAGAACACGTGATCATCTTACCTTGTTTCTGCTCAAACGCATTCTTGTTTTTGGTAGATCAAAGACACGACATGTTTTCCATATCTTGGTGATGAACCGTCGGCAGATAGGGGCAAGGGAGTAAGTGGCGGCTGTATTGAGTTCTAGGGTTTTGTTTGAGTGGTGTAGTGTCGGCATAAACATAAAACAAGGAACCCCTTTCTTTTTTTTTTTGTTATACCCGGCCAAGAAACAAAGCATTTGGGCCTTGAGCCCAAATCCTACATAGTTGCGGCGCAAGTCACAAGAGTTGCGGCGCAATTGAAGGGGCTACAGATCATGGTGCTGCGGATCACGAGTTGCGGCGCAAGACACATGAGTTGCGGCGCAACAGATGCTGCTGGCAGTTACGAAATTGTGTCTTTATTTAATAACACTTGTAATAAATAGTACTTTGTAATAAATTTCTCGCGTTTGTTTAAAATTTTCCACGTGTACGTTTTAAGGAAAAATATCCCGCGTAAAATAATAATAAACCGCGTATTTATAAATTCTCGATTTAAAATACGGGTTTTACAAGGTCTCTCTTTCCAGACGTTTTAGATTCGTTTTAAGATCACTGAAAGCTTGCATACAACGTTGTTTAAGGACTTGTTCTTGTAGTTGCATCTCTCGTTCTTCTCTGTCTGAACACGCATTGCTCGTTTCCATGATGATGGTTTCTCAGTTGATGAAGTGACTTTGGATCTTAAGTAGATATGGTGTGATTGGGTTGTGGTTGCAATTTTGAAAAATTCCGATTTTTTCTCAGTCCGACAATAAATTCCTCAGTCCGACAAAACGGTAAACAGAAAATTTTGTCTTACCAAATTTTGAAATAAAGTCCGAAATAGCCAAAAACTAATAGGGAAAAATTTTGAAAAGTGAAAAAAATTTGACAAAAATAAAACCTAAAAATGGCCTAAAAATTTGAATTTTGGTCCGAAAATTTGAATTTTTGGTCGAAAAATTTTTCGCATCGCCAAAATTTGAAATCAAAGCATAAATGGCCTAAAAATGGTCTAGAAAAAAAATAAATTTTTAAATGGTTTTCCCGCCAAAAAACTCTTTTTTTTTTTTTTTTTTTTTTTTTTTTTTTTTAATCTTCGTGTAAACGATATTACGAAACTAGTCTAGATGGTGGCTAAGTCGAAAAAATACTCGAACAAAGTTTAGCTAAACAAGTCATCGGAATTTCCATCGGAATGTCCATCGGAATATGCCATCGGAATGTCCAGCGGAATGTTCATCTGAATGTGGCTTGGCTTAGACCGCAATGCACTGTCGGAATCCCAGATCGCAATGTACTGTCATAATGCCAGATCGCAATGTTCAGATCGGAATATGTTCAGATCGGAATGTTCAGATCGGAATGTCCAGATCGGAATGTGTCTAAAACAAATTTGGCAGAGTAACGACTCAAAAGTCCCTTGAAACCGTCGGAATCCCAGATCGCAATGTACGATCGGAATGTCCAGATCGTAATAAGGTATCGGAATCCTTAGATCGCAAAGTGGAACCAGTTGGTTATTGCGATCAAACCCCTCTTTTGTACTTTCCGATGGTGGTACAAGCTAGAATTTCGGAAAGATGAAAAACAAGAAATTTTCAACTTTTGATCCAAAAAACTTGTGTTTAAGCCAAAAACCAAGATACCCAAGTCAAAATGGCACGAATCAAGAAGGTATACGAATCGAAAAACACTAAAAAACAAGAAAAATCTTGAATTCGTGGATGAAAGAAGGATTAAAGCAAATAAATCAAATGAGAACGCAACAACCAATCACAAAACTACCCCATGGCGATTGATACCAATTGTTGTACCTTATATATGATGATTGTATAGCACGAATTAAAGAAAGAAAGGAAGAGATGAGAAGAATTCTAGAGAGAGAAAGTAGTGAGAGAAAGTAGAGAGAAAAATGGTTGGTGAAACTTGTGGAATATTAGATTAGAGAAAATGAAATGAACCAACACCCTTCCTAACATGCTAGGAAGGGTTTATATAGCCTTTGCTTACATGTAGCTTAATGGGCTATATGATCATGGGCCGGGCTTTCCTTTTGGGCTTTGGTTACTTATTAATGAACCTTAGCTTAAAGTTAAGCCCGTAATTACACGACTAATATACTGCCTATTACAACGTTCTAAAATACGATGCATAATAAACATATGACCGAGCATTCTTGTTTGGCTCAATATTTTGAGGCTAACAATACCTCAAACGGATCCGTAACCTTCCAAACTATTACAACCAGTTGAGATAAATGATGCATCCACACCACAATCTTGACTGCTAATCAACATGGCAGAAACTACATTTCAACGTACTCCACACTCTTCTTGAAATACTATAAATCTTGATTGTACAATACAATTTAATCAACTTCATCTTTCATATGAGCACACTCGATTAATATAACCTGTTCAAAAGAAGTAACAAAATTAATGAATTGAAGGCACTTACAACCTAAACTCTAATATCACAAAAAAATATAAACAATAGAAAAATTGCATACATAGCTTAGGTCCTGATATCTGATAGAAAGTATAGCACCCGGCTGCTGTTTGTCATCTGAAAATACAATTTTGCTAGACTAAATAAACACACGTGTCTTAATGACAAAACAAAATGACTAATTCAGCATAACGAAAAGCATGATATAAAGCTTTATTGCACCCTTTTAAGCGTCTGTTGGCGATATTCTCGTTCTTAAACCATTTAGATATTAGAGCAGAAATCTATTATTCTCTTAAAAAAACAACTCAAGTTGCACAAATAGTTTACACCTGTGCAAGTTATAACTTGTAGTTGCCAAAAAACCCAAAAGAAAGCATCTTTTTTCACCACGGCATAAAAAGAAACACTTGTATGGATAAATACTAAACATCATCATACTTGACACCTTAATTTAGTTGGGAAATAAATATCTAAAAGTGTTTCCATTACGAAGCACTTATATGCGTTGCCAAATACTTGAAACGTCTAGATTCTTACCTATGCATTTAGTCCATCCTCGACATGAGTTTCTTGGTCGTCTTTAAAAGGTTGCTAGCAGAATGTGGCAGACCTTTGTTTCCTCTCGGGTCGCAAGCATAACATACACCTGCAAGCTGGTCGAATGTGGCAGACCTTTGTTTCCTCTTGGGTACCATATTTATACAAAAAAATGATGACCAGTAGCTCAAAAACAATACTTATCTTCTTATATATATAAAAAAAATGCGCCAGGTCTATACAACTGTAAAAGACCCACATCATATTCAGAAATAAAGGCTCAAATTCACACGGTGTTTACGTCATCAAAGTTTCTGAAACTGGCCAAAGAAGGCGGTTGCATAGCGACATATATGCCATGCCATGCCATCCTGCCATTACCTCGCCGACCTAGCCTCACAACTTCATCGGACAATTCCAATTGCATCAGATTCCAAGAATCATCATATCCAAATATAAGGGACACTTGCGGGCTTAAAATAATCAACACCCCCCCCCCTCACAACCATGTAAGCAGTACCCAAAACCCGCCGTTATGGAAAGCTACAGTTACCAACGTGATCCAAACAAACATATCCCATCATCATCTTCTTTTTTTGTATCAAACCTACGAAAAGGATATTACTCGATTCTAACGAACACATGAACCACCCGATCTAAGCTTTAACCCGGGCTGCAAAGAATAGTTTGCCCTGCCATGGGTGCATGTCATCTAAGCTTTAACCCGGGCTGCAAAGAAGAGTTTGCCCTGCCACGGGTGCGATGTCATTGCGTTCGAGGTGACCTAGGCACAGGGATAACACCAATGCGATCATAAGAACTCGCGAAACCAATGCCATATTCCATACTATCTTACAGTTTATTTTTCGGCCAATGTACTTATCACCAGCGTCACACATCTGTCTAATCGTCGCCCGCCATGGGTGGAGGACAACATAAAGGAAAACGACAACGAAGGAGCATAAGGCGATAGTCTAACCGAGAATAAACTATAAGTTAAAACTTTAAGTTAAAAGAGCCAAGTAAATTAACCATAAATATGATGAAAATCAATTCAATCATAATGCAAGAAGCAAACGACAATATACCTTACGCTTACAATTCAAGACGACACAAATCCAATAAAATCAGATCATCTGCAAACGGGAACACCCACCTAACGCCAGCGACGCCGCCTACCGACCATCAACGCCACACACCATAACGGGGCAACGAAAAATTCAACGGCAACGAAGGCTTGTTGGCCTTGGGTATATGAAACCACAAAGAATAAATACTTAAATCATCATAGATCATCATGCAGGCAGATCAAAATTATTGGTGTAGTGGGTGTGAGGGAAGATAAAAAAAATATGTGGTATATTACACTATTAACGTGGTTACCTTCATATCAACTGACAGATCAAGACACGCGGCATATTAGATCCATCCCGTTTCCACCACTAACGTTTTCCTCCAATCCTAACCGTAAGATCACTTTTTATATACCACCAACCCACAACGGAAAATGGCGGACCCATAATCAACAGCTGAGGCCCATTTTTAACCCTCTAACCCGTTTATCTAGCAAATCAACGGCCATGGTCATGTTTCAAGAGACCAATTTGGCAACGTGGGTGAAATCCCTTTTTTAATTAGATCTATAGTTGCAGCAGTTTGAGAGAGATTTTTGTAGATTAGGTGTGAGGTGTGTGTGATTGTGAGAAGGGAGATTATAATATTAGAAGAGTGTGAGGGGGGAACTGTTCATAGAGAACCGAGATTCCCCCCTTTTATTAAGGATATAATGTTTCATTTGTAAGTTTTGTTTCAATTTGTTTTAAGAATACCAAATTAACTTGGAAGTTATTATTATAAAGCTTTCAAAAAGGATAAATTACTTTGGTAAATTTAAAACTAAAGAAAAGAATACAACGATTATGTATTTTTGTTAAATAGTTTATTTTTCTGTCGTGGACAATAATGTTAAGACAATGATAATATATTGTTAGGTACATTATTTAATGAATTCACATTAATGAGCTCACAGGTTCGGGTCAAAATTACCTTTTTTTTCTTCATCTCTAGTCAAGAGTAGTTTTTGTTTACTTTCAAGGTAGGTAAAACAGGTTATGCTAGTTTCAAGCAACGTTTTTAATTTTTTTAGGTATTATAGTTTTCGATTTTATTGAGATGGTAAGATCGTATTACAATGTTACTTTTTAATAGTCTTTAAACACAAAATTATTTGAATGTTTCATAGAAAGATTATCTTAAATTATAATTATAAAATATATAAGAAGATTAACACGTTCTTTTTTACATTATATGAAACACAACCACTAAATTTGTAGTTTTTTTGTTTGTGGTTCAAAAAAAGTAAAATTGAATCGTAGTAGATCTTATGATAAAGATCGAGATTCTATAAGATCATAAGCATACAAGCATCCGATACAGGATAAAGATTGTTTTTTATTTACAGTGTGGTAAAACTATAAGATCCTAACATCGTAGAATCGATATCTTAACATAGTTTCAAGTGTTATTATGGTTGATGCTATCTCACTTGGTTGTTGCTTGCAACCTTCAAATCTTTAGTGTATTATGAGTGTGATCATCTAAATCATATCAATATGTTCAATAATTTTGATAAAAAAATATTCTTTTTCTTATACTTATATACTCGTTAGTCCATACTTTTTATATCTATTGTTCAAGTTTTATTTGTAAGTTATTTCAAATTAATTATCCACTTTCAAAAATACCAAATTAATGCCATTTGAAAGTATTATTGCAAAACTATTAAAAAATTATAAATTAATTCGTTACCATAAAACTTTGATTATGCAAAAAAGTAATAAAAAAATAAAATGTAACGATTATACATATTGTTAAGCTGTGTGTTTTTTATGCCGTGGACAATAATTTTAAAACGAAGATAATATGTTGTTAGGCACACTCTTAGTGGTTGGTGACTCATTCTACTTACATTTGTTCATATTTTTTATAGGTAATCATGCCTTATATAAAAAATTTGTGTTTTAACTTTTGTCTTTAAATATTTGTGATTTA
This sequence comes from Glebionis coronaria, assembly GCA_025667525.1. Lineage (NCBI taxonomy): Eukaryota > Viridiplantae > Streptophyta > Magnoliopsida > Asterales > Asteraceae > Glebionis > Glebionis coronaria. The sequence continues at coordinate 591,811,983 of CM046879.1, read as the reverse complement.
TAAAATTTTATAATTTTTATTTTGTTTTTCAGTTATATTACTTATAACACAAACTATCTTATATGGGTCTCAATATCATATAGAACAGTGTATGGGGAGGTTGAGACGTACACAGTCATTTCCTTTACTAAAAGTAGAAAGACCGGTTCACATACCTTTCATATTTGTCTCCAAAAATAAAAGTGATACCCAAGTGATCCAACCTTACTATGTGATTTATAACACGAACTAATATACCAAAATAAAAAAAATTATTTAATTCATATAAGAGAATATGGATAACAAACCCATAAAATAAACATAATAGATCACCAAAACCCCCGTTAAACTCCAACAGCTAGCGCGGTTCTTTTTTGATCAAAATGTATTTTGTTACCTCAAACTTAGTTAACCGGGTTTTTACTACTATAAACTTTTAATGGTGTAGTATAATACCTAAACTTGTTAACTCGTTCATAACTAGGCCTTAACTCAGTCACATGTTACATGACTTAACTAACGTTAGTTTTTTAATGAAAGAAACACGATTTAGGTTTTTACTACTTGTAACTTGCTCATTTTCAAGATCCATCTTTATCCAATGTTTTGGCTTTCATTTATGCAATAGTATTGCTGTAAAGTTATATGATAAGTACATCTCCACAAATATTCCTTAAAACACATCATATCTCTTAGAATTATAGAAATTCTGGAACTCATATAATTGATAATTATTAACACAAACAATAAGATAAGTTCAACCTGGCCAATTAAATATAACCAGCAACCTACACTTAAATGTTTCTATCTAATACTTCGTATGATAACAAATAATTATAGATGAGAAAATCACTTAAAAATGTAGTAAACTTACCACCTTTTATGGTTGTGTGTACTAAACTATTTTTTTTCTTATTGTGTGTATTAAACTTTTAATGTCATATCATTGTATGTACTTTATGACCATTTTACCCCTACTTTTTTCAAAATTTGAAGGGCAAAATGGTCATTTTACAAGGCAAAATCGTCTCAAAATACACGTAATGATCGAAATTAAAAAGTTTAATACACACAATGAGAAAAAAAATAGTTTAGTACACACAACCATAAAAAGTGGTAAGTTTACTACATTTTTAAGTGATTTTCCCATTATAGATCTCCACATGAAATTATTTGTTATCTATATAAAATAACATAACAATTTTGAGGCGAGCAGGCATGTGTCCGAGATGAATACTATTAGATGTTTGTACACATGTGTTAGACTTTTAGCTACATCAACTATGAATATGTAGAATATTTCGTATGCATCTCAACTTACTATCAGTATATATGAATATATGGTTAGTGTTAAACTAGAAAAATCACATATGGTAAGGACAGTGTTTTAAAACCCGTGATAACATGTGACTGAGTCAAGGTCCAACTAAAAAGAGTTTACAAGTTCAGGGTACTACATTGCACTATAAAAAATTTTGGGTCGTAAAAACCCCAGTTAATTAAGTTTGAGGCATCAAAATACACTTTGGCCTTCTCTTTTTGGACGAATTTGAATTCGATTTTTTGTATGGCTGTTTTTGTTCCCCTTTCCTTATTAGTTGTTTTCAGTTTACTAGGGGCTCATTTCTTATGATTCTATGAATGATTACATATATCACTTAGCGTGGATACTTGATTCCATTTAAACCCAATATAGAATTTACGCTGAGTACCCCCTTTTGAACTAGCCCAAAGTTTTTTTTGGCATACCTGGGTTTCCGACTTTACATTGCGATCCGATTAATCCCAGGGCGACTATTCTTTTAGATAGCTCGGAGTCACAGGTGTCACCCCCAAATGTATACATCTAGTGAAGTTTGAACCCTTAACCTCTTATTTGAAAGTCAATGATCTTACCACTAAGCCACTTAATGATGGTTAACTAGCCCAAAGTTCCTTCACATGTTTAGATAAAATGACACATGTTTTTTCTATTCACAACTTAAACAACACTGTTGGGAATCTAAACTTGTTAGATTCCCTGATAATTGATTTAAACATAATTAGGCTGTTAGATAGTCCCTTGCCTGTGCCTAGGAGGCAGGCAAGTTTCGCAAGACTCACAGAGATCCAAGTCTCTGTGAGCAACCTCAGAGGAGTCCATGTCAGAGATATTGTCAGGGAAGTCGAAGAATTACCTGAAGACATACTCATTGGCTGTGATGGATAACAACCAAGATGTATCAGGGACTCTGAGGGGTTGAGAGTTAACAGGGGTGGCAATACCCTGATAACTCTCAGCACACTTTGGACATGCCATTTGTGTGTTCGAGACTATGAAGAAAAAGGAAGCTGTTTTGACAACTGTTTTCTTAAAGCATAATGGAAGACTACCAAGAATAGAAGGACATCATGTGACTGATGTGGGAACTTGTAAAAGCTTGTGTAGTCGCCATCAAGTACTGTTTAGGTCAAACTCATAACACTATAAATAGGATGTGTATCCATGCATTAAGTTTTAACACTTTAAGATATTAAGAACATTATTGCATATAACTTAGTGAATCAAACAACTACGACTGTATTCATAAGTTAGGGTTTATTGTTGTTCAAAGTGTGCACAACACATTGTCATCAAACTGTGTTATCCATAACACATGTAATTCTTTATTATATAATAATAAGATTACGTTTGAAAAGTAATACCTTGTGTTGATTAAGCTAAGATTAGGGTTTCTTGCATTGATTAGGGACTTGCAATTGGTATCAGAGCGGTGTTTGATATTAGAACCTTCAAGAAACATCGTTCTCAGTTTTATAATCAAGATCCACCATGCCAGAAACTTCTAACCCACCACAATCACCTTCCACAAACCCATCTTCACCAAGACTTAACCCTCCTGCCAATGACGATGATCTACCCAAACTTCTTGACTCAAGAGGTGGATCACACGTCACAAGTGTACCAGTCTTTGATGAAGAAGATTTTGCCAGTTGGAAGAGTCAATTTCTTGTATATCTTGATGGACTTGAACCTTTTCTTTTAGAAATTTTAGAAAATGGTCCATATATTCCCATGACGCTTACATCCACTGAAGAAAACCCTCTTCCCAAACCTCTTAAACAATGGACTCCAGCTGATAGGAAACTGGCAAACCAAGATAAACGTCTCAAAAGTATCATTATATCCTGCCTTCCCAAGCATATCATGAAGTCTGTCATTCAGTGTCCCACAGCTAAACAAATGTGGACAGACCTCATCCTTGGCCATGAAGGACCCTCTGAAACAAGAGAGACAAAGATTCAGGCACTCAGACTTCAGTTCAATGCGTTCAAATCACTTGAAGGTGAAAAGGTTCAGCAAACCTATACTAGGCTGAAGATTCTTCTCAATGACCTAGCAATGAATGATGTCACTATTGGTCAAGCTGAGATCAATGTCACGTTTGTCAACAGCCTTCCAAGAAAGTGGCTGAGCATGAACCAGACTCAGAGAGCTAATAACTCAATCAAAAATGATACTCTTGCTCAGCTCTATGGAAAGTACAATTATGAAGAAGGGCTGATAGATACTATTTACAAGTCAGAGACTGAAAGATTTGTAGTCCAAGGAGCATCGTCCAAAGCATTAATCTCTGTAACACATCCTCATGACAGCGATTCTGATGTTGAAGAAGATACCCGTAGCAGCCAAGAGTTCTTGACAGACCTTAATGCAGAGTTCCATAAACGAGCCTTACTAGCCAACCAAAGAAGATACTTCAAAAGATCAGGAAAAGTAGGGTCAGCTAGTAAACCAACTGACAGGTCAAAAGAAACCTGTTTTGCATGTGGAAAGCTTGGACATTATCAAAAAGACTATCCTTCCACCAAGACATCCTCACCCTCTTACCCATCATCTTCATCCAAACCTTACAAGTTCAAACAACATCATAACTCATCTCACCAATCCAACTCTTCAGAGACTGAGAATAAGGATTACAAAAACAAGTACAAGGCACTTAAGGCTGAGTTAGAACAAATGAACTTGAAAATTGAAGCTCTGTCCAAGAAGAAGGGTGGTGACAAAAGACAGAGAAAGGATTGGTTGCTGAAACTTATGATTGGAATGATGAGCCACTGACTTCAGATGAAGAAGACACCACCAGAGTCAGGGCTTTTATGGAAATAGCTGAGGATGAACCAGCTGTTGAAAAAGGTGATGCAAGATCAGGACAATGGGTTGACATCACAATGAAAAAGGTACACAGGCTTTTATCCATGTCTGATAGTGATGAACATAAGCATGTCCTTGATTACACCATTGTTGATTTACACTTTGTTGAGGAACAAAGAAAGAACCTACTTGATAAGTTTCACTCTGTTAAATCTAAAATACTAAATGCTAAGGCTGAATGTGAAACTCTCAGGCGGGTTAATTTAGAGAAAATATCCCTGCAGAATGAAGTAGCTAGATTAACCTTGAAAAAACTTGCTTTAAATGATCAAGTCTCAGAATTGAACAAGGTTATTGAGAAATGGCTGTGTGTTAGGTTCACTATAGATCAATTGCTTAATGATGAACTGCCTGCTGACATTAAAAGGGATATATCTGCTAAGAAAAATAAGCTGAGAATTCTCACCAAACCCAAAGACATTGTCTTTAAATCTACAGAGACCATTCATATGTTAGATACCACTTTGACAAATGACCCTGTCTCTGAAGATGTGGCTGAGCTACCCCCTTTGCCCAAACTCTCTGGAGTTGAACCTAGCAGTTCTTCTAGATCTGCCAAGGATGAACTTAGGACAGATATTGAGAATCATCCAGCTAAAGTTTTTCATGTTCCTGCTAAACAAACTTGCAAACAAGTAGCTTTTAAGCCTGTTACTACTAAAGCTGTGAATAAGGTTGAACTTACCACTGAAGATCGCCTGTTGTCGCTTATGAAAGAAGTAGAACTCTTGAAACAACACATTAAGCCTTCCGCTGAATGCTCTACATCTCATGAACCTAAGTCAGTCCTAGGTGTACCCAAAGGGGAAAGGTTAATCAAACCTTATTGCAATGTATGTAAAAATTCTCACCATTCGACCTTAGATCATGACAGACACATGGCAGCTAAAAGAGCTCAGACACCCTCTAGGGACAGACCACAGAGTTCCAAAAGACAACAGGGAAATTACAAACCTTATCCTCCTTGTAAATTATGTGGGTTCACAGACCATCACTCAGACGAGTGTGGTGACTTCCCTGGGTGTGACATCTGTGGGAGTTATAACCATGAAACAATGAACTGTCCATCCCAACGCCAAAAGTTTTTCAGGAACACAAGAATTGCTAATAAGCAATTCAGGGAACCCACTGGAAAGTGGGTTCACCATAGGAACTAATCTGTTTCTATGTATCTGTGCAGAAATATCTCAAGGAATCGGTATGGTATCTAGATAGTGGCTGTTCTAGACACATGACAGGGATTGAACAATACCTGCACAGATACTCAAAGGAGCCAGGTCCTAAAGTGGTGTTTGGAGATAACTCTTCAGGTGACACAGAGGGATATGGCTCAGTGAATTGCAATGGGATTCCATTTACTAGAGTTGCATATGTGAATGGTCTTAAACACAATCTTATTAGAATCAGCCAATTGTGTGATGCTGACTATAAGGTTTTGTTTACTAAGACTCAGGGAACCATATTCAACAAAAACAATGATGTTGTGCTGATTGCACCTAGAAGGAGAGATGTTTATGTCATAAACATGGCTGTGTGCTCTGAAGACAGCTCAAATTGTTTTCTTGCTAAAGCCTCTGAAAGTGTTAATTGGCTATGGCACAAAAGACTGTCTCATCTCAACTTCAAGAACATCAATAAGATAGCCACTCAAAACTTGGTTGCTGGTCTACCTTCAATAATGTTTTCCAAAGACAAGACTTGTTCTGCCTGTGTCAAAGGAAAGCATCACAGGTCTTCATTCAAGACTAGGCAATCATTCTCTATTGACAAGTGCTTACATCTCCTTCACATGAATTTGTTTGGACCTGTCAAACCTCAGACCATTAATCACAACAAATACACCTTGGTCATAGTCGATGAATTTTCAAGATACACATGGGTGTTCTTCCTTAGAAGGAAAAGTGAAGCAGCTGAAACCATCATGTCCTTCATCAGACAGGTTGAAAATATGAATGATGTTAGAGTCAAAGCTCTAAGAAGTGATAATGGTACTGAATTCAAGAATCATCAACTTGAATCTTTTTGTGATGAAAAAGGGATTTCACAGAACTTCTCTTCAGCTGGCACCCCTGAACAAAATGGTGTGGTTGAAAGAAGAAACATGACTTTGATTGAAGCAGCAAGAACCATGCTAAATGGTGCAGCCTTACCAAAGCAATTTTGGGGAGAAGCTGTTCACACTTCTTGCTACACACAAAACAAATCAATCATTGTCAAAAGACATGGTAAAACCTCCTATGAAGTTTTCAGGAAAAGATCTCCAGACGTCAGCTATTTTCATGTGTTTGGGTGTCCTGTGTTTATTTATAACTAAAGGGATAAACTTGGAAAGTTTGATAAAAAAGCTGATGATGGTTTCTTTTTGGGATACTCTCCAACAGCCAAAGCCTTCAGAGTATTCAACATCAGAAGACAAGAAGTAGAAGAAACATTCCATGTTAGATTCTATGAAGATGATGAAGTCATACAGAGAACAGGGACAGAGGGTGATGAAATTGATTTTAATGAAAATTTATCTTTTCCAAGTGATGAGTTCACAGAACCCAGACCTACCAGTCATCATCACTCCAACACTCTCACCCCTTATGTTCCTACCTTTGACCCTCTGTCTACTCACAACATAGAAGTTCCTACCTCTAAGGAACTTGATGAAGAAGAGCCTCAAATTTCTGATGGCCCTTCTCATGATATTGATGACTCACCAATTCTTCAAATCCCTGAAGATTCTCCTGTTGATAATGAAATAGCACCCCTTGTTATGGCTGAAGAAGACTCTGACACTGAAGTAGTCTTTGAAGAAAGCCCTCCTAGTCAGCAGGATGAAACTCAAATTGTACCAGCTGTACCCACAAGTGCTCCTGTCCTTGAGTCCCCAGCTCCTCAAAATAAGTGGTCAAGAGATCAACACATTCTTCTTGTCAACATTATAGGGGAACCAAATGCAGGGGTCACAACTAGACAGCGAATTCAAGACTCAGAATCAGCCTCAGCTAATGAATGTCTCTTTGCTGAATTTCTCTCTCAAATTGAACCTAAAAGAGTAGCTGAGGCTCTGGTAGAAGAAGGATGGGTAGCTGCTATGCAAGAAGAAATCAATCAGTTCAAAAGGAACAAAGTATGGACACTAGTGCCAGCCCCACCTGGAAAGAATATCACAGGCACTAGATGGATCTATAGAAATAAGATGGATGAAATTGGGAACATCATTAGGAACAAGGCTAGACTGGTGGCACAAGGGTTCTCTCATACTGAAGGAATTGATTATGATGAAACTTTTGCACCTGTTGCTAGACTTGAAGCCATCAGAATATTCCTTGCTTATGCTGCCTATATGAACATCACTGTGTATCAGATGGATGTTAAGAGTGCTTTCCTCAATGGTGATTTGGCTGAGGAAGTGTATGTTGCTCAACCTGAAGGATTTGAGAACAACGAGTTTCCCAATCATGTGTATAGACTTCACAAGGCAATGTATGGTCTGAAACAAGCTCCAAGAGCATGGTATGAAACTCTTTCCAATTTCTTATCTGAAAATAAATTTGTCAGGGGTTCTATTGATAAAACTCTCTTTACCTTCAAGGATAAGAGTGATTTCATCATTGTGCAGATTTATGTGGATGATATCATCTTTGGGTCAACAAATATCAATCTTAGTAAACGTTTTGCTAAACTAATGACCAAGAAATATGAGATGAGTATGATGGGTGAATTAACTTACTTTTTGGGCTTTCAAATTAAACAATGTCCAAAGGGAATTTCAATTTGTCAAGAAAAGTATGTTAAGGATTTACTTAAAAAATATGACTTAGCTGATTGTGCATCAGTGAAATGCCCCATGCTTCCACCCAACAACTTGGGCCCTGATGAGTCAGGGGTCTCTGTTAATGAGACTTTATATAGAGGCATGATTGGGTCACTCATGTATCTCACAGCTAGTCGTCCAGATATCCAATTCTCCACATGTCTCTGTGTAAGGTACCAAGCTAACCCAAAAGAATCGCATCTAGTGGCTGTTAAGAGTATTTTCAGGTATCTGAAAGGAACACCATCCCTAGGCCTATGGTATCCAAAGGAATCAGGCTTTGATCTCAAGGCCTATTCAGATTCAGACTATGCTGGATGCTGTATTGACAGGAAAAGCACTTCAGGCAGCTGTCAAATCCTAGGAGAAAAATTGGTTGGATGGAGTGCTAAGAAGCAAAACTCTGTGGCTATGTCTTCAGCTGAAGCAGAATATATCGCTGCAGCCAGCTGTTGTGCTCAGGTGCTCTGGATGAAAAGTCAATTGGCTGACTATGAAATCTTGTATGAAAAGTGCCAATCTTTTGTGACAACACCAGCGCCATTGCCATATCCAACAACCCTGTTCTTCACTCTCGTACCAAACACATTGATATCAAGTATCATTTTATCAGGGATCATATAATGAAGGGAGATATTGAGCTACATTTTGTTCCCACAGAGCTGCAACTAGCTGATATCTTTACAAAGCCTTTGGCTGAACCTTCGTTCAACAGGCTAGTTGCTGAGCTAGGGATGCTCAATATCTCAAAGCCTGTGGATTGATATTAAATGTGTTCATTAAATGATTGATTCTATATTAAATGTTTTTCACATGAAACTAGGTAGTTACTTTCCAAGTAAATGCAAAAAACATTCTCAAATATTTAATCATTTATTTTTCGGATAACGAGGAGACAAACTATTTTGAAAGGTCAAGGGGACCCACTTGAGCAGTCATTTTCGCACCATGCATTTAATACGGTTGAATAACTGTTCACTTAGTTTGAATATATATTGTCTCCTTTCTCTTCTCACCCTCCACCACTCTCATTTCTCAAATCTACTTCTCTCTCTAAGTTCTTCTCTCTCTTAACCTATCCGCCATTTTCGCATACCTTCAACCTCAAATCCATGGCGTTTTCAGTTCCCAAAGCTTCAAATGTTAACTTCGAGATCAACGAGAGCATCCTCGCCTCCAACAACGCCATTGGATGGATTAAGGCACCAAACAGCACCTATTCAGATCTGGTCAATTTCATGCAGAATTGTGACCTAAGTGAAGCCTTCACCAAATCCCCATCCACCTTTTACCAAGAATACCTTAGGGAATTCTGGTATTCTGCTGAAGTGGTAGAAGACACCATAACTTTTAGCCTATCATGCAATGAACACCCTTTTGCCTTCTCCCTTAAAGACTTTTCAAGTGTGGCCGGATTGAAGCATGGAGATGAATGCCTGAAGGTAGTTGATAAAAAGGCTGTCAAAGAAGCCCTGGCCACACTCAACCCTTGCCATGACGTTAACCCTTCCCTTACACCAGCTGAAGTCCTCGCCAAGTCTCCTCTGAAGATTAAGTATTTCACTCCCATGTGGCGTGTCCTCTTCACCCACATTGTTAAATCCCTGGGAGGAATGCAGGGATCACAGGATCAGATGTCTTTCAACCATCAGGCTATTGCTTATGGATTAATCTGGGGAGCTGATGTTGACGTTGGAAGCATTCTATTCTCCAACCTGGTAGAACAGCTGAAGGGAAGGAATCAGGTCAGGGAAAAGAATATCTGCTATGTGCGCTTCCTGTCTCTGATCTTTGAAAGCTTGCTGGGAGAGAACTATCACAACAAGGCCTTGACTGCTCTTAAGCCCTACCGCATCACATGCGCCATCTACAAGGAAATAGGAGCTGAAGATGTCCCTGTCACCGCCCATATGATGAATGTGGCCAACCAAGTACCAAACGCTGAGAAGCCCTTGCTCCCTTCCTCTGAGAAGGTGAATACTTCTAGTGTTGCTGGCAAGTCTATGTCTTTGACCTCTGGGCAGCACACTACTAAGTCCAAGGCTTCTTCTGGCCAACAGCCTAAGAAGAAGAAAATCCCCTATTCTTCCCAATCCAAAGCTGTTTCTAAGGCTAAGGGAAAGAAGACTGACACCTCCTCTGGTCCAGATACTCATGTGGATTCAGATTCATTGGCTGACAAACAACAGGATTCTAGTGTCTCAAAGTCAGCTGAGACGACAGGAAACCAGCCTGATCAAGCTGTTATCTCACAGGTAATCAGTGTACATTTTTAGAGGTTCACAAGCAGCCACTCTCATTTGTCTGTAGGAGAGAGTGGTGAAGTTAGGGTAATCCTCGACCCATAGAAGTCTGCCAATACACTTAGAATCCTTTAAGACTTATGTACACCCTGTCTTTGCACTAGGGAATGATTCATTTGTGTTTATAAAGCACCCCGATGACCCTGCACCCTCTAGACAGTATTCAGGCTAACAACAACCTGAATACACTAATTTCTCAACCTTGATCAGCTGTACTTCACACAGCCTCTTGGTTCCCTCCTTAAAAGAGTCCCAAAGGATTTATCCTTTCAGGGGGAGCTGAATCATCACCCTCAGCTTTCCTAGGGGAAGCGTAACAGGCGACCATTAACCACATATGTTTCACTCTTAAAAGAGTCCCAAAGGTTTTAACCTTTTGGGGGGGCTGAATAATCACACTCAGCTTTCCTAAGGGCAGCGACTGGCGATCCATAAACAACATATGTCTCACAATTAAAAGAGTCCCAAAGGTTTTAACCTTTTGGGGGGGCTGAATAATCACACTCAGCTTTCCTAGGGGCAGCGAATGGCGATCATTAACCTTATTTTTTTCACACTTAAAAGAATCACAAGGATTTATCCTTTTGAGTGGCTGAGTAATCACCCTCAGTCTCTCTGGGACAGCGAAATGGCGACCATTCCCCTTATATTTTTCCCTGTTACTAATTACAACAAATTTACAGGCTGAAATTGTACAGCCAGTCATCGAGTCTCAGGTACAACAAGAAAAGGAGGCTGATACAATGACTCAAGACAAACCTAATGATGAAGAGCCTTTGTTAAATGCTGATGAAGAAATGCTATCATTGGAAGATTATGTCTCTGATATTGAGTCCATGCCTGAGGATGAATTCCCTGAAGGAATGTTCGATGAAGAGGATGAAGAAGATGAGGAAGACCAGCTGTCTGTCTCTCCTCCAAAAGAAGTAGCTGTGTCTACAGCAGCTGGTGATAAGACTTCTCCTCCCAAGGATGCTGTTGATACTCCCAACTCTGCTACATCCACAACAACAGTTTTCCAATCTCCAGCCTATGATCCAACAGCGGAGTTTCTCTTGTTTGATCATCCTGCCCAGACGAACTTTGATATTCTACCAAGGGGGGATGACTATGCTCAGCAAAGCCTCAATATCAAGAATCTTCAGCCTGTTCATCATCAATCAGATATTGAGCGCTTATCAAGGAAGCTGGATGTGATCAAGTCTGAGATGCACAACTTCACTGTGACATTTCCAGGCATCATCAAAAAGGCTGTGGCTGAGGCTGTCACTGAGCCAATTCAGGATGGTGCAAGAAGAGGTGTAGCCCAGGGACTCAGTCATCTTTCAACAAGAATAAAGGATGCCATTGACTCAGTCGTCCCTGCCATGTTCCATGAACATGAACTCACCATGCACAGGAAATTTAATGCTGTTCGCACCAGGCAATACCGCCATGCTAACTTTATTGTCAGGCGTGTTCATGCAAACACTAATGCAAATGCCAACCTCCTACTGAAGATTGCCAGGGCTTCAAGAAAAAGACAACGTGCTATGGCTGCCTCTGTGGAGAAGATTGCAAGACGTTTTCAAGCACGTTCATTAAAACATCTGCGAGGTCAGGATAAACGTGAGGGGGAGAAAAATACAACACTCAGTCTGGCATCTGCTGAACAAGGCTCATCCTTAGCTAACCCCACCATCACACCTATTCCTCTCCAAGTCATCACACCTATTGTAATACCTGATGATGCGGATAATACTCAGGGGAGCAACAAACTCAAGATGGAGCTGACTCATCAAAGTCTCTGGTTTTGGTTAACACCAGCAAGCCTGAGGATGATGATGAACCAGCTGCCAAGAAATTAAAATTCACTGTTAGCTCTCTCCCAAAAGCTATTCAAACTCAGGCTTAGACATCGTTTATCAAAAGAGCTGATGTTTTGAAAAACATAAGTGTGGAGTCCTCTGTCTCGAAGAAAGGAAAGGAGATAGTTTTGGTTGACACATATACCAAACTTAAGAAGATAGCTGCGATGCTAGAGATAGGAGGATCCACCACAGACCTTTCCCAATTCTCAACCTTTACACCTTCCGATGAGATTCCTTTAACCCCTGAAGAAATAGAGCAACAGGCTGAAGAATTCAAAAGATTAAATGAACTCAAGACAGCCAAAGAATTGAATGAAGCTACTCTAAGGAAGATGACACCACCTGAAAGGGAAAAACAAAAACAAAGGTTGAGGGAAATGGAAGCAAAACACGCTGAGGCTTTAAGGAAAGTCAAAGCTGACTATGATGCCTGCGTGAACAACAGATAGGCTTCTGGTAAGATAAACAAATTCAAATACACCATTCTTAAATCCACAAACACCCCACAAATGATCTTATGGAGGGAAAACCAACAAGGAAATATGGATGTATTTGACAACTTCAGGTTAAAGACACTTGGGTTATCAGAATGGTTCGAACTTGAAGCCTTAGCTGCCAAAAAGACTGGACAGGCTAATTTTCTTCTGCTGAAGACTCTTAAGGCCAAGTTTAACTGGATCAAGGAAACAACAGCCAAACTTAAGATTGATCCCCCACCACAGCTTTTTGAACAAGAACCCCCAAAGACAGGCAACAAAAGGAGAAGGATTTCACAAATTGTTAATGAAACTTTTGTTACCGAAGATGTTCAAGTGGATGGCATGCACAGGGATTTGATCCTCCCCAATGGTATTGTTGGCCCTGTTGATGGTCAGACATACACAGAGCCTGAAAGAGGAATGGCATTCATGAACAAGGCTTGCCAATATGCTTTTCAAAGGGAAGATGAGTTGTGCTTAGCTTCAACTATTCAGCTACTCTGTCACAAGAAGTGTCTCAAGATCAACACAGAGTATTCCAAGAAGTTTGCAAAGACTTTGCAGGATGAAATTGATAACAAATTAGACTTGGCTGAAGCTGAAGAAAGAATTAAAAATGATGACTATTGAAGATGTTCACAGCCCTTTTTACCTTCATCTTTTATTTTGCTTATGTAATGCATTTGTAATTTTCTTTAAGTTTTAATAAAATCATGAGGTATGTTTGTTTAGATCTATTATGTGTAAGAAGAAGCTGTTAAACTCACTTACCTTAACTTAGATAGATCTAGCATTATTTATGTTTAAATAGGGGGAGATTGTTGGGAATCTAAACTTGTTAGATTCCCTGATCATTGATTTAAACATAATTAGGCTGTTAGATAGTCCCTTGCCTGTGCCTAGGAGGCAGGCAAGTTTTGCAAGACTCAAAGAGATCCAAGTCTCTGTGAGCAACCTCAGAGGAGTCCATGTCAGAGACATTGTCAGGGAAGTCGAAGAATTACCTGAAGACATACTCATTGGCTGTGATGGATAACAGCCAAGATGTATCAGGGACTCTGAGGGGTTGAGAGTTAACAGGGGTGGCAATACCCTGATAACTCTCAACACACTTTGGACATGCCATTTGTGTGTTCGAGACTATGAAGAAAAAGGAAACTGTTTTGACAACTGTTTCCTTAAAGCATAATGGAAGACTACCAAGAATAGAAGGACATCATGTGACTGAGTGGGAACTTGTAAAAGCTTGTGTAGTCGCCATCAAGTACTGTTTAGGTCAAACTCGTAACACTATAAATAGGATGTGTATCCATGCATTAAGTTTTAACACTTTGAGATATTAAGAACATTATTGCATATAACTTAGTGAATCAAACAGCTACGACTGTATTCATAAGTTAGGGTTTATTGTTGTTCAAAGTGTGCACAACACATTGTCATCAAACTGTGTTATCCATAACACATATTCTTTATTATACAATAATAAGATTACGTTTGAAAAGTAATACCTTGTGTTGATTAAGCTAAGATTAGGGTTTCTTGCATTGATTAGGGACTTGAAAACACAACATAATTTAAACTACCCCTAGTTTGAAATTTCATCAAGACCTTGAACATTCTTAGGCTGGTGGGAGTGGGTGTAAACTCATTCACCGTCGCCTCAGCGCCACGTTAGCTTTTTACTAAACTCACCAAAACTCACACAAACTCCCCACAGGAGGTAATGTCACTCACCAAAACTCACTCCACATCACCCCCATTTTTTAGTATCTTTTTTTCATACAATTAAAACATTTGTTCATACACTTTATTAAAACACGGGTACATAGAAAATTAAAACGCAGTACGAAATTAACAATAAAAACATAGAAAATTATAACACAGGACGAAAATAAAAATAAAAACATAGACGGGTTTTCTAGGTCTCCTAGCGGTGTGGGTGGTGAATTTTGGGTATTTGGCCTACCTCGACGTTTGTTGGTGGTTCGGGGTGTGTTTTCTTGAGACATGATTTGGAGGAGATGAAGATGAAGATGAAGATGAGATGTTTGATTTTTTGTGTGTGAAAAATGAAGAAGATGATAGGGTATTTATTAGTAAATTTTGGGTAATTTTTTTAATTAATAAAAGTAACTGTCGAAAATTAGTGGTGGGGCCCAATTGCATAAACTCACCCAGTGAGTATGCCTATGTTTTTTTTGCCTAAAAACAACTCGCGCGCGACTTATGGTGCACTACTAGAAATTGGACTTTCAGTGACGGAATTTCCCACGGACACATATCCGTCACTAATGTACCGACATCTTTCCATCAGATTAGTGACAAACATGCTTCTGCGACTGCTTTCCGACAGATTTCCGAGAGACATAATTTCGTCGGGAAACTGTCACTAATTCACGTTACTTACCGACGACTTTCCGACGCATATCTGTATCTGTCAGTATTCTGTCAGAATTCCTGTGATCTATCATTTAATTTATGATATTTTTAAATTCCGTCGGAAATTCGTCACAAACCACTATTATTTCCGAGAGAATTCCGACGGAAAAATAAAAAAATATATTTTCTTTGAATGAGTGCTAGTTTGAGCGTGGAATCCCTATTTGATATGTGAACAAACATTATTGTTAAGTGGGAATCGGGTCGGTCAATTTGGGTCGGGGTTAAGACTAAAAAAAATCATACCCGATACATTTTTAGACCCGAGTGAACCGACCCAAATATGCTTATTCGGGTTCGGGTATGATTCGGGTTGGGTCATGTTTTTCGACACCCCTATTGTTAAATACCATAAACCAGTTCTTTTTATTTTGATTAATTAGATCATATGATTTTTCATATAAGTATAATCCGATAACCTGAATCACTCCTGTTAAAAAAAAACCTGAATCACTCGACTCGATAAAACCTGACCCAAATACCACCCAAACCCGATAACCCGATTTTTTATAAGATCGGCTTGCGGGTGAGTTTTCAAAAATTAAAACCCGATTCAGTCCGATTCAACAAGACTCGATTACCCGTTAACACGACATCGATACAAGTTATAACTAGGGGTGTCAAAAAAGTCGACCCGACCCGAACCCGAACCCGAACCCAAATAAGGCAATTCGGGTCGGGTCACTCAGGTCTAAAACCGTATTCGGGTCAATTCGGGTTGACCCGAATTGACCCGATGTCTAATTAGGCTCGGGTTCGGGTTTATATTTTTTTGCATTGACCCGACTTGACCCGACCCGAATTGACCTGAACCCGACCAACCCGACTTGACCTGACTCAAATAAAACATTTTACATTGAATTATTACTTAAATTAGCCAAATTTCATACTCTTTCCTTATAGTCGGGTTGACCCGAATTGACCCGACCCGAATTGACCCGAAGAGTGACCCGAGTTCTAATTAGGCTCGGGTTCGGGTATGATTTTTTTGAGTCTTGACCCGACTTGATCCGACCCGAATTGACCCGAACCCGATTGACCCGACCCAATTCACACCCTAGTTATAACATAGTTTACATTTAAAACTAAAGTCTACATTTAAAACTAACCCATTACTGTGTCATTTCCAATTTATATATATAAAAAAACTAACTCATTACCAAAATTAAAACTTTCTATCTTTCTAATTTATAAATAAAAAAAAGAAAAAAGATTAACATCATTTTAGTGTGTTAGCACCCATCCCACCCATCATTTCCAAAATCATTTCCAAAAAAAGATTAACATCCATCGCACCCATCCATCGCCGTCATCCATCGCTGCTCTCCGTCATCCATCGCCGTTCGCCGTCATCCATCGCCGTCATAAGGTTTGATTCGACCTGTTTTGATTCGATTCGATTTGATTTGAGCTAATTTTTGTGATTCGTGATTTTGTGATTCATGATTCGTGATTTTGAGCTAATTTTTAAGCTCAGGGCTTATGTTTTGGCTTAGGGCTTATTTGGTTTCATAAGCTCACTTTTTGCGGCTTATTTTGAAACTTTTTGGCTTATAAACTAAATACAGACGAAGCTTATTTTGAAACTTTTTGGCTGCAAAAAAGTCGAAGCTTATTTTGAAACTTTAAGGCAAACGAAGACAGAGTGTTTATTATTGATTCAGATATAGTTTATTATTGACGCGGATATAGATTATTGAAATACATTTGTAGAAGTTTTGCGTTTCATAGTTAGATGAGGTTAGGTGTTCGATACGCTTGACCGTATAAAATCCAGGTAAAACTCTAGTTCCATTAAGCCTTATATACTCTGCTACAAATCCAGTCAAATCTTGCATCACATAGAACACCAGACACTTAAGGATACTTCCCACTTACCTACACTTCCCTTTCCATGTTGTCCGTCTACCCAAACTGCCGCAACATCCTCACAGCTAGGTACATAGACAACACAGTCAGGGCATCAGTAAGTTGGCATTCCACCCAGCACCCTCTCAAAGGCCTACTTCCAATGACCAAACCCACGCAATGCAGGAAACGTTGGCAGATCCCACACTTGACTGATACTGCAGCCCAACTTCACAGTAACATCAAAGCAAAAAGCTTAAGAAGAGTGTTCTGAACCAATGTACTAGCCATCTCCATTCACGCACAACAGTTTTGTTGTTTTTGCCAATAAGCTGAACTTGATAAGCTCATAAGCTAGACAAATGTATTCATGTGTCTGTGCGAGTGTTTACAGTTTGTATTTCATCGATAATATCACAAGCCAAGAAGTTGTTTTGTACTTGGATTAGCTTATTTTTGGGCTTATGAGGTTATTTAATTTTGGAAAAGCTAATTAGCTCATTTTTCAGCTTATGAATTTTTCACTTGTCGCTTATCGCGTATAACTTATGGAATTTCATAAGCTAACTTGGCAAGATCATAAGGTAGAAAAGATGGCCTTATAAGCGTTTCCAAAATTAAATAAGCTCATAAGCCTGAAAATTAAGCTAAACCAGACGCCAATATAGATTAGCTCAGTGGTACTAGTCTTAATAGTAGTATTCTTTTATAAAAGCATTTGGTAACATAGCTTTAGTTATAAAGTGTAAAATGACAGCAACTGATAAACACTTTGTTTATTAGCGTTTCGAATAGGATTGTTTGAACAAAATATAAAAGGTAAATGCTCGTTGCTAAACAAGCATTGTATTGATATGAAATTTGTTGTATTTTAGTGTCAAGGATAGCAAGCGGTTCCTTTAGAGAGTTATATTTGTTTATGGGGGCGTTGGCCATTGTGTTAATGTCATTTTCAAGTGGTAGATAGTTTGTTTGATCGGGTTTAAATTATATGCTGGAAATTTTGTTTCTAAGTGGTGGATACTAGCATTGTTACAGTTGATAACTATATGGTTTTAAGTTAGCTCATATGACACAGTCACACTTAAATACAGGATTTGAGATCTTTGAAATTGGATTATTATTCTTGATATGAAAAAACTTAGGGCGTGATTTTTCTTGAACTATAATTCTGTTAGGACATGACAACTGGTATTTTGGTTGAGTTATATGTAATAATCTTCGTTCATATACAGGGGCACCGTTCAGTACTGTTATCTGGGGCTTATTTATCGGTGTTTTTCTGGTCAGATTGCTTATCTGGCGACCGATTGTGAAACGTGAGAACATATTCACAAACTTAAAGAAACTAGTGCTTCATCTCAGGCTGCTGATGTTGTAAATACAACATTAGATTGTTGTGGATAGAATCATATTTATAGTATTTTCAGTTTGAACGTGTATAATCAGGCCTAATAACCCTTTCTTTCTGAAATTTCTTTGTTACAGAATCTGTCATAATTTTGCCTGCATTTGGTGTCCAGCTTGAAACTCATTACGGAGGTACTGTACTGTACTGTACTTATCTTTAACAATCAAAAGTTAAAACCATTTACTCGATAGGCACTTTCTTTGGACCTGGTAGGAATCATGAAAATGAATTTTTTATTCATAAGATATTAAGCAATTGAAGATAATGCATTTCTAAAAGATAAGCACTTTAGAACGAAAGCGTGCACGTCCTGATGGTTAGACTGAATTTCGATTAGGTTTACATTTGATCCTGGGAAAAAACCAAAACCTGAGAACCGGACTCAGAATACCTGAATTTTTCCCCCCTTGGACATTTCTTTTGGGGGCACTGCCCTGCATTGAGAATTTAGGCAACTTTCATGGCTGTCCTCTTTTCTGCTGTTGCTGTTTTATATAGATATCTTTGTAATTAGTTATAAAAATGTGTTTATTGTTGTATATAATAATGATGTGGATATTAGTTAGACGAGATTAGGGACCGAACGAGGTATTGTGAAAGCATTTTTATAATTCGTGATATAAATGTGTTAATTGATGTATTACTTGAGAAGTATCCTTGACCATGAATCACCGGTCCAGGTGTTGCTATTAGGGCGTGATTATCACTGTTTTGTTAAGATTCTATATGTGGCTTATCAGCTTTTTTGTTTTTCGGCTTATATCTCATAAACCCCAATTTTCCGGCTTATTTCGAGACTTATGGGCTTGGATGAGCAACTTATTTAAGCCCACAAGTCTCAAAATAAGCCGGAAAATTGAGGCTTATGAATTGTAAGCCGAAAAATAAATAATCCTATAAGCCACATATAAGCTTAAACAAACATCAGCTAATTAAAGACAAGTACCAAATATTTACCTATACAGTATATAAGTTCATTGAAGCTAGAATATGTCCTTTTAGTGAAACAGTAAAAGTGTAAAACAGTCACTATTTGAGATGTTATAAGCCATTAGTAAAAAGTATGAAGTTCGTTCAGTATATTCGTTCAGAGTCTAGTATGAAGTTCGTATAGTGTGTTTGTTCAGTCAATGACGATATTGATCCTAGTTGACTACATGTATCTGTATATTCTGCTATTCATCATTTAGATGAACTATATGTTATTACACAAACTCATGTTTTTCTTTTATAGATGAAATATCTTTGATTCAGTGGTACACTTGTTTTGGAGCTAACTTGACCACCTAAAAGTCAACATAGAATGTCATTCACAGCTATTTGGATTACATATCCACCTTTACACATTTTAACAGATTTGAACAAAACTTTATGTAAACACTTTTGAATTTGATCTTAAGACGGATTTTTAAACTTTAGCTAATTCCTGGTGCCAAAAGCCAACATTGTAATCTCACACGAGCACTTTTCATGACAAGACCATTTAAAAGTCAAAGGCATTAGACCAAAGGTAACAATTTCCGTATTAGTCTCATGAAGTGTTCTGTTTTGATAAACATAGGAGTATTAAAAAGCAATTATTATTATAAGTCACCAACGCCTTCGCTGCGTATAACCTGTAACTAACGTTCAAGCCATGCTTTGGGTTTAAGTGAACACGCGTGCCATGCCAGGTCTGTATCTGTATGTATATGAGTCTGTATCTGTATGTATATGTATATATCTGTCTTTGTATGTACTATCCATCAGTCTCTATCTGTGTGTATCTGTATGTATAGAAACTGTCCATCAGTCTGTATGTATATAAATTTAACGAGGGCTTTGGACTTGTGTTTCCCTATTGCAACCTTTGTAGATTTCATGGTAAAGGATTGTGTACTTTGACAATCCTCAGTTGGTTACTAAGAGTATTTTTAGTATGTAAGTTTTCAACCGATTTAGAGTTTGGTATACGTTGTGAATATGAGGTACCATTTGGTGTAACTTATTATGTAGCAGTTTAGATTATGGCCCTAACTGTTATAACCATTTGGTGTAACTTAATTACTTGTATACAATGAGTTTAGCTATGTCGGCGAGCTGGGATATAGGATGGATGTACAAAAGACGAAATAGCCATGGCCATCTTTGTTCTCTCTACCAATCAAAAGTCGACGAGTTCCTAAATTTTGCGTTTTCAATTGAAAGAATCGTTGAAAGAAAAAATTTGGGAAGTCGTATCGTTTTTCGTATCAAATGTCCATGTTCTAAGTGTAAAATAAAAGTATTCAAGGAAAGAGATGAAGTTAAGTATCATTTGTGGCGCAACGGGTTCATGCGTCGTTATACAACTTTGTATGCTCATGGCGAAAGAAAAATTAGACGAGCGGAGATAGGGATATGTTCTGAGCCTATTGAAGAGGAGAATGATGTTGGATGCAGACAAATGATTTTGGATATTCATAATGCAACATTTCGATCAGATTTGAATCCAGATACTTGGGAAGAAGAAGCCCCAAATTCGTTTTCAAAGCAATTCTATGAAATGTTAAAAGTTGACGACGAGCCTTTGTACGAGGGGTGTCAAAAGTTTTCGAACCTTGAAGCTGCCACAAGGCTGTTAAATTGGAAAGCAGAATGCAATGTACCCGAGGCAACATATAATCGAGTACTTTCTCTTTTCAAGGACATGCTGCCTAATGGTAATAAGATGGTTGGGAACTTTTACGAAACAAAAAAGATTTTGAGAAAAGTGAATCTTCCAAGAGAAAAGATTCATGTTTGCAAAAACCATTGCATGTTATTCTATGGGAAAGTTGATTCTCTGTTGTATAAGTGTAAAGTTTGCGGGCATTCGCGTTATAAGAATGGTGGAAGAAACAACGTCCCTAATTTGGTGCTTACATACTTCCCTATTGCTCCTAGACTTCAACGAATGTATATGTCAAAGAAGATGTCCAAAGAGATGACTTGGCATCATGATCATAAAACAGACCCATATAAGATGGTACACCCAAGTGATGGTAAGGCATGGAAGCATTTTGACTCGACCCATTCATCGTTTTCTAAAGAGATTCGAAACGTTCGTCTTGGGTTATGCACTGACGGGTTCAATCCAAATAACTCGAGTTCTAATTCATATTCATTATGGCCCGTATTTCTTACAATCTACAACTTACCTCCTTGGATGAGCTTAAAAGAGGAACATGTTAAACTGAGATTGGTTATTCCTGGAAAGAAGAATCCCGGTCAGAACTTAGATGTGTTTCTACAGCCTTTAATTAAAGAAATGAAAGACTTATGGAGTTCTGGTGTTAAAACTTATGATGCGTATCGTAAAAACAATTTCATGTTGAAAGCTGCACTATTGTGGACAGTTAGTGACTTCCCTGCTTATGCAATGCTGTCGGGATGGAGTACACATGGAAGATTAGCATGTACATATTGCATGGGTAATGTTGATTCATTTCAGTTGCAAACTGGAGGCAAACCGTGTTGGTTCGACTGTCATCGAAGATTCTTACATTCAAGACACTCGTTTAGAGGAGATAGAAAGGGATTTTTGGCCAAAAAAATCGTGTCAGCTGGCCCGCCACCACAATTAACCGGTGCTGAGATTTGGCAGCAGATTCGGCACCTTCCAACCGTTTATGAAGGCGAGCCGTACCATCCAAAAATAAAAAATTTGACGGTTTCGGTGTAACCCATAATTGGGTCAAAAGAAGTATCTTCTGGGAGCTTCCATATTGGCACACTTTATTGATTTGACACAATCTTGATGTAATGCATATCGAGAAGAATGTTTTTGAGAACTTATTTCATACCATCATGGGAACTTTGAAAACAAAAGACAACGTCAAGGCTAGAAAAGATAAAGAAATATATTGTGATCGACCCGAGTTGCATATTTTTAAGGTCCAAAATAAAGATATGAAACCAAAAGCTTCATACACTTTGTCGAAACCACAACTACAGAATGTGTGTGAATGGATGACAAAGCTAAAGTTCCCCGATGGGTATGCATCAAACATAGGGGGTTGTGTAAATCTTGCGGATTGTAGCTTTTATAGTTTTAAAAGTCACGATTGTCATGTTTTTATGCAAAGATTGCTTCCGATCGCTTTAAGAGGGATGATACCGAATGCACTTTGGGATGTTATCACGGAGTTATGTACATTTTTTTGTGCAATATGCTCACGGGTTTTGCGCATTGAAGATTTAGAGAAACTACAAAAAAGTATAGTTGAGACTATTTGCAAGTTGGAGAAAATCTTCCCACCCGGATTCTTCGACTCAATGGAACACCTTGTTGTACATTTAGCTAGAGAAGCTCTTCTTGGTGGTCCAATGCAATACATATGGATGTACCTTTATGAGAGGTAATCATTGCTTTAACTCAGTTCATACTTCTGTTTACAACCTCACTTAAAAAAACTATTATATTTTGGTTATAACATGTTGTTTGTTAAAATTTATGCAGGAAGTTGGGTTCTTTGAAAAGAACAGTAAGAAACAAAGCACGGGTAGAAGGATCAATCGTTGAGAGTTATCTTGTAAATGAGCTCTCAATGCATTCCTCACTCTATTTTGATCCAATAATCGAAACACGCTTGAATCGTGAGCCGCGGAATTTTGCTCCAGATATACACTGCTCCTCTCGATTAAACATATTTAAAGTTCCATCTCGGAGATTATTTGATATGGGAACTAAAAGAAATTTGACAAATGCGGAGAAGCATAAAGCACATACATATATTTTGCTTAATTGTGAAGATGTTCACCCATTTTTAAGGTATGTTAAGTTTTTTTTTTGACTTTGATCTTCTTTCATCTTTGAAGTCAACAAATACATCATACTCGCCTAGAAGCTCACATGTTTAGTTAACTAATCACTAAAACAACACAATTCATCCCCTTATGACTCTAAGCTACCAAGTGTTGGTTTCTACCATAACATATTATATACATTAGTGTCTCTACTTTTACTTTTTTCTTTTAGATGTATTTGATGTATAAGAATTAGCATGGAATGGGCGGGTTCACGAAACGTAAAATGCGTTCGGTTTTTAGAATACTTTGTATACTGAACTATTTAAGTGCTCAACTATCGTATGACACTCTGCATTTGTAAGTTTTGTTTCAATTTAGGTTTGGAAACTTCCAAGTCGAGAGTTCGTTAATGTGGCTCAATAAAGTCTTGGGTCACTTGGACCTAAAGTATGGGACATTGCGTTTTACAAACAAAATATGTGTGTCCTTGCTTGTGAATCTTGTAAAATTACTTCATTTTTGTGCCTGATATTTTAGGTTGTGTATGATTCATTCTAACACGACTTATCTGTGTTTTGGTCTAATCAGTAGCCGTGAAGTATTAGAAAAAAAGTTGATCTATCAGAGCGGATTGGAAAATTTGCATTAAGTAGCTTAAAAACAGCTAGCAAGTTTGCTTTAACTGAGTTTTTTTAACATCATTTAACTAGCTAGCGAAATTCGTTGTTGTTGAAACAACTGTATTTTGGATTATCCTTGTTTTTTATGAAGTTGATCGAGTTGGCCGGGTTAGTAAAATAATCAGCAACATTTTAATACATTTCAGACATAAGCAAATACTTGACCAAGTGTAGGAATCTTATAATATTGACCTGTTCATTATGTATTGTCAAGTTTTCTTGATTGAATCGGCTATCAATCTTGTTGTTCAATCACGCTACTAGTTGCTTTCGTATAGGAATCTTCTTATATTTAAGTTGGGTCCTTCTTTTCCATACTGGCTGCAAACTCAGAAGAATTTCTCCATTTTTGATATCGCTGATTCTAAAATCAACGACTCTGTCCCTGATTGGTTATGGAAGCAGTTGACTCCGAGTCTTCGTTATCTAAATCTCTCATCTAATCACTTTCATGGAACATTGACAGATTTGATGTATGGAGAAGATTCTATATTTGATTACAGTTTTAATAACTTTTCGGGTCAAGTACCTTTGTTTCCTTTTGGCACCATACTATTGGCTCTCAACAATAATATGTTTTGGGGATCAGTTTCCTCTTTGTGGAATCTCACCAACATATATTATATTGATCTTTCGAATAACCAGCTTTCAGGAAGCTCGCTTCCGGATTTCTGGATGAACTTCACTGCTTAGATTTGGGAAAGCCCATGGAAGTTACAAGTTTCTGCAGCCTTGCCTCCATACAGATCTTAGACATCTCTGTCAACAACATCTCTGTCAACGTTACATTAACCTCTGTTGGGCTTTCACGTACTAGATTCTCCCTCCGTACAATTACCTATACGTTAAAATATTGTTGTTATGGAAAGGAAGAATGTCTGCGTTCGAGAATACTTGGCGTCTGGTTATAACCCATATCATACTAGCCCTTAATCAATTCCTTTATATACTTATGCCATTTTTGTGCAAGTAATCGAGCCTCAATAACAGTTGTTTTATATATAGGATCTATATCAGTGGGATCCATCAGATAATAAAGCTGTATATCAGGCTTGGGAAAGAGTAATGTCGAGCAGATATTTGGATATATTGAGCCAATGTCGAACACATGCTGCTGAGATGGCCGCAATGGACAACATCACACTTGGAGATGACTTTTCTGTTCTTAAACCGTATACCCCATATTGGATAGATCAAGAACATTGGGATACCATGATTGATACGGTTTGGAATAAACCAGGATGGAAAAAGAAGTCAAGTTTGGCTCGACAAAACAGATTAACTGAAGTAGATGGTGAGATGTCAAAACATACCACGGGATCCATCACACTTCTTCAACATAAATACAAAATGGTAAATATATAGTATTAGTTAATATACTTTTTAAGTTTTATAAATTAGTATACTTTAACTAATAATTTATTTTAAAAGGAAAAACAAAAAAAGCGACCAGTTAGCTTATTAGAAGCTTACCATCACTGTCATACAAGCGCAAATGTGTCAAGTGAGGCGTCAAGGAGCGAAATGGATGAAGCATCAGGGGGCGCAACACGAGGGGAGTACATTACAACTAGATCAAAAAGAGTGGCGGTAATTCTTTTTTATTTCATGTGTATTCAACGACATAGTTAATCAATGAATATTATTTATTTAGAATTTTACATTAATCACAGGATGCCGTTAAGGCTGCTTTGGTAGAGAAACATGGATTAGATGCTAGTGACCATCCACCTAACCCGAACGACTTTGATTTATGGGAAGATTCTACCGGGGGAAGAAGAAGGGTAAGTTAGTTGGGATGGGTACAAGAGGGGATCTGAGGCTCATGGTGACCCGTACATCAGCAACATCTAGTTCGAGTTCTACATATAACGAACATGTTTGTTTTCCCACACTTTATTTAAAAGTAATTTCCGTAGCATATTGCATAGAGATAGGCTGTGCTTGTTTTGTATATCGTGGGTCAACCTTCAGAACCAAGAAAACTGTCGTTTTATCACGCTGATAATGATACTCCTGCATATGTAAACTGTAACACCAGCATAACTATTACTGGCTTATGATAATCTATCGACCCCATTGTTGGTGTTATTGATCAACTTAGTACTTCACTAACTATACTGGTTTAGGTGAATATGGGTCGGTCAGAACTTTAGAAAACTTTATGTAACAATGGTGTCAATTTGAGTTTCTGGTTGTGTGTTATAGGAATGTTATTGGGGAGGATGTTTTTTTGGTTTAGTGTTATAGCTAAGAATGTTACAGGGTAAAAGCTGACATGGCGGCGCCATAGCCCCCAACTCAACCTAGTTCTCTAATTATATTTCAACTTTTGGTCATTTTAGAAATAGCACTTGTTATTATGTTTAGCCAATTTGCGTATCAATAATCAGCAACAACTAATTCTTGCTGGGTAGAAGCGGATGGTATTGGGTACATTTATAAATCAACTTGTAAGGTAAAAGATACAAAGTTATGGTACACGAGATTCTCGCGACTACAACTCTAGGTCAATCAATGTTCGAGACATAAGGATCAGCTTGATTAGTCTAACGAAGAACTGAGTTTTTTAAGAGCTTAAGAACTGAACTGGGTATAATCGGTCTGTTTGGTTATCCGTTTATTCGGCCCGCTCTGATTTTGCACACCCAAAGCTGGCGGGGCAAGCAAAATTGATAGGCTTAGATTATTTCACAATCATTGAAGTTCCAAATCTTCTTCAAAGTTACAACTTTAAGTATAGTCCTACTCAAATAGGACCATTGTACATTTGTACATGACCCTTATCTGCTAAAACAAAAGAAAGAAACAAAGCATAGCATAAAGCTAAATTCCTCTAGCTAAAATGTGGTGACATTGTTTGCATAAAGTTTTCCAATCTTTTCTTGCTTTCCAATAAAACATTGTTGGTGAATATGGAGACGTGTTTTAAGGTTTCTAATAATGCAGGTACAAACTTTAGATGAGACGGTCAGAAGATTGCAAGTGGAAAACGCGGAAATAAGAGCACAATCCCAAAGAGATATGCAGATTGAGATACAACGCCAAGTGGAGAGTCAAGTACTAGAGCACATGAGACAACGAGAATTAGAGGCTGAGGCTCGTGAACAAGCTCGAGAGAGAGAATGGCAAGAAAAAATGAATGCCATTAACTTGGTCTTAAACAAGTTTTCTGATTCCCGCCCTCCTCCTTAGCTTATAGCATTTGAGTACTTTAATGTTTTATTTGACTCGTTCAAATCAACTATGACTTGTTACTTAAATGCTAAATGATGTTTAATTTTGAATTATTCAGTTCTAGTTTATGCGTAATCTTCGTTATTTGTAGATTGAGATTTGGTAGTTGGACTATTTACTCGTAAAGTATCAATTTCTTTCTAGCCATTTAGATACCAGATTCATAAATTTGAATATTAAGCTGTATATTAAATTGTATTTCTGTGACAGATTTGTGACTCTTTACCGACAGAACTTTTCTGACAGATTTCTGAGGGACATTTTATCGACTACTTACCGACAAATATACTACATTTTTTTACATTTTTTTACCGAGAGATTTCCGAGAGAAATACCAACAGAATTCCGACGCTTAATTTTTGTCGGTATTTCCGACAGAATTCCGACTGATAGGCATTAGCGACCAAGCATTTACCGACACACCAATTTAGTCACAAATCTGTCGGAAATGACCTATACCGACGGATTTCCGACGGAAATGACCGTCGCTATTGCTCTATTTTCTAGTAGTGGTGGGGGTGAGGGCTACGCGCGACTTTTGTCAAATCGCTCGTGGGTTTACACCCACTCCCACCAGCCTTAGTGATCTCTGATCTAAATGTACCGATGAACATTCTTTGATGGAAATTTTGTAAACAAATTCTTTAATATATTTATAGAACCCTCTACAATAACAAATTAAATATGACAGTAGTTCTCAGACCTTGCTTATATATCAGTCTAGTATTTGAGTAATTAGTGACTTCACTTATTAATAACTAGTATTTGGCTGTACATCATTTTTACTATATTTTAGAATAAACTTGTATATTTGCACATTCTTTGTCATAATTTTAATGTACATCTGAATTCCAAGCGCTTTATTTTCATCATGAGTCACTTAATTTGGTCTGCCTGTCGCACGTAAGAGAATGGAAGCCTCACCATTGTCTTCTTGTGCTTAAGAGAACTATATTATTATTATTTTCATTTTAAACATGCTCTAGACTTGATGCTACATCGAAGGGAAAAGCTTAACGAAATGTCATTATGAAGCTTAACTGACATGTCATATACGGACTATTGTTTAATAGGAGCCTAAAGTTTGTGTTGTTTTGAATTGCAAATAGCAAAATACTATGGGAGCTCTACGTTGTTTGAATTATTTGAAAACCCTATTTCAAGTTGTTAATGGTTGATTGTTCTGCAGGAAGACAATGCTACTGATTCCCAATGCTATTGATAATCATCCCAAGGTAATACAGTCTTTCTATTTTTGTAGGCAAACAAGCCAGTTTATTTCTAATCAGATCCATAAAAAATTAAAAGCCAAACTTAATTTTTTGGACTTGTGCAAAGTCACCAAAAAAGTAGATTTAAGCTGCAAACAATATTTTTAATCGCTCTGTGTCAACAACTAGACCAACAGTTGTGATGAAATAACGTAGCTGTGACAAATGCGTGTGAATTGAGTCTGGTGGGCACAACTTTCTCTACACTAAACCCATTACTAACCGGACCATTTTGTCACCTCTAGCCAAAATGAATGAGACCTTGATCAATAAACTTTCACTACAACAAATCAGGAATGGGCGAACGTTGTGTAGAACTCGGCGTTTACAGATTATGAGAATACGAAAGAAAGTGTATCTATGAGAGTTGTGTAGACCAATAATGATAGTATTTATAGCTTACAAATAAGAAAACGTGGAAGCAAAAACCAATGAAAATACTAAGGTTCCTAAAGACCAGGTACAACCTAGTGACCACTCCTCAACTATCCAAAATACTCGGCCAAGCACACTACCAATTCAAACACAGAATTATAACACGTAAAAACATGAAAACTTTTTAAACTATAGTTGCTCTAGCCATACATAGGTGAACAAAACCTTTAGCATAAACGGTTAAACCAACATACACCCCCTTAATGGGTTATATAGCCGTTCGTCCAAAGCAAACTTCATCATTTTCTTTCTGAACCATCTCTACCTATCCCGGACCATCGACATTCATCGTGGTCACGTCTAAAGTCTACTCCATTCTACCCGAATCAAGTTCACCACATTCGGACTCCAACACCATAATGTTTAACCGTGTAGTTTTCCAGTCTCTTCCTTACCTTTGACGCCCGTACCTTTTCCCGATCAAACTTGTTCCAAGAGGCCTCTCCACCGACCAAGTAAACAAAGCCACCCGCTTATAACATTTTCCTTCCACTGCTAAAAGAAACGAATCCAAAGTCACATGCTTTGACGAATAACTTACGCTCGCTTTTCGCGCACCTACATCGGTCTCCTCTTATCACGAGACAACAATCAAGGCACCCGTTATCAACCTCTTGTTGTCACGAGTTGTATAACATATGCCTAAACCCACAACTAACATCCAAACAACCCTAAACTTTCTTTTTTATCACTAATAACAGCCCCGAAACGTTGATGTTTACAACCGGTCAACCCTGTCGTCTCAACCGGCACCTCCTGGATACAACGATCGACCCGAAAGACACCATCTCCGTCTTCTGCTATAAATGCATCCGATCAAGAGAAACCTGCAGCCCATAACGTCATCATTCAACCAGTGGCGGACGCAGGAAATTTCAATATGGGGGTA
The DNA here is from genome assembly GCA_025667525.1 of Glebionis coronaria. Classification (NCBI taxonomy): domain Eukaryota; kingdom Viridiplantae; phylum Streptophyta; class Magnoliopsida; order Asterales; family Asteraceae; genus Glebionis; species Glebionis coronaria. The sequence goes on along the minus strand of CM046879.1, from coordinate 591,782,416 downwards.
ATTTTTTTTTTTGACAATTGCAAGGCGAAAAACTAGAAACCGAATAAAAATTGAGTATTATAACTTAAAAGTTAACGATATCTAGGTTTAATATGTTAAATATTGGAATTCAAGGTGTGAGTGAGGGCAATATGGAATTTGAGTGGGGGCATTTTAATAAACCGCTCAAATTTAAAGAAAACATACACTAAAATCTCATCTTTCTGGTCGAGCAATGGGGGGCGCCGCCTCCCCGTACCTATAACATGTGTCCGCCCTTGCATTCAACCTTGTTCCAGGAGCACTTTTCCAACAATCACGAAGACAATGACACACCCGCCTTTACCGTCTTCGTATGCCAAACGAACTGTCAAAAGCTACCTGATTTTTCTTTCTTGATTCGTCCCGTTAGTTTATCCCACAACCCCTGGTTAGTGTCTCACGACGAACAAACACAATCACAGACAATGAGCCACAACAACTGTTGGAAATTTAGTGCAACTGTGGGATCGAGTCATACTTGTAAATGGGTTTGGAGGTACGAAGTGTACACCCATTATGTCCCTGACCTCCCTGGACTCAATATAGTGGTTGAAAGTTCATCAGGAGGAAGCTGCTCCTGGTTAGGAAGTTGCTCCTGGTTAGTAAGTTGCTCCTGGTTAGGAAGTTGCTCCTGGTTAGGACGTTGCTCCTGGTGATGCACAAAGTCTTTGTAACCTCTTTGACCAATCAATGAGGGTTGAATATTGACTTGATGACCAGGTTTATGGTCATGTAACCACTATGCTTTCATGTAGGTAATTATGAGCTTAATTGGCCGATTAATGCTCTTAAATACCATTGACTATGAGTTACATCCTTCTAGGACTAGGATCACTATAAATAGTGATCATATTTGCATGATGAAATATACAGAAACAAGAAACACTTACACGCACAGAGTTCTGGATTTGTGCCTAAAACAAGAACCAACTCTTGGTTTTATCCCAAGGAGGTATTCGTGTTATCACAGGCATAGTGTCGAATAATCTTCTTTGGAAACTGATTACACGACTTCAAGAGATATCCGGTAATCATTCATTGGTACATAGTTAGGCTATTGATTATCTTCACCCTGTTGGAACGAAGTAAACCCCAACAATCAAAGAAGATTATTTTGCGATAATCAATGGCGGCGACAATGAAGCATATGGTGGCTAACTTCTCCAAACTGGACAAGTTTGAAGGGGTTGATTTCAGGAGATGGCAGAAGAAGATGCACTTTCTTCTTTCTACCATGAACGTGGTGTACGTGCTGACCACTCCCATTCCTGATGGTGGTGATGATGCTACTTTGGAGGAACTGAGGAAAAGGAGCAAATGGGAGAATGATGATTATGTGTGCCGCGACATAATTCTCAATGGTATGTCTGATTCCTTATTTGATATTTACCAAAATTCTGAATCTGGTAAAGAACTATGGGATTCCTTGGAAGCCAAATATATGGCTGAGGATGCATCAAGTAAGAAGTTCCTTGTGAGTGATTTCACAAATTACAAAATGACTGATTCAAGACCAGTCATGGAACAATACAATGAACTTCTTGGAATATTTGGTAGATTTACACAACATAAAATGAACATGGATGAGACCATTCAGGTCTCTTGTGTCATTGACAAATTACCTCCTTCTTGGAAAGGTTTCAAGCATACCTTGAAACACAAGAAGGAGGAATTAACTCTTGTTGAGTTGGGCAGTCATTTGCGCATTGAGGAATCCCTCAGGGTGCATGAAAGTGACAAGCCAAAGAGCAACAATGTTGCTGGTTCATCAATTGTCAATATGGTGGAGCATAACAACTCCACCAGGTACAATGACAACAAGGGCAAACGTAAGCATCAGGATAACACCAAAGCTAATCCTAACAAGAAGTCATCAGTGGCTTGTTGGAAGTGTGGGAAATCTGGACACTTCAAAAGGGATTGCAAAGGTGTTAGCATTGGAAACCAAGCTAATGGATCAGGCACAAAAGGTCAGAATATGTTTAATGAATCTCTCCAGATTTATTATGTTACATATGTATCGAAAGCTTACTTTGTGCAGGATGATGATGTTGCGTGGTGGGTTGACTCTGGAGCAACAGTACATGTGTGTAAAGATAGATGCTGGTTCAAGACTTATGAGTCAATGAATGATGGATCTATTCTTCATATGGGAAATGAGTCAACAGCCCTAGTGCATGGACGTGGTTGTGTAGATCTTAAATTTAGTTCTGGAAAGACTGTTTCTTTGTTTAATGTTTTGCATGTTCCCAATATTAGGAAGAACTTGGTTTCTAGTAGTGTTTTGAATAATTGTGGTTATAAACAAGTGATTGAATCTAATAAATTTGTTTTATCTAAACATGGTGTGTTTATTGGTTTTGGCTATTTGAGTAATCAAATGTTCAGGCTTAATATTGATTCTAGTATAAATGTTGATTCTGTCCTGATGACTACCACTAAACTGAATGATTCATCACTATGGCATGCTAGACTAGGCCATGTCCACTATAAGAGGATGCAAGATATATCTAAGGATGGGTTAATTCCAGCTTTTGACATGGACACTGATAAGTGTCAGACTTGTATGCTGAACAAAATTACTAAGAAACCATTTTAGGATGTAAAACGTGAAACTACAGTTTTGGAGCTAATCCATAGTGACCTATGTGATTTGCATGCTACTCCCTCATTAGGGAATAAGAAATACTTGGTAACATTATTGATGATGCTTCTAGGTTTTGCTATGTTTATTTGTTACATACTAAGGATGAAGCATTATATAAATTTAAAGTATTTAAAACTGAAGTTGAATTACAACAAGGAGTCCAAATCAAAAGATTTAGGACTAATAGGGGAGGTGAGTACATGGATACTTTGTACTTTCAGTCTGTTGGAATAATCCATGAGACAACTGCCTCCTATACTCCACAACAAAATGGTATATCTGAAAGAAAAAATAGAGTACTAAAAGAGATGGTTAACTCCATGTTGTCCTACTCAGGACTGAGTCAAGGGTTTTGGGGAGAAGCTATGTTAACAGCTTGCTATTTATTAAATAGGGTTCCTAATAAAAGGAACATGATTACCCCTTATAAACTCTGGACTAAAAGAAAACCAAACTTGAACTACCTCAAAGTTTGGGGTTGTAGGGCTGTTGTAAGACTCCCTGATCCAAAGGTGAAAACCTTGGGTGAAAGAGGCATTGAATGCATCTTTGTTGGATATGCTGAGCATTCCAAGGATTATAAGTTCTATGTTATTCAACCTAATGATTTAGTTTCAATAAACTCAATCATTGAATCAAGGGATGCTAACTTTGATGAGACTAGGTTCTCATCAGCCCCTAGACCAAGCCTTAGGACTTCTACTAGAGCTGAGGACATTGGTGCTTCAGTGGAACCTGAAAGGGTCACTAATGAGGTTGTGGTTCAGCAACCTAAGCCTAAGCTTAGAAGAAGCACAAGGCAAAGGACTCCAAAGAATTTTGGGCCTGAATTTCAACTATACCTAGTTGAAGGAACAAGGGATGAGGTCTCTGACCAGTACTACTATTGCTTTAATTTTGAGGATGATCCCAAAACATTTGATGAAGCAATGAAGTCCCAGGATGTTGCTTTCTGGAAAGAAGCAATCAATGATGAGATAGATTCCATCATGGGTAACAACACTTGGGTGTTGGTTGATCTACCTCCAAGTTGCAATCAACTTGGATGCAAATGGATCTTCAGAAGAAAGATGAAGGTAGATGGAACTATTGAAAAGTTCAAGGCAAGGTTAGTCATTCAAGGCTTTAGACAAAAGTCAGGAATAGACTACTTTGATATCTATGCTCCTGTAGCATGCATAAGTACCATAAGAATGTTGATTGCCTTGGCAAGCATTCACAATCTGATTATTCATCAGATGGATGTGAAGACAGCATTCTTGAATGGTGATTTAGATGAGGAGGTTTATATGAACCAACCTCAAGGTTTCATCATGCCTGGTCATGAAGGTAAGGTGTGTTAACTGATTAAGTCCTTATATGGACTCAAACAAGCACCTAAGCAATGGCATCAAAAGTTTGATGCAGTGGTTTTGTCTAATGGTTATTTACTTAACCAAGCTGACAAATGTGTATATAGCAAATTTGATGAATCTGGTAAAGGAGTCATCATTTGCCTATATGTTGATGACATGTTAATCTTTGGTACTAACCAAGTTCAGGTTGATTTAACCAAAGAGTTTTTGTCATCAAGGTTCTCTATGAAAGACATGGGGGAGGCTGATGTTATCTTTGGCATAAGGATTAAACATGAAAGTGATGGTATTGTAATTTCTCAGTCTCATTATATTGAGAAGGTCCTGAAGAAATTCAATCACTTTGAATGTACTCCAGTGAGTACACCTATGGATACAAGTGAGAAACTAATGCCTAACATTGGTCACGCTGTCTCCCAGCTTGAGTATTCTAGGGTGATTGGTTGCTTGATGTATGCCATGACTAGTACTAGGCCTGATATTGCTTTTGCAGTGGGTAAACTGAGTAGGTACACTAGTAATCCTAGTACTCAGCAATGGCAAGCAATTCAGAGGGTATTAAAGTATTTGAGAGGAACAATAGATTATTGTTTGTCATATACTGGATATCCTTCAGTGTTGGAAGGTTACACTGATGCAAGTTGGATCAGCAATACTGAGGATAATTCATCCACAAGTGGCTGGGTATTCCTTCTTGGTGGTGGTGCAATTTCTTGGGCATCCAAGAAGCAAACTTGCATTACTGGTTCAACAATGGAATCTGAATTTGTGGCTCTAGCAGTTGCTGGTAAAGAGGCTGAATGGTTGAGAAACTTGCTTCTTGAGATTCCATTGTGGGTCAAACCTATGGCACCCATATCTATCTGTTGTGATAGTGCAGCTACATTGGCTAAGGCTTATAGCCAAATGTACAATGGTAAGTCTAGACACTTAGGTGTTAGACATAGCATGATTTGTGAGCTAATCATGAATATGGTGATATCAATAGAGTTTGTGGGGTCTCAACAAAACTTAGCTGATCACTTGACGAAGGGATTGGGTAGAGACTTGGTTATAAAGTCTGCTGAAGGGATGGGTTTAAAAGTCCACTCTAGCCACTGAATGCTAGGACACCCAACTCCCTCCTGAGGAAACTTGGGAGCTGAGTTCAATGTGGAAAGCCGAACATTCAGGGGACTGAAGCACATGTATATCATCCCAAGGATGTGCTTGTACCTGCTGAAACGAGGATGAAGTTATAAACTTCTTAATGGTTAATTTGTTTGAAAAAGTGCTTAAGTAGGAGCATGAACTAAAGAGGAACCACCTATGTAAATGTTGAGGTTTCGCCGCCTCAAGGAGCATGGACGTTGGCTCTTACAACATTTATGAATTGGATATGGACACATGGCTTGTATGGTGTCAGGAGTGTTTTAAATGTTTGAAAACTTGTGTGTATTTTATCTTCAGGTATTCAAAGTAGTTGAAGGGTTCAATTCTTAGAACACCCTGATTCTCGAATATTTGAAGTGATGTACTAATATGGAAATTCAATCCTCAAGACATTTTCATTTATGCACTGGTTTTATTAAAGTTGATTTTCATGCAAAAAGAAATTGTACTAAATTGGGGAGGATTGTTGGAAATTTAGTGCAATTGTGGGATCGAGTCATACTTGTAAATGGGTTTGGAGGTACGGAGTGTACACCCATTATGTCCCTGACCTCCCTGGACTCAATATAGTGGTTGAAAGTTCATCAGGAGGAAGCTGCTCCTGGTTAGGAAGTTGCTCCTGGCTAGGAAGTTGCTCCTGGTTAGGACCTTGCTCCTGGTGATGCACAAAGTCTTTGTAACCTCTTTGACCAATCAATGAGGGTTGAATATTGACTTGCTGACCAGGTTTATGGTCATGTAACCACTATGCTTTCATGTAGGTAATTATGAGCTTAATTGGCCGATTAATGCTCTTAAATACCATTGACTATGAGTTACATCCTTCTAGGACTAGGATCACTATAAATAGTGATCATATTTGCATGATGAAATATACAGAAACAAGAAACACTTACACGCACAGAGTTCTTGATTTGTGCCTAAAACACGAACTAACTCTTGGTTTTATCCCAAGGAGGTATTCGTGTTAACCCAGGCATAGGGTCGAATAATCTTCTTTGGAAAGTGATTACACGACTTCAAGAGATATTCGGTAACCATTCATTGGTACGTAGTTAGGCTATTGATTATCTTCACCCTGTTGGAACGAAGTAAACCCCAACAACAACAACCCTTTTTCCCATCAAGAAAAAACTCGCTTTTTTGCGTCGTCTACCCCGCAGCAAAGGGCTACCCCGTTTCTTGAAACCGTTTCTCAAACCCGTGTTAATCAAACTCAACTCTGATCCCAAATGTAGATCTCAATGTTGACCAATTATGAAACTACAAAAGAAAGCGTGAAAAGTGTTACTTTCATTCATAGATACATGATATTATTTATATATTATAAGCAGTGGCGGAGCCAGGATTTTGATATATAGGGGGCAAACAATTATTTTCGTAATTTTTTTTAACAACAGGCTTAAAATTCCATAAAATAACTTATATAGTGCAAAATAACATTAAAACAGACCTTATATAGCGTGAAAACAAGGTGCTTACGGCAACCAAAAATAGTAGATTAAACATCACCATCCAAACAACCTAATTAAAGCAAAACAGCGTTTCAGCAACATATTCAGCAGCGGTTTAGCAGCATTTCAGCAGCATATTCTGCGGCATATTCAGCAGCATATTCTGCGGCATATTCAGCAGCTTTCAGCAGCGTTTCAGCAGCATTTCAGCAGCGTTTCAGCAGCCTTTCAGTAGCATAATCAGCAACATAATCAGCAGCATTTCAGCAGCATTTCAGCAACATAATCAGCAACGTTTTAGCAGCTATTCAGCAATACAACAGGAACAATACAGCAGGAACAATACATCAATTTAACAGCAACTTCTTTACAGCAATTCGACAGCTTTTAACATTGGAAAAACGTACCAAAAACCTATTTAAAAGTGCAGTAAACAGTCATGTATTTATAAGACGTGTGCAACTTATTTGAGATAAATAACAAAAAACAAGGTTCTTACATTGAGCAAATAAACATTTTAAAGATGTCCTTTACGACCCGTCATACTTTGGAACCGGTTCATCACATCTTCATCATTAACATTCGCAAGTGCCTCTCTTTCTACGCCACATATAAAACAAGAATTTAGAAAACCTTGACTAATTCGATTCCTCAAGTCTGATTTTATAATCTTCATAGCAGAAAAACATCTCTCAACACTTGCGGTTGCAACGGGCAAAACCAAAGCTAACTTTAATAATCGATACATCAAAGGATATGAAATGTGTTTCCTTTTCTTTACCATCATTATAGCAAGCTCCGTGATACCATTCAAGTCGACAAAACTATCATCTTCTGTAACATTGGCATAATACAAGTTCAATTGACTTTCAAGTTCCATCCTTTCAACCCTATTAAAATCGTTTGGGTACAACTCACTCAACCTTACTAACTTTGACATGTTGAATTGAGAAAATGAATAACACGGATTCAAACAAGCCATATTTGCTAGTAATTTGGTGCTAACCTCACTGAAACAATCATTAAACTCTTGAATTTGCATATCTACAACTATGTTAAAACAATCAACCTCAAAGAAATGTTGATTAGTAATACTATTATTAACCCTTCGTCTCTGACCATTTGGACTAACATATTCTTCCTCCATGTTTACTACTCGGATATTATGTTTTGTACAAAAAGAAGATATTGTATCTAAAAGTGGAACAAACCCGTTAAATCTAAATTCTTTCAGTTGTTCCTTGGTTGATTTGACCACCAAAACCGCTTCCACAATGTCTTGGTCATCTTTTTGGAGGGCTTGTGATAATATATTTGTGAGACCTAAAATGTATTTCATCATATGTAGATAAAATACAAAATCAAATGATTCAAAGTAAACAAGAATACCCGTTGCTTGATTTTGCCTAGAACCATCACTTCCTTCTTTTTCAACAAACTCAAGTACCTTAATAACTGATGGAAGCAAATCTATCAAACGCAAAATTGTTTTGTAGTGTGAATTCCATCTTGTATCCCCGGCTCGTATAAGAGAAAGCTCTTGGTTCTTACCCCTTCCGGTTTCAACTTCACCATTACCAATTGCTTTTTCCACTCTCTCTTTTTCACAATCTATAAGAATATCTTTTCGTTTGCAAGAAGAACAAACAACATTCGTCACGAGGGTTAACTTGTCAAAGAAATCAACAATGGCCAAGTGGTTTCTTGCAACCGCCACAACTATTAACTGAAGTTGGTGAGCAAAACAATGTACATAATACGCCGAGTTATTTTCTTCCAATATTTTAGCTTTCAAACCATTGAATTCACCACGCATATTGCTAGCTCCATCATAACCTTGACCTCTAACTTGTTTTAAGCTCAAATTATGATTAGCAAAAAAAGAATCGATGGAAGCTTTAATAAATGAAGAAGAAGTCTCCTTCACATGAACAACTCCAACTAAACTTTCTTTAACTAACCCACTTTTATTAACATATCTCAAAGCAATAGCCATTTGTTCTTTTTTAGTTACATCACTAGACTCGTCAACTAACAATGAAAACACATCATTGCCAATTTCTTTAAAAATAGTTTGAAGTACCTCATATTTGAAGCACTCAGCAATCTCTTTTTGAATCTGTGGAGAGTTCAATTGACAATTCTTTGGAGTCCTTTTTAAAACCGCACCAATGTTCTTATCCAAATTCCCGATCAACTTTCTCAATTCCAAAAAATTTCCCCTATAAAGAGAAGTCTCCTTCTCGTCATGGCCACGGAATGGTAATTCTCCATTTAAGCAATATCTACTAGCAATAACAGAAACTTGTAACCGGATACGATATCCCTTCCTTTCCTGTTCTGTTAGCTTATTAAACGCAAAGGAAATTGATTGCTTTGGTCTTATCAAATCTTCACATTTTTTTAGTGCTCGATTGTGGAAGCTTTTGAAATCACCCACATGACTAGTAAACCTTTCTGTTTTATTCCAACCATTGAACCCTTCTGTTACAAATGCTTCATTACCACCTTGACGACCAAAATCATCTCTAAATAAGTAACAACATAAGCAAAACGCCTTTTCTGCCTTTACACTATATTCTAACCAATTACCATATAGCTTGAACCAACTTGGGACAAAACTCCTTGTTTTTTACCTATAATTGTTCTTTTGAAGTCATGACTAGCTGGTTGACAAGGTCCTCGATTCCAATATTTGCGCCTTATATCATCTCTTTGGTTAACATTATATTTTAAAATTCATGGTCTATCAACGGGATCCCACGGAAGGTTTTCCAAGTCAATCACATCAATAGGTTGCTTAGGCTTTTCCTTCGTACCTTGCTGAGTAAGATGATCCAGTGTTGATGATGATGGTGTTTTTCTTTTGTAGTACTTTTCCATAGCTCTAAACAAAAGTTATTAAGAATTATATTAGATAAGCAACTAAGCAAGGCACAAGTACAAGCTACTACAATTCTGTCAAAATTATAATAAAAATGAGGACACATTCTGTTAAAAACTTTGATTATCCCTTATCACAATTCTCTTAAAAAACAACACATCATTAAAAAAACACAACACATTAAACCTAAAAATAAAAAGTTAAAATTGGTACATTAAAACCTAAAATTGCTACTGGCCTAATGCCGTTCAATTGATCCAAAGTATTCAATGATCAATAATTCATTATACAATTCAATGATCATTCAGTGATCAATAAATAATTCAATTAAAAATAATTAGTGTATAAGACTCATGAATTTTTTTTACCAGTTTGGGAGTTACAAAATTAAACAATGAATCTGAATGACTGAGTCCCGAATCACCAGACGATAGATTTTTTAGTTTCCTTTTTAAACTGACGTTTTGTTTTCTCAATCTGTTACGTGATATATTTTATCAAAACAAAAAAAAACAACTTGGACTCTGATTGGTTGAGGGCACTTTCAAAAATGGGCTGAGGGCATCCCAATATTAAGCCTAAAAAAAAATTAACAGTAAAAGATAAATAAATTTTCAATTCGTTGAGGGCACTGCCCCCCCCCCCCCCCCCCCCCCCTTCCATACACATCCCTCCGCCCCTGCTTATAAGTAAGAAACGTGGAAGAAACAACAACCAATGAAAATACTAATGTTCCTAAAGAGACCAGGTACAACCTAGTGACCCACTCCTCAACTATCCAAAATAATCGGTCAAGCACACTACCAATTCAAACTAAGAATTACAACACGTAAAAAACATAAACATTAGTAAACTATAGTTGCTCTAGCCATGCATATGTGAACAAAACCGTTAGCATAAAGGATTAAACCAACACGTTGTAGTGCTTCTGTTTTGCATTATATAACAAGTAACATCCTCATATCAGAGTTAGTCAAGCAAAAAGTAGAGGATAGAACTTAAAACACACCTTTTTTGTAGCTTATCAACAAAGTAATCGGCTTTATGAATCGCGTTATTAACATGCAAAGAAGTTAACACAATAACATAGTACACGACTTTATAAACATAGTTATCGGCTTTAGGTAACAGCTAAGGGTGGAAACAAACCGAGCTGCTCGTGAAAAGCTCGAGATCGGATCGGTATAAAGGTCGAACGATGCGAGCCTAAACGAGCTTGAGACTAAGTTGCAGCTTGTTTATTAAACGAGCTCGAGTTTTACTTACAAATCTCGTTTAGGCATGCAAGCCTAATGTTTTATATACAAGCTTCTTAACGAGCTTAATAACAAGCTTATTAACGAGCCTAATTTTGATATATTACGAGCCGAGCTCGATCCAAATTTTATATTTATAGTGATAAACGAGCCAAGCTCGAGCTTTCTACTATCCCACGAGCTGAGCCTGCGCTTAAATAATAAGGCTCAAAATGAGCCGAGCTCGAGCTCGAACTTTGTAAAACTTAAACGAGCCAAGCTCGAGCGAGCTCAACTCGTTTCCGCCCCTAGTAAAGGAAGAGGTGGACCTTACCAGAATGGTCATAACCAGTACAATGACCAACAAGGAAACTATTATCCATGAAGCAACCATTGTCGTACGGGAAGAGGCAAGAGGGGGAAAATGGTCACGATTATGCTGATGGCTTGAATTGTTGGTGGTTTGATTCAGTTTCGGTTATATGGTTTTTTTTGTTACTATCATTGTTTTGAGTAAATTGCCAACATAAAGTAAGAGTAGTGAAGGGTTAGTTTTGTTATCTTGACTTGTCATTACAAAATTTATGACACTTTCTTACTAAATTAAATGTGATAAAAGTAAGTAACAAATGGGCCGCTAAAATTATTTTCTATCAATTTCAACTAAAAAAGTCACCAAAAATTATTTTTATCAACTCTTACTCTTAAGAAAAAGATTAAGTACTAGAGGAGATCACTAAAAGTATAAAGAGTAAGTAAAAGTGTAAAACTTTTAGTGACTCTTTTTAGTAGGCAAAAGAGTAAGAAAAAGTTATAGGTTTCTTTTACCTACTTTTATATTTATTGTGTTTTATTAAGGAAAAGTTATAATGAGTTAAATAGTTGTTTATCTTATAAGTAAGGAAAACTTTTAGTAAGTCAATGTCTTTTATTTTGTAGTGTGAATTGTACGCAAGTTTGTATCTGAATTTTGCTTGTGTTTAGGTGTTGTTGGTCGAGTCTTCGATGTTGTGTATCGAACAAACTATCTGTTATAAATAGTGTTGCTATGATTGAGATCGAGTCTTGGAATTAGGGATGGTGTTATAGACCCATTTGTTAAATATGTGTCAAAATGGATAAATATTTATCATAGGATGCATCATCTTGGGTCTTGCTTAAAATTTTAGGAGTCTGATTTTACCAAAGGGTTTAAAGGATGGGTTTAGCGAGTCTTAAAATTTGTTATTTTTGACTTTTTCATTATTTACTCGATCAACTGTTTTTAGTGGATGGGTAAATTTGACATAAGACCCTATGACCGAAACCTGCTTATACCCGCATACTTAAATTGCTCATTTAGATTCGAACCTTTTTGGACCTGAAACATGCTAAACTTACCACTTTCATTCGAATCTTTATGATTTGTAAGACCCTCTTAATGCTCTTAATGAATAATTACTTCGTATAAGACCCTCTTTATGCTCTTAAAGACCGGACGTGACTGTATTATTTTGACACATCTAGTTAGAATAAGTTGAGTTGTGAAAGTTATGATTCATTTTTATGCTACCTAAGCAACCCAACCTGTCATCCGGTGGTGGCACATAAATGGGTGCATCTCGTTGAGGTTTTAAAAGAATAAAAGGATTTGTTTCGCAATCTTTTTGTGACACTGCGTTACGAGGTGTTCTATGAAATATATACTTTTGGCAATGTTATGCTAGTGTGCAGAGGCTAATGGTAGTTGTTGTTTTTGTCGATCCTTTATCTTTATTATATCAATTCATGTGTTGTATTCAAGCAATCTAGTTTATTCACATTCAGAGATCTACATTGCTACAACACAATCACTATAATTAGATACATATCAATAAGAACAAGAGGTTCAAGCCAAGCATGAATAAACACAACTCACCATAAATATATACGAATTCTATAAATGACGACTTTTAGATGCTTTGAAAATTAGTTGTCTGCCGGCTCCATGGTATATAAGACACCAGATATTAATAAGCGAACGAGCAGTCTAAAAAACAAGATCCCCCTTGCTTGGATCTAAGCATAAGATTCCTTTATAATCCAACACTTAAGTATAAAAAACAACTATTCTTGTATTCACATCTACCTATAAATTCGGGTGAACGTTTGTCCATCTAATTCACCATCCTCGGACCTAATGAAGTAATGATGCCTCAAAGTAGACAATCTTGGTTCTATAACAATGTCTTACCAGGATCCTTAGTCTAAGATATCTATTCTTTATCGCGATTCATATTCTTATTTTATTTTTGGTCACATATATATAGTGTTTATGCTAATTGTTGTCTGTTTTCTGTACTCTTAAATTTAGCCATGTGTTTGCATACCCGTTATGTGGAAGCAGTTCCAAAAACACATGGCTAGATTTAGTAGTGCCAAATGTAGAAAACAATTAGCATCAACACTAAATTTAAATGACTTTTGCTTTCTTTTTCCTCCTCTTATTATTCTTTGCTTCTACTTCCGGTATTAATTCAACATTTGATGGCTCCCTTATCTATCATGATGCCACAATGCCACCTGAAGCCAAAAATATAAAACACCAAGTCATTAATTTGCATAACCATGCCATTAACAAGTTAAAAGAAAAGCTAAAAAACTACCATGGCGAAGCGGTCTCTAGTTTTCATTGTGCATACCACCAAGAGTCGGCTAGGAATGTTTCTCACAAAACTTCTCATGCACGCAACTCCGGTGGGAATGTTGACTTTGCCATCCTTTTTATATTCCTCCTATATTCAGTAACAATATTAAAAGTTACATATAATTCGACAAATGGAAAACATTACAGTAAAGAAGGTGTTCATACTACTGATACATATGTTGTTCTGAGGTGGATAGATCATCTAATACTGAAACAAAATCTAGTAGGAAGGACACTAGTGTTGAGTATGAAACAGAAATTATTTTTGAGGGTATACCAAACATTAATAATGATGATGGTAATTCCTTTGAGGATGAAGGTATAGAGTCTTTTGGCCAAATGTTTAATTGGTCACCAGAACCAGCAGTAGAGAACATTGTTAGGAGAACTAGTAGGAAAAGTCAGTTTCCTTCTAAATATAAAGATTTTGTGCTTAACAAAGATGTTAAATATAATATCAATAAAGTTGTGAGTTATGCTAATCTTAGTATTGATAATTTTGTGTTTGCTACTAGTTTAAATAAAATTCATGAGCCTTCTACATATTCTGAAGCTATCAAAGATAGTAGATGGATTGAGGCCATGAATCAAGAGATGGAAGACTGAAATAGGAATAATACATGGATTATTATTAATCTTCCTGAAGGAAGAAAGGCTATTCCATGTAAATGGATTTGGAAAGTCAAGTATAAATCTAGTGGTGATGTAGAGAGATTTAAGGCTAGACTTGTTGCTAAAGGATTTAATCAAAGAGAAGGGATTGATTATGATGAAACTTTTTCACATGTGGTGAAATTTTTTACTGTTAGGTGTGTTCATAGTTTAGCTATTTGCAATAACTGGCCATTGTTTTAGTTAGATGTAATCAATGCTTTTCTATATGGTGAACTGGATGAAGAAGTTTACATAAAAATACCTGAGGGTTATGGTGATAACAATAATAACAAAGTATGCAAGTTGGTCAAATCTTTATATAGGTTAAAACAAGCGCCAAGGAAATAGAATGAATAGCTTGTTTATGTTCTTATTGAAAATGGATTTGTTCGAAGTCAAAATGATTTTTCATTGTATATTAAGAATAGTAATGAAGTTTTCTTGGTTCTGCTTGTATGTTGATGATATTGTTATCACTGGAAATAACCTTGATGTAGTGAATAAATTTAAACAGTTTTTAAGTTTAAAATTTCTTATCAAAGATCTTGGAAACTTAAATATTTTTTGGGCATTGAGGTTATTGATATTGATAATGGTATATCCTTAACTCAGAGAAAGTATTGTACAAAATTGTTATCTGAATATGGTATGTTAGGTTGTAAACCTTGTGGTGCAATTATTTAGGTTAATCCAGATTGTAAAAAGTTTAAACATAAGTTTGGTGATGATGAAAAACTTATTGAGATTACTCCATATCAAAAACTTGTTGGTAAATTGATTTACCTAACTATGACTAGACCTAACATTGCTTAGTCAAGTCATGCATAGTCCTATGAAGTCTCATTTGAGACTTGCTTTTAGAATCTTAAGATACTTGAAAAGTGAACCTGGTCTAGGTATCACTTTCAAGAAAGGTGCTTGTAACAAATTGAATGTGTTTGTTGACACGGACTGGGCAAAATGCAAAATAACCAGGAGATCTTTGACTGGTTATTGTGTATTTCTAGGTTACAATTTAGTTTCGTGGAAGAGTAAGAAACAAAGTGTTGTTTCTAGATCTTCTACTGAAGCTGAATATAGGGCTATGTGCAATGTATGTTGTGAAGTCATGTGGATTCATAATGTTCCGTGTGATATGAAAGTGGAAGTGATTTTACTAGTTGAAATGAATTGTGATAATAAATCTGCTATTCAAATATCTTTGAATCCTGTGCTTCATGAAAGAAGAAAGCATTTTGAAATTGATCTTTATTATTTAAGTGAAAAAATATTTGCAAGTTATATTAAGCCTTTAAAAGTTAAATTTGAAAATAATACTGCAGATGTATTCACAAAAGGGTTGCTTATATCTGACCATAAAATTTTTTGTAGTATCTGAAAATAATACTGATGATTAAATACTTATGTTTTTGTCAAATACTTTAAAATTAAATGGGGTAGTATTTGATTCGTGAGAAATTCAATATTGCCTTAGTGCAACATAAATGAATAAAAACAGTGAGTTAGATCTTTAAGTATTAATTTGTTGATGAAGAATCGATCTCCATTGGAGAAGATTAAGTGGAAAAGATGAGGTTTAGCCCATGCGTTTGGATAAAGGGTTAAAAAGAGTGATGTGGAATATTTAAATATTCAACAAAACAAAAAATAAAAAAAATGATGATGTGTCAGTCATATTTTACTTTCAACTGACATATAATTGGTCATATTACATATATAAGAAAACATTAGCCGATTTTTATAGCCATATTAGTAAAACAATTAGTACATACCTAGATGTGTAAACGACGGAGAGTATATTACCAATATATGGACTTAACCCTTAACCCTAAAGTTAAGTATGGTCTTGAAAAAATTGTTGGTTACTTAAAACTTAATCACGAGAATTTCTGTTTTTCACCCAACTTAACAATAGTGAGCCAAATTTTTTTTTGAAGCTTCTCAAAACCCTCTTTGGGTTGATGCTGTAAATGTTGAACTTGAAGCCCTTCTTAAGAATGATACTTGAGAAATTGTTGAACTTCCTAAAGGTAGGAAAGCCTTAGGTTATAAATAGATTTGAAAGTTAAAATTTAAATCTATTGGTGAGATAGAAAGATATAAAGTCAGGGTTGTTGCACAGGGGCTTGGTCAAAAGGAAGGAATAGACTATGAGGAGACTTTTGCCCCCTGTTATCAAGACGGTTAACATTAGATGCCTTCTTAACTTAGCCCTTATGCAATATTGGCCTGTCTTTCAACTAGATATTAATAATGCTTTCTTGTATGGTGCCTTGATGAGACTGTATACATGAAGCCACCTCAAGGATATCTTCCTGAAGGTGAAAACATAGTCTGTAGACTTAAATAGTCCTTGTATGGTCTTAAACAAGCACCTAGGCAGTGGAATGCCAAACTTAATTTTGTCCTAAATGAAATTGTTTTTGTCAATGTAAGTCTCACTACTCTCTTTATACCAAATCTAATGGTGGTGTCTTTCTTGTCTTACTTGTGTATGTTGATGATATCATTATCACTGGTAACAATATTGTTGAAATTGAGAAGTTTAAAACTTTTTTGAAAACTAAGTTAATGATTAAGGATTTTGGTAAATTGAAATATTTTTTGGGTATTGAAGTTATTGACACTAAATTTGGCATTTGTTTGAATCAAAGGAAGTATGTGTTGGATTTACTTTCTGAGTATGCTATGCTTTCTTGCAAACCTGCT
This sequence comes from Glebionis coronaria, assembly GCA_025667525.1. Taxonomy (NCBI): domain Eukaryota; kingdom Viridiplantae; phylum Streptophyta; class Magnoliopsida; order Asterales; family Asteraceae; genus Glebionis; species Glebionis coronaria. The sequence goes on along the minus strand of CM046879.1, from coordinate 591,765,640 downwards.
AAGACCCCCTTGGTTTCTAAACTTACTATATCTAATGAACCCACTGATGATGAACCATTTATTGAAAATATTGTTGATTATTAGAAATTGATGGGTAAGCTTATCTATTTGACCAATACCAGACCTGACATTTCTTATGTTGTGCATTGATTAAGTAAATTTATGCACTCTCCTTTGAATTCTCATCTAACAATAGCCTTCAAGATATTAAGATATCTCAAAGGTTCTCTAGGTTTGGGCATTCATATTAAGAGGACATCTCGTATGTTTCTTAAAGCTTATTCTGATGCTGATTGGGCTATGTGCAATGTCACTAGGTAATGTGTTACTGGTTATTGTGTCTTTGTTAATAATAACCTTGTTTCTTGGAAGAGTAAAAAACAAAATAATATCTCTAAATCATCCACAGAAGCAGAGTATAGAGCTCTTGCTTCTGTGACCAATGAGGTTATTTGGATCCTTAAGGTCCTAAAAGATTTGCACTGTGATAATCTTTTACCTGTAACTTTATACTATGACAGTAATTCATTCAGCTATCAAATAGCTACAAATCCAGTCTTTCATGAAAGAACCAAACATTTAGAAAATGACTTGCATTTTGTAAGGGAATTTTTTTTAAATGGAATGGTTAAAACATATAAAGTAGATTCTGCTAATCAAATAGCTGATATCCTCACTAAAGGACTGGATACATTACAGCACAATGTCCTTGTTAAAAAACTTGGGATGTTTAACATGTATGAGGTATCTGATTAAGGGGGATGTTAAATTATTGGACCTAAAGATACCTTTCTAACTCTTCAACGACTTATTGTGCTTATTTTAATTTTTCAGTTTGCTATTGGACTCTTGGTGATACTAGCATCTAACGTTAAGGACTGAAGCTATCAAGTGTGGAAACTTCACAAGCCCATGACCAGCCCAGCCCAGATCCATCTTAGCGTACACCGGCTCCTTTGACCATTCTATATAACCTAGACAACTCTCTCATTTGTAGTTATCTGGTTATTTTCATTTATGTGTTTTTTAGGTTTTCTCTCGTTTTCATAATCATGTAACCCATATCTATTTTTGTTCTTTGATCTTTTGTTAAACTATTATCACTTAGATAATCACAACAAAGTAGATGTGATGATCTCTTTTCTCTTTTGACGTTTAATCTCTTTTATTAATATAAGGTTTTGATTCAGTGTTATTTATCTTGTTTACATCCTCTTGATCATGTTTTTTCACATCAATATAGTAACCGCCTTTTGGTAACAACAGAGGTTACGGAAATGGACGTGGAGGTAGAAGTGGTGGAACAGGTGAACCTTACCAGAATATGGTAACCAGTACAATGACCAACAAGGAAACTATTATCTACGAAACCACCATTGTGGAATGGGAAGAGGCGGCTGGGGAAATGGTGGCGGTTATGCTGGTGGCTTGACCTATTGGTGGTTTGTTTAGGTTTGGGTTATAAGGTTTTTTTGGTTACTAATCCTTGTTTTGAGTAAATTGTGAACATGATCTATGGTTATAAAGTTTTTTTGGTTACTAATCCTTGTCCTGAGTAAATTGTGAACATGATCTATGGTTTTACATGAAAACATAGAATGAAGCCCAGGCTCCCCGTATCTTTTCCGGACATGATTGATTCTGGATTCTTATATGGTAGCTCGTCGGTAAGAGTATTGAAGGGTTAGTTTGGTTATCTTTTCTTTAACGTTATGCAAGTTGGTATTTGAATCTTGCTGGTTTGTGGGTTTTGCTTGTCGATTCTTCGATGTTGTGTATCGAACAAACTGAAGGAATATGTACACGTAAATAATGTATGTCTGGAAGTCGTCCCAAGCCTAAGGAGACGCACGCGTTAATACGTAAAACAATTATACGTTAATATATTATGCGTAATATATTAATTAGTGATAAGCTATTAAATACGTTAATTAATAGTTAGTTAACGGGATTATACAAACGATAGTTAAACATTAATTATAAAGGTTTTTGTGTAAAAACAAATAATGAAAAGTATAGAATTAATGCTTCTTGTTTTGGTTTCCTAAAAGGTTTAGGATGTGCCGACTAAGCATATATATAAATATATAGATTTGGCATTGGTCATAATATACATATATTGTTATTCCCTGCGATAGATCTATGAGATTAAAAGCAATATTCCACACGACTAAAATTAATAGATTCCCTACAGCGATTGCTATTAATTGTTTGGTTTTATAGTGCGACACCAAGCTGTTGGTTTTGTGAATATTTGTTTTAACAAATATTAATAGCCTTTATTACTATTGGTACTAGCATACTTAATTGTTTGCTATAATGTATTGTGTGCGTAATCTTAGAGAGATCATTGTTTGATCTTTGGGTTTTCGTTTATATTGGTGGTTCGATAAAGGTGCTTAATCCATCGCTAAAAGGTACGCGTTTCTTTATCGTTTATGTTAATTACTTTTCTATACGTGATCCTATATTCCGCTGCGTACTTGTGTATATTAATATGGTTAATATGGATAAAAGTTTTTATAAATTGCAACAGTGGCATCACGAGCCGTTCGTATAGCTTTTAATTACATTAAAAATAACGAAAGAGATAAAATTGTGTAAGCTTACTATGATGGCGTTTGAATTATTTTATTTGATGATTATTTTTTCATAAACCCTAATAAGGGTTAATAAAATTAATTAGACAAATCCTAAGTTGTATGCAATTTTTGTTGATAAATATGTTGTTAATTGTTAATTAGTTGTTATTTATCACGCTGTTAATTGTTAAATTTATGGTTCGATTCATGGGAATCATGCAAGTTTACCATGGATCATGTGTTCTTAGTTAATTGATTTAATTGAAGTCATGATAGATGTGGTATGCATGAAGTATGTGATTAATTGTTAATTGGATATATGTTTTAGGTTAATGTTTATTTGTTTTTCTTTTGATTATAATGGTTATGTATCATGGTTCAAGCAAAGAGTTTTTCGAAAAATAAAAATAAACCGGACTAAAACTATATGAAGTTTGATTTATTATAATCTTGTTCTTGCACGATCATATGTGGAAACAAACGAGTCTCCCTTACATGGTTTTAAATCTAACTCATGCCGTGATTAGCAAGAATCAAGTTTATAATTTGTTTTCTATTTTAAAGTTGTAAAATTTTATTAATGACGTAATTTGCAAAAGTACTATCTAGTTGCAAGGCTAAGGTTCGGGAAGACTCATCAAGACTTCGGCTTGTAGATACCATTGCCCTATAATGGCTGACTACTTCTAGTCTCCTTATCTTGCATACTATTTAGGAAGCCGCGAATGGTCTAGGGTTTGAATGATTTTAATCATTCTTTAATCTTTTCCCGTGATAAAATTAAACTTCTTTAAATAGAATACATGTTGAATCGTCAATTTTTATGATATCACTATTTATACAATTGAATTGTAAGTTAAATAAGTGATGTTTATAATTAACGAATTGAGTAAATTTTATAAATTATCATGATACAAAGATGTTGCATGCTTCTTTGTACATGTTTTGAATTGTCAAAATTTATACCCTTTGAAATAAGTTTATTTGTCATCCAACGTGTAAAAGCACTTGCACTTACTCTTTGACCATACGTGAGACTGTGGTGATTTTGTAACCCAAGGTGATATAATACACTCGATTGTGAGACGTCGGTTCTATATAATCAAAGTTTTTAGTTGGACGACTTAAGCAAGTTAAGATAGGTGAGACCTTAACTCGTGGCAATAGATGGGATAAACATGCTCACTTTTTCACTTTTAAATTGTCACACGTGATGGATATAAAGTTGAGTCCCATAATTCTAGAAGTTGTATTGGATGCAATTATTGAACGTCAATTACCCCTTGAATATCATCATCACTAGCAGATCAACTGATGCGGTGGTGGTATGTCTTGGTGGATTCTAGCTTTTAGAAAATTAATTGTTTATTTATAAACATGGGTATTTAATTTTCTATAAAGGAAGTATTATCGAAAATACTAAATTATTGAACTTTGTTTATTTGTAGATGGCAACGAACAATGCCCAAACCAAACAAAACAGTTCGGCTTTCAGGTCGATGCTTGAGAAGCAACATCTTACTGGTCCTAACTTCAATGAGTGGTTACGCGCGCTCAAACTAGTTGTGCGTGTGGAGAAACTACAGGATGTGTATGACAATCCTTTGCCTGACCATCCTGGTGCTACTGCTACTAATGAATAATTAGTAGAATGGAATGCTCTTTATGATCGTCATAATGAAGTTGCTTGTTTAATGCTTGGAACTATGTCTCCATCGCTTTATCAGCAATTTGAACACAAAAGTCCTAAGGACATGATAACTGAGCTCCAAAAGATGTATGGAAAGCCTCCTGGTGTCGAACTACAAGAGTTAGTACACATTTTCCATTCATGCAAGCAGGAAGAGGGTCAATCCGTTAGCGATTATGTTCTATTGATGAAAAGCTATTTGGATCATTTGGCAACTCTCAACTATGTTCTTCCAGAAGCTGTCTCTGTCAGCTTGATTCTCAATTCACTTTCAAGTGATTTTGAGGGCTTTCTACAAAATTACAATATGCAAAGCATGGGGAAGACAATTAGTGAAGTTCATTTTTTGCTTATTGAATTTGAGGAAGGAGTTAAGAAGAACAAGAAGTCAAATGTTGCATCTTCTTCTACACCACAAGTGATGGCGATCCAAGGTGGTAGGATCCAGAAGTACAAACTGCAAGGAGGTAAGGCTAAAGGTAAAGGTAAGGATAAGGGTCCTAAAAATTCTTATCCTCCTAAACCTAAAAAGCCTCAACCTTATAAGAAAGAGCATCCGGCAAAAGCTTCCATATGTCACCACTACAAAGAGGTTGGACATTGGAAGAGGAATTGTCCTGTTTATCTAGCTGAGTTGATGAAAAAGAAGAAGCAAGTTGGATCGTCCACTTCTTCAGGTATGTATACCATTGAATTATTTGCTTGTTCTAAAAATTCCTGGGTGTATGACACTGGTTGTGGTACTAACATTTGTAACACAAAACAGGGACTTAGAGGAGCAAAGAAACTGAAGCAAGGTGATGTCTACTTGTATGTTGGAAACGACGTACGTGCTGAAGTAGAAGCTATTGGAAGTTTTGACTTAGTTTTACCTAATGGTTTAATTCTTTTTTTGGATGATTGTCATTATGCACCTACTATAACTAGAGGTCTTGTTTTAGTTTCTTGTTTGCATGATAAAGGATTTATTCATAAATTTACGGATTCTGGTATGACCGTTTCTTTTAATGATATGATTTATTCTAATTGTATCCGTGTTAATGGTATTTATGAAATTGATATGCATGATCCTACTTTGCAAATTGTGAATTCAATGTATTCAATTAGCAATAAGAAATCTAAAGCAAGTTTAGATTCTACTTATCTTTGGCATTCTCGACTTGCTCATATTAGCAAGAAGCGAATTGAAAAGTTGCAACATGATGGACTTTTAAACTCAACGGATAGTGAACCGTTTGATCAAAGCGTTTCTTGTATATCGGGCAAGATGACAAGGAAATCTTTTTCGCATAAAACAGAAAAGGTGAAAGATCTTCTTGGATTAATCCATACCGATGTATGTGGTCCACTTAGACATGTGTCAAAGCAAGGTGCTACATACTTCATTACCTTTACTGATGATTATAGTCGTTATGGTTATGTTTATTTGCCTAACATAAACATGAAGTCTTTGAAACATTCAAGGTATTCAAGAATGAAGTAGAAAATCAACTCGGGAAGACTATTAAAGCCATTCGATCGGATCGTGGTGGTGAATATATTAGTCAAGAATTTAAAGATTATCTAAAGGCTAGTGGAATTTTCCAACAGCTGACTCCTCCTTACATGCCACAACACAATGGTTTTTCTGAGAAGAGAAATCTAACTTTGCTAAACATGGTTCGATCAATGATGAGTCTTTCTACTTTGCCACTATCCTTTTGGGATTATGCTCTGGAGACTGCTACACGCATTCTCAATATGGTTCCAACCAAGAAGGTTGACAAGACTCCATATGAACTATGGCATGGAAAAGTTCCTAACTTGTCTTACTTAAAGGTCTGGGGTTGTGAGGCTCATGTGAAACGTCACACGCCTGACAAACTTCAATCAAGATCGGTTAAGTGTGTCTTCATAGGTTACCCTAAGGAAACTATGGGTTACTATTTCTACTATCCACCTGAAAACAAAATATTTGTTGAGAGGTATGCAGATTTCTTTGAAAAGAATCTCATAGTTCAAAAAGAGAGTGGGAGGATTGTAGAACTAGAGGATGAAGATATTTTACCTTCTGAAACTACTAGCAAACATCATATTGAGTAAGAAAGTCTTGCACCTGATGTAACTCAAGAAGAGGATGTTGTCCCCATTCGTAAATCAAAAAGAACAATCAAAGCACCTGAACGACTATGTCTAAATGTAGAAGTCGAGGAACATAGTTTAGGGGATCTTAATGAACCCACTAACTACAGAGATGCAATATTAGATTCTGAATCCGATAGGTGGATTGTTGCTATGAATGCGGAAATGCAATCTATGTATGATAATCAAGTCTGGAGACTTGTAGATTTACCACCTAATGCGAAGGTCGTAAAGGGTAAATGGATTTACAAGAAGAAGACGGACATGGATGGCATTGTACACACCTATAAAGCTCGATTTGTAGCAAAAGGGTTTACACAAACTTATGGTGTTGACTATGAGGAAACCTTTTCTCATGTTGTAGATTTGAGAGCTATTAGGATTCTTATAGATATAGCAGCGTACTATGACTATGAGATATGGCAAATGGATGTAAAAACCACTTTCTTGAATGGTTACTTAGAAGAAGAAATCTATATGGAACAACCGGAAGGTTTTGTTGATCCTAAGCATCCCAGTAAAGTATGTAGGCTTCAAAGATCCATTTATGGACTTAAGCAAGCATCAAGAAGCTGGAATAAAAGATTTGATGAAGAAATCAAAAAGTTTGGTTTTGATCAAAATCTTGATGAGCCATGTGTATATCAAAAAGCTAGTGGGAGTAATGTTGTTTTCCTAATCTTGTATGTTGATGACATAATCATTATGGGAAATCATATTCCAAGTTTACAAGAGGTAAAGACCTATCTTGGGAAGTGTTTTTCTATGAAAGATTTAGGGGAAGCGGCTTTATTCTTGGAATCAAAATCTATAGAGATAGATCGAAGCGGTTAATTGGACTAAGTCAAAATGCATATCTTGATAAGATCTTGAAGAAGTATAGAATGGATAATTCCAAGCGTGGTCTCATTCCTATGCAAGTGCACACCGACTTAAATAAAACACAAGGTGCTACTACATCTGAAGAGATGAAGCGTATGCAAAATGTTCCTTATGCTTCGGTTGTAGGATCTATTATGTATGCTGTGAGGTGCACTTGACCTGATGTTGCGTTTACGTAAAATATTACAAGCCGATTTCAGCAAAATCCAGGCGAAAGTCACTGGACTGCTGTGAAAAATATTCTTAAGTATTTAAGACATACTAAGGATACATTTTTGGTTTATGGTGGAAATCCTGAAGCTACTGAACTGCAAGTTAATTGTTATTGTGATGCTGGATTTGAAACCGTTAAAGATGACCCTAAATCTCAAACTAGGTATGTTTTCGTTTTGAACGGAGGCGCGGTAGTATGGAAGAGCTCCAAACAAAGTACTACTGCAAAATCTACCACAGAAGCTGAATACATTGCTGCTTCTGAAGCTGCAAAGGAAGCTGTTTGGATGAGGAAGTTTATTGGAGAACTTAGTGTAGTTCCTACCAATGAAGAACCTATAAAGATGTATTGTGACAATTCAAGTGCAATCATCATAGCTAACGAACCGGGAGTTCAGAGAGGCGCCAGACACTATCAAAGGAGATATCACTATGTTCGAGAATGTATCGAATTTGGTGAGATTGATCTAGTTAAAGTTCATATAGATAATAATCTACCAGATCCTTTTACGAAGGCTTTACCTGGTAAAAAGCTTACTCAACATGCTAGGAGCATGGGACTTCGTCCTGCTAGTAGTTTCATGTAATCTATTTTAGTATTTGGATAAAGGATATTTTTAAACAATATTTATTTTATGAATTGAAGTATTGGATATATTCGTTTTCTTTAATATTTATTGGTCCTATTTTTGCATGTTTAAGTCTTTGAATAATATGTTATTCTAAATTGTCTATGTCGATTGGTTATATGGGAATATAACTAAATTAAGACATATATGAGAGATGGTAATATTCGTAGAATATGCAAGAACGGTTCACCAACTCATACGATATCCAAAAGTTGTATATTGGACATCTCCTACCGACAAGTCAATCACTTTATGGATCGGCGTCTTTAAGTGAAACTTGTAAATGATTTACATTACTAAATCCTTTGACTTGAGATGCAAGCAGGTCTTATATATGTGGATGGTACTTTTTGCTATAGTTCTAACGCTATCCTGAATAAGGTAGTAATAAAGACTATAATCATTTGTATCTTGAAGCATGTAAGAGACACGTGTAGTCAAGATAGAATTTGTTCATTCAACTAGGATTGAAGAATAATGCTACTGGGCCTCTCGTTAATTAATTAGATGTTTGTATGGCCATACCCAATGGTAATCTAGATTTGTCTCGATTAGATTGGTAATCTATATTAATTATGTAATGCGAGAAACAGAATAGTTAAAATGGAATGACTTTGATCCATATCTATTATTAACATGGCATTTGAGAAACAAATGGACTGTAAATGTTTTAAATCATTTAAATGTACTTTATGGAAAACTACACTCGAGAGTTTCCGGGAGCATTGGCGTGTTGCTAGACGCTAACCAATGTTATTATATTATATTATTGTACATGTCCAAGTGGGAGCTGAAGGAATATGTACACGTAAATAATATATGTCTGGAAGTCGTCCCGAGCCTAAGGAGACGCACGCGTTAATACGTAAAACAATTATACGTTAATATATTATGCGTAATATATTAATTAGTGATACGCTATTAAATACGTTAATTAATAGTTAGTTAACAGGATTATACAAACGATAGTTAAACGTTAATTATAAAGGTTTTTGTGTAAAAACAAATAATGAAAAGTATGGAATTAATGCTTCTTGTTTTGGTTTCCTAAAAGGTTTAGGATGTGCCGACTAAGCATATATATATATATATAGATTTGGCATTGGTCATAATATACATATATTGTTATTCCCTACGATAGATCTATGAGATTAAAAGCAATATTCCACACGACTAAAATTAATAGATTCCCTACAGCGATTGCTATTAATTGTTTGGTTTTATAGTGCGACACCAAGCTGTTGGTTTTGTGAATATTTGTTTTAACAAATATTAATAGCCTTTATCACTAGTGGTACTAGTATACTTAATTGTTTGCTATAACGTATTGTGTGCGTAATCTTAGAGAGATCATTGTTTGATCTTTGGGTTTTCGTTTATATTGGTGGTTCGATAAAAGTGTTTAATCTATCGCTAAAAGATACGCGTTTCTTTATCGTTTATGTTAATTACTTGTCTATACGTGATTCTATATTCCACTGCGTACTTGTGTATATTAATATGGTTAATATGGATAAAAGTTTTTAAAAATTGCAACACAAACTAACTGTTACAAAATAGTGATGCTATGATTGAGACCAAGTCTTAGGATTAGAGGTGTTTTTTTAAGACCAATATGTGTCAAAATGGGTAAATATTTATCAAAGGATGCATCATGTTGGGTCTTGCTTAAATTTTTGGAGTCCGATTGGGAGGTAAAGTTCAATAACCAAAGGCTTTAAAGGACGGGTTTTGCGTCAGTTAAAAATTTGTTATTGTTCACTTTTTCATTCTTTACTCGATCAACTGTTTTTAGTGGATAGGTAAATTTGACAAAAGACCCTATGACCGAACCTGCTTAGACCCGCATACTTAAATGGCTCATTTAGATCCGCACCATTTTGGACCTGAAACATGCTAAACACTTGTTACTACTTTCATCTGATATCTAGTTTCAATTCTAATACCATCTTTATGAATTATAAGGGCCTCTATATGCTCTCAAAGACCAGACCTGAACCGCTTATTTTGACACCTCTAGTTAGAATAAGTTGATTTGTGAATGTTAAGATTCATTTTTGTGTTACCTATGCAACCCAACTTGTCATCTGGTGGTGGCACATAAATGGGTGCATCTAATTCAGGTTGTAAAAGAGTAAGAGGGATTTGTTTCGCAATCTTTTCGTAACACTGCGTTACGAAGTGGTCCAGGAAAGATATACTTTTAGCAATGTTATGCACTCATGCCAGTGTGCATAGGCTAATGGTAGTTGTGTTTTTTGTCGATCCTTTATCATGCATTAGGTATAGTATAGCAATTCATGTGTTGTATTTAAGCAATCCAGTTTGTTCACATTAGGATTTACGCTGCTACAACACAATCACGATAGTTACATACTTATCAATAAGAACAAGAAGTTCTATCGAAGCATGACTAAACACAATTCACGACAATTATTTACGAATTCTCTAAATGGCGACTTCTATATGTTTTGAAAATCAGTTGTCTGTCGGCTCCATGATATATAAGAAACCAGATATAATAAGCCATGGATCAGTCTAAAAAAAAAGAGGCCCCTTGCTTGGATCTAAGCATAAGATTCCTTTATAATCCAACACGTTAGTTAAAAAAACAAGTATTACTGTATTCACATCTACCTATAAATTCGAGGAATGTTTGTTCATCTAATTTACCATCCTCAGGATAGTGAAGTAATGATGCCTCAAAGTAGACAATCTTGGTTCTATAACGGTGTCTTAATCTAACATATCTATTCTATCGTGATTCATATTCTTATTCTACTTTTGGTCACATATATATACTAGTGTTTATGTCGATTGTTGTCTGTTTTTGGCACTCTTAAATTTAGCCATGTGTTTGCAGATCCGTTGAGTGGAAACAGTTCCACAAACACATGACTAGATTTAAGAGTGCCAAATGTAGAAAACAAGTAGCATCAACACTAAGTTTAAATGACTTTTGCTTTCTTTTTCTTCCTCTTATTATTCTTTGCTTTCTACTCCCCGTATTGGTTCTTCAACCTTTGATGCCTCCTCTACTATGATGCCACAATGCCACCTGAAGCAAAAAAAATAAAACACCAAGACATTAATGTGCATAATCATGCCATTTACAAGTTAAAAGAAAAGCTAAAAAACATCTCTAGTTTTCATTGTGCATACCACCGAGAGTCGGCTAGGAACGTTTCTCACAAAACTTCTCATGCACGCAACTTCCGTAAGAATGTTGACTTTGCCATCCTTTTATATTCCTCCTATAAGTTGAAAAATGGAAAATATTACAGTAAACTATAATTTGACAAATGGAAAACATTACAGTAAACTAACAAGTTAACAATAAGCATAATCAAAGTATACCATGATAATACTATGATATGTACCTCAGGTGGGGGGCCTATTTCGGCATCAGCTTTTGCAAGTGATGCAATCTTGAGGCCACGATCCCCGTTGGGGGTGACAAGTGACAACCATTGCACGAGCTTGAAATCATAAAATAAAACATTAGACGTTAAAAAAGAGCCAACAAAATCTAACAAAGAAAATACGGTAATATTTTACCATTGTTTTCCGAGACCACCTATTTCAACAATGAAGGCATGATCATATAATCGCCATACCACATGCCACACCCTCCTTTCCAGACGAAAATTCTTGAAATGGAATACAAACATGTTTATGTAGTCTCTCTAATAAAAGAAGAAGTCCCAAATACAAAATAATACAATTACGAAGAGCTGCTTGCTGTCATTATTTATGGAGAAGTAGTAGGAAGAAACAAAGGCGGGAAATATGTTGGAGATTGGCGCCAAAAATAACATTAATGAGATGATACCAGAGCAGTTGGTAGTTCACCATTAATGAATCCACATTAATGAGATAAAAAATTCGCGCCAAAATTTTCTTTTTTTCTTCAGCAGGGCCGTCTTTAGGGGAGTGCAATAGGTGCGATCGCACAGGGCCACCACTTAATGAGGGCCTCCAAATTTCACATCCTTCTATTATATATATAGATAATATGCTGCTCGAGCTTAATTAATTCATAGATTTTTCATACACGTGTATTTTATTTTTGTGTTAAAGGGTCTTTTGGCGGTGATGGCGCAGGGCCACCGAAATCCACGAGACGGCCCTGTTCTTCAGCACTGGTCAAGAGTAGTTTTTGTTTACTTTCAAGGTAGGTTAAAAAGGTTATGCTAGTTTCAAGCAATGTTTTTAATATTAGGATGCTACTTAGGATCATTTAGTTTTTGTTTACGGTACTTCGAAGGTAGCTCAAAAAGGTTATGCGTCAAGCAAAGTTTTTAATATTAGGATGCTATTTAGGATCAAGAAAATATTTAGGATCACGTTGTTTTTTGCCAGACCATAAACCCCAACAACCTTTCTCATCTTAATCATCTTTATATCATTAATGGCTATGTGTGAAGTCCATCTTGATCACATCTTGGTAAATCAGCTATCCGTGAAGTCGGTGGAACACCTTTTCAATTCTTAACTAGGACACGTGAAACACATTGTGTATATGAGCATGTGTAGGCAAAACTCAAAAGCCACTTGACCAACTTCTCTGATCACTTGAAATGGTCCTCTAGGGAGAAAAATTCTTTTGCCTTCCTTGCCTAGTAGAGACTTGAATCTTAAGCCTCCTATCACTTATGTGTTTGTCAGCCTGTTGTTTCATTCAATTCCGTGACCTCTCCAAGTGAAACTTCAGCATCTGAATAGCTTGTTCTCTTTCTGCCGAAGTTCAATCAACAACATCTACTTTACATAACCCTCCCAAATGTGGCACATGAATAGGAGGTGGCTTAACATAAACTGCCGCAAAAGGTGTTTGTATTGAAGTGTGGAAGTTAAAATTGTGGCGACATGGCTATATAAGTTACTGAATTGAACGATCTTTAAAGTTCAATGAATCTTTAACTAGAGTATAATAAGTAAAACGATGTGAATACACTTACAAAAATCATTACCTACTTACGTACCCTTTTCTTCTATGGCATGAAACTAATTCTATTAGAGCACAGGGAACGGTGGTGCCGTAGACTTTGTGTCATACTGGTGTCACGTCAACAAAATGGGTTATGGCACCAGAAATGCTATGGGACCGGTTTTCAGTGGCATTTGTGATTTCTAGTGCTATAGGGGTATTTTTTGTGCTATAGTGGGTAGATTCAAAAAAAAAAAAAAAAAAAAAAAAATTGTTTGGCGTGGGCTGGTAGCCATGGCGCCAACCCATGGAGTGGTGCGCCGTTCGTTTTTCTCGTGCCATAGCTTGGCGCCACCTTTTGGCAACACCGTTCCATGCTTGCTTGTTTATTACTGAGATGTACCCCTATGCGGTACTTTGGACTTTCAAAATGGGATCCGGTTTACTCGGGTTTTTATTTATTTATAAAACGCTGCCCCAATGGAATGCGAAAAAGGATGCTTTTGTTTGTTGGAGGGTATGTATTTTCAAGCATATATAAATAAATACATCCAAATATATTGTTTGTGGTGCTTATCGCGTGTCTGTTTCTTGTCTTTCAGTCCTTTAGATTCTAGCAAGGCTGATATGGAGGGGCTTGGAAGGTTTTTAAAAGACAAGGATATAGCTGTTGATGTTGTCTGGTTTCATGACACGAATCCTATATGGAAAGAAGCGAAGAAGGACAGGCTTGAAGCATTCGTTGCTGCTGTAAATAACACCACCACCACTAGTCACATTGCTTATCTTAAGCATGGATGTGATGTTCCTCAAGTCCAAATTGAAAATTGAGTAATTCCCGTCTTTATGTCTACATTCATTCTGTTATTCTTTTGTATTTTAATCTAATACTATATATTTAATTTTATATCAGGTCTGGAATCCTCACTCGTATTAAAAAATATGTATGCGGTTTAGCACCAGGCCTTTAAGAGGAGAGGGCAACGCACAAAAACAAGGCTGCTGCTGAAAATGTTATACCATATGAAATGAGGATGAAGAATCATCCACAAACGAGCACCTGCGGTTTAGCACCAGCACTTGCCGATTTATCGATGGAAGAAGACGAGATGGCAAGGATTCCAAATAAGAATAAGAAGAAGAAAAACAGGAAAAACAAATGAGCGCATGAACATATATTTTACTGCTATTATCTACAAGTCGTACCATTTATGATTTGGTTCCAACATCGACATTACTTTACTAGTGCTCTTACAATCTATCCTCATTCCTTCGATTCCATTATCTTATTTGCGTTCGACAACTAATATGATCCATTTAACACGTATTGTTTATAATCTGGAAACAATACTCACAACCATCACCATCATCAGATAGAAGCAACCTTTGCTCAACACTTGTTGCTATGTAGAACTTAGTTGACACTTAAAGTGTTATTGGGTCTAAAATGGAAAAATTACAACGAGGGTTTGTAAATTTATCAGGTTATCGGGTTGAACCCGAACCTGAAAGAAGATTGTAAAAATAACCCTAACCCGACCCTATAAGGCTATCGGGTTGACCTGATAGACCCGAAAAGCCTCATGGAACCCGAATGAACTCGGCCCCATAATGCTTTATCAGGTTCGGGTCGGGTTGACCCATTTGACACCCCTACTGTCGCGTAACGAAGTCGGTCTAGGAAAGATGTACTTTTGAATGTCATAAATACCGGTTTATCAATTGGCTCGGTCGAGCTACCAAGTCACGGTTCAAGTGGGTTAACCGACGATTCAAATGGATTTTTGGCTTAGTACCAAAGTCCGATTAACCAAACAAGTTATGTTTCTTTTTTAATGGATTTTTGGATTTTTGTTAGCAGATAATATATGTAGGCTTGTTTAAACATTGTATTTGTACTGTATTTGTATTACGTATTCGTATGTGTAATAGTAGAAGGCCCAAACCCAAAGACAGAAGGTTAAAGGCCCATTAGGTTTAGGAATCGGGTGTTTGGAAACATAAATGTTTCTGTTAAACGTTGTATCATTTGTAACATACCGTTTGACAAAACAGTCACACCCATTCGACTTGTATATATAGTTAGTGTCTGTAAACACAATTGTCAACGTTGGATCTTATTGAAGTATTATTACTAAACCTTGTGCCTTGTTTTTGTTACTCATCTTGCAAACACCTGTTTGTTTACACCGTCCCATATATCCTACTGCACCAAAACTATGTCCAATCCTAGGCCATTCTCAGGAACACGATGGCAGTCAAAGGGCAAACGCCCAGCCATCCCAAATATCTGGTATCGGAGCAAAAGCTCTGGGAGGAACCATGGGAAGGCCACAGATTTGGAAGTCATCAGGCGTCAATCGAAGAGAGAAAAAGAACACAAAATTAATCGGTGTGTTATGCAAATCACACGTAGTTGTAAAGATATGTTGAAGAATAAATTACAAGAGATAAAGGCCTTCAATTCCTCAATCAATCAAAGGGAGAACGAGGGTATAAGATGTTTTTACTGCCATAAATTAGGACACCGATGAAGGCGTGTTCAATCATGGCAGAAGTAAGTAGCGAAGTTACTCAGTTGGTGGTAAAGGGAAAATGAATGTGACACAATATGTTAACAATGACAATGTTAATTACCATTACATCCAACGTCAAAGGCAAATGAATACAAAAGCAATTTGAATGAAACTGTTGGAAGAATTGCTTTGTAAAATGAGCTTTTGCAAAGTTTGGACCAAATTTAATATATCTATATGTTATATATATCGGTAGCGATTAGTAGTTTTGCGTTCAACTCAAATAAACTTTTGCAACGAGATAAAGTATTTCCAAAACGGAGTTAGTATGAATGAGATATCGTGTTTCAAAGTAGGATACACAAATTTTGGGAAATAAAATTGTCCCACATCGCCTAGAAAAGGAAGTGAAAATGGTTTTATAAACGAATCATGGTATTCACCTTCAAAATATATTTGGTTGGTTTTACTCCAACGCCTATGAGCCCGCGCGCAGGGGGGTTGAAGTAAATGAGATTTCTGGGCCAAAATAAGTTTGAAGCTACCGAACTTGTGCGAGCCCGCACGACCTGCGGACACGAATGCCGCTCCAAAAGTTTACCTACGCGCCTATCTTTTTGTTGCCAATTCGAGTCTCATTTTTCCTTCCACAATATTTTGTAATCTATTTTAAAAACATATGTAGACTTATTGTATAAAGTCTTAACAGAATATGTTTGTGTTTAATTTGATATGCAAATCGTGTTATAGAAATGACATATTTGTAAATCAAATTATATTTAGCAGAATATTTTATATGGAACATAATATCTTGTTTTGGTGACCAAGAAAAATGTTCACTATATAATGAATTTGTATCATTCGGTTTTTATCATCAGAAAAAGGCATCATCCTTTTTCTAGCTCCATTACAAGACGGTTTTTCCAGCAGTTTCCGATCAGAAACGCAGAAGGCTTCCGTGATCTTTCAGGCAAGTTTGTGTAGTTTGGTTGTACAACAACTTTGGACGTACCCTTGGAAACAGACGGTGATTCTGTTTAAGGAAAGCGTGTTAAACATGTGCATCATCTCTAGATATTTAGTGCTTTTAGTTACTAATCGTTATTTAATTATGTTCTTTGTTTTATGTTAATTTTATTAGTGTTACTTAATAAAAGTATACACCATTTTCTAGAGAAACAATGATGAACATTTGATTAGTTTACTTTGTAATAAATGTTTTTCAGATATTTTAAAATTTTCAACAGACAACCAATTCGACTATATACTATCGCAAAAGAGACCAAATGAATAAGCTTAGGTTGGTTCAGTTTAGATAGTTCGAACCGAATAAGTGTTGTTTTGACCCGACCCAAACTGATTAAACCGAAATAAAAATACAATACCGAAAACCAAACCAAATAAGCCGGTTTGGTTCGGCCCCGTTTGAGTTAGTTTTTTTAGATCAGGTCGGTTTTCGTGTGAAAATGCTCGGTCTTAAGCCACGCAATGAGTTTGCGCCTATGGCCCTCAAATCTTAGGGAAGACTAATGGTCGTGTTTGCGTGAGTTGCAAAGTGTGTATATTTGTGTAAAACCGAATTGAGTAACGAATGATCGTCCTAATGTGCTTTTACACACTTAGTCTTTGTTTTGTTTTGGTGTTTTCTATAAATTTTTATTTTATTTGTTTTGTGAGGGTTTTTTTCTTGGAGCCCCTTTGTTATTTTTGTTTTTTTGTCGTATGGTCTAATCATATTTTTGCCTTTAAAACAAGTAGCAAAGTTACTCAGTTGGTATATGTTTTTTTTTCTTCTTTTTGACGAAAAACTTAATATCTATTAAAATCCATTTCTACAAAAGTTGAAAGGAGAGGAAATACAATGTTGGTATATGTTAACAATGATAATGTTAATTACCATTACATCCGACATTAAAGTGATGTGACTAAAAAAGCAGTTTGGATGAAGCAATGACGAACATTCATTTAATTAACTTTTATTAAATGTTGTTAAGATATTTTAAAATACTTAACAGTGGATGGCATTTAATAATTGCATAGCTATCTTAAATTATCTATGAGCATTTATAAACTACTTACGAGTAATGGACATTCGATTGTCAAAGTGTCAGAAGGATATCTTGGAAGGTGTTTGGTACATGAACTAGTGGCTAATTTGGTGGTTTAGAATTCTATATCTTTTTGTTGAGATATGCTTTTTGATGACTTTATTAATGGTTTTTTTATCAATGGTATTCTAGTTGTTGAAGTTCGAAACTCAATCGGGTAATTTGGATGAAAAACACTTGTTACATTATCTTGTAATATTTTCTAGCTCCTTCATGACTCTTATTAATAAAACTACCGTTAAAAAGAAAATTGGACATTTGGCTTACTAGTCGAGTGGGCGGACCCTGAATTTTAGAACAGGTGTTGCACAAAAACATTTTAGGTCAACTAAAGTTAATGCGTAAGAAACTAAAGTAGTACAAAAGATTTTAGGTGTTGCACGTAAAAAAAAACACTTTTAATTTTTTTTTTGCATTTCGTAACTTCAAATAGGTTTACCCTATATCATACCCAGCTTCTATGTGGGTTCACCCCTGATCGAGTGAATGTCCCTTTACAGTTTCATTTATTCAAACCATACGTTAACCTAAACCTAAAAAAACAAAGACAAAAAGTGTGATCAACTACACGGTTTATATAAAGTGTTAAATAAATGTAAAATGTTGAATCAATTGAACTTAGACTATGAAAGAGCTTTATATAAAAATAGATTACTTTCATAAGTTCATCCTATTCATTTATCCAGTTTAAGATTCAATAAACAAACATAATCAAAACTTATATTCATCTGATTCGGTTATAGTCAAATATGTTCTTAACTTATGACATGCAAATAATGTATAGTGACACATGTTTTATTTCTTAGATACGAAAAAGAAGATATAATTACATTTATGTGTTTGTGGATATATTTGCAAATAAAGAACTAAAACCTAAATCAAAAGCCGGAATAGCTTAGTTGGTTAGAGCGTGTTGCTGTTAACCACAAGGTCGAAGGTTCAATCCCTCCTTCTAGCGTTTTTGGATAATTAATTTGCAAAAGCTAAAACAATTAAAAAAACTAAGGGGCATTCCTAGAATTGAACTCGGGACCTCTCGCACCCTAAGTGAGTCATACCACTAGACCAAATGACCTTTTTTATTTATTTATTTTAATTAAGGGTTAAGACCAAAGATAGGCCATGAACTTTCCAAAAAAACCATGTTAGGCAATTTAGTCTAGAAAATACCATTATTACTCACCAAACTTTACTATGACTGTCTGTTATCACCCATGTTACCGTTTGCATGATGACATGTCAGAATCTGGTCTCTCTATTTCATTAAATTTACGTTTTAACCCTTTATTTATTTTTTTATAATTATTAAAATCATTATTTATTACTAACAATATTATTATTAAAAAATTTAACATCATTCCTATGTGGTTGGTATTTCACATACAGATCTTGAAAATATCATTTTAAGTTGGTTTGTATAAAGAGCATTTCTATCCTTGTGGTTCCTGTGTCAGTTTGAAATCCATAATCCAAACTTCTTTCAAAACTTCTTTCAAAATCAACTCCATCTGATCTCTTCATCTTTTATAGCTCAAAAAAACGCATGTAAATTTCACCATAATATAATCCAAACATCCCTTTTAATTCGACACAATAAAACACAAAATCTGTGATTCACATCTCGAAACCAAACTAGATCTGAAAAATAAAGGTTTGTGATGGGTAATAGTTGATGGGGGTATGAGTGGATGACAGATTTGGTGATGGTTGTGCTCGTTGTAGCAAGCCAATTAGCACAATTAAGGGAAATGGAAGCTCGTTTTGAGCAGCGTGATATGGCACAAGAGAGAGAGTTTGAGTGTTAAAAATGAGGAAGGACGGAAGAAAGTTACCGAAAAATTGAAGGAACAAATGAATCAAGAATTAGAAGCTATGGAAAGAGAGAGGGAAGATAGAAGACGACGAAGAGATGAGGAAATCATTCAAGAAAGAAAATGGGAAGATAAAATGAAGAAAAAATGACGAAGACATGTGAATGGAAGGCGAGAATTGATGAGATGTTGAGTGATCATAGAGCAAAAATGGCACAAATTTGGAGTTTTTAACCAGACTCGTGGCATGATAAAAAATTCACTCGAATTGGATATACCAAACCAAAGAAGGGCAGTATAATTAACTCGTGGATTTCGGACAGAAAAAGAGGCAAATTCCATATACATTTTCTACGAAGAGTAATGTAGAAAAGTCGGTTTGCTTATCCACAACTGGAAAAGATAAATTGGGTCCATTGAAATGAAATTTGTTTTCATGAACAAAGATTAAAAAATGAAAAATAAAAAAATGACGACGTGTTACAAATTTTACCGGTGTTAACAGGTTGAAAATGGTAACATGGCTCATAATAGCCGGTTTATCTAAAGTTTTATGGGTTATAATGGTATTTAAATTAGTACGTAGCTTCTAACGGGTTTTTTTTGAAAGTTCATGACGTATGTTTAGTGTTAACCCTTCAATTAACTACTCTTAACCTATCCAAAATAGCTTAATAACAAGGCAAGCTAAATTTATATAAGTAAGAAGCTTATTACAAAAAGTTTTGATGTCCTTTTGTTCTTTGTTATGTGTGTGTAGCGAATGAATACTATGGGCCTTCCTCTTCCTTCGAATGTATCTAGTGGCGGACTCAGAAAATTTCAATGTGGGGGGCAAATGAGGTTTTTCACCTCAAATGAGAGTTTACATAGGTTATGTTTTAGCGAAACTAAGTAATCTAAACAAATGAGGTACGAGTATATAACAAAAATTATTTACATATTGAATTTGATTAACAAAATAACCACACAATGTTGATGGTTCAACCTGACCCGTTCTAGCCCAAACCCAATTTTTCCCATTAATCAACTCGCCAAAAGCTACCCATTTTTCAAACTTGCAAGAGGACTTCCATGGGTACCTTGCAACGATAGAAACATGGACCAGAATCTAAGACTGTAACCGACAACACCATTGCAATGGTCGAGATTCCAAACCCCACACTGCCAACCTATAATGATGTCTTCTATCCACAAGATCAATGTGTACAATCAGACAACCAGACGACAAACAAAATACCAAATAATTCAAAAAGGTCCATATTTGTTTCCTTCCTTTAGGGATATTCTCGTCAAATTGTTCAGCTCCTAGTGAAGGTGTTAAATTTCTTGGACCTAATCAGATACCTCAGTTAGACCTTAGGGACTTATTGTGTACGTTTATATTGTTTCAGTTATGGCTTGGATGACTGGTGATGGAAGCTTGTGAGAAGGGGGACTACTCTTGCCAACTTTGGAAAGTTGAAGCCCATATCTACGTTCTTGGCCCAAGCCTCATTGAAGCCCACAAGACCTCCAACGTCTTTGTTTATTTTTGTATACATATGAGACGCTCCCATTTGTCGTCTCTTATCTGGGTTTTCATCTGTGTGTTTTTTAGTGTGTTTTCTCTCTCGTTTTAAACATGTAACCCAGATCTTATTTTTGTTCTTGTCTTTGTAAAACTATTATCATTTAGATAATAGGATCACACCAGACTAGCTGTGGTGATCTTTATCAAGTTTTTAATCTTTTGAACTTGTTTTATTTATGAAAGGTTGAGTTTGAGCTTCAGTCTGGTTTAATTCTATCTTATTAAGTCTTTTCTTCATGGTACCAGAGCCTGGTTGCTCTAAAATCGTTGAAAAAACTTTTTAGGGTTTCAAAATTTTTTGGGGGTTTTTTAAATTGATATGTTTTTTGGATAGATCTGCTATTGAGATAGTCAGATTCAAAAGGTTTTATACTTTTTTGTTCTTTATCAGTCCTAAAATCAATTTTTTAATTTTAGGGTTTCAAAACTTTTGGGGGGTTTTAAAATTTATATATGTTCTAACCTTGTTCTTGGTGGAGGGACGTTGTTTCATTGATCTATTGCATATATCTGTTGGTGATTGCACTAAAAATTAGGGTTTGGTGAGGAGGTTCTGTTTTCTTCTAGACTAAGTGAATATAGAAGAAACAGTTCGATTGGGCTTTTGTGTATGCACTGTAACACCACTGCTCTCTCTCCTTTTTTGATTGCTTGGTTATTGGCTTATTTGCTTTTTCATACTTGTTTTTTGGCTGATTATTGTGATTAAACTCTCTCTTATATTGTTACTCTCTTTTTTGCTGGCCTTGTTATTGTTTGTTGGGGTATTCTGTTTATTTGGACCCTTAATCATTGTCTTGCCCTTGACCTGCCACCCTTGAATGGTTTGGAAGCCTGTGAACTTTGTTGACTTTGATTAAGTTCTTTTTATGGGAGTTTGGTTTCTGTGACTCATCACCATGGCTAGTGTTCATGGTGACACAGACACTGAACATCAAGATGACCAGATTAGGGAAGAATCTGTTGTCACCTTGATCAGTAAACTTGATATTAGTGACCCTTTGCACCTCCACCCTAATGACTCTGCCACATTGACTGTGATTTCTATCAAACTTAAAGGAACTGAGAATTATCAAATTTGGTCTAATGCTATACTTTTGGCCTTGGAAGGAAAAAATAAAACTGGTTTCATAAATGGCTCTTGTAAAAGATCCCTAACTAATGAAGTGTTGGGAAAATAATGGGACAGAGTCAATGCTGTTGTGTTAGGTTGGATTCTTAGTTCTATATCTGATGAATTGTTTCTTGGTCAAATTTTTTCTAAGAAAGCTGAGCATGTTTGGAATGATTTGAAAGAAACCTATCATAAGGTTGATGGGTCTATGATATTTAATCTTCATCATAAGATTAATACTTTGAAGCAAAATGGCTCCAACTTGTCTGATTATTATCATACCTTGAATGCTTTATGAAAACAATATGATGCTATGGTTGAACTTCCTAATTGTGTTTGTGCTGCTACTAATGAATTTAAGAATCATAACAAGTTTTTGAAGTTGATGCAATTCTTAATGGGTCTTGATTATACTTATATTACCATTAGAAGCTCCATTCTTGCTAGAGAGGTTCTTCCAGATATCAAAGGTGCTTATGCTATCATCTCTAGTGAGGAGTCTCACGGAGTTGCTTCTGGCAGCCTATCTGGTACCTCTCAAAGGAATCAGACTTATGCTTTTCTCTCAAATGGGCCCACCAGAAATGTGTTTCAAGGCCATCAGAATGTTAACCCTAACCCTAATGGTGGTTTTAGACCTAATTATAATAGCAGCAGTCCTAATGGTGGCTTTAGACCCAACTATAATAGCAGCAGTCGTAGACCTAACATGGCCAATAGACCTAATACTTATAGGCCCAATGGGAATTCTGAAGTGGTCTGTGAAAATTGTGGGTACAATGGGCATACTATTGATAGATGTTTTAAACTCATTGGGTTTCCTGCTGATTTTGGAAAAAAGAAATCTGGTCAAAATTCTAAAAGGAAAAAATTTTCAAACAACTCTGTTGGCTCTAATTCCAACTCTGTGTTTTCTGATGAACAACTTTCTACTTTACTCTCTCTTATCAAAGAGAACACTGGTTCTGAAAAAGGAGTGTAGGCCAATATGGCAGGTACCTACTTTAATTCTAGCAAGGTTTTTAATGATAACTTTGGGAAATTCTTTTGTTCTAATATTCATTCTAAAGTAACTCAACATGGGAAAGTTGTTGACTCTGGGGCTAACCAACACATGACTAATAATGAAAAGGAATTGGACAATGTTTTGACATTTCTCACCTCAAAATTAAAGTCAGCCATCCTAATGGAACTGAAGCTTTCATATCTAAGATTGGAAATCTAAAATTGGGAAATGGTCTTGTCTTGTTTGATGTGTTGGTTATACCTGAGTATTGTGTTACTTTAATATCTATGCATAAATTAGCCAAGGATAACAAGAGGTTTTTGATGAAAATAAATGCCTTTTTCTGAATCAGGATTTGAATCTGAAAAACATTTTAGGGATTGGTAATCAATGTGGTGGTTTATACTACTAAGATACTAAAGGTATTAAGTGTAATACTAGTCAGATTGTCCCTGTTTGTTCTCTATCTTACTATGATTGGCACTGCAGACTTGGCCACCCTGCTGACCCTGCCTTAGACACCTTAAAAGACACCCTGAAACTTGATAAACATGATAAATATGATTATTATGAAGTCTGTCAAAGGGCTAAATAAACCAGAAAGCCTTTTCCTCTAAGTGACCATAAGACCAAGTGTTTGGGGGACATTGTTCATCTTGATTTATGGGGTCCTTATAAGGTGACATGTCACACTCGCCATAGATATTTTCTAACCATTGTGGATGATTTTACCAGAGCTGTTTGGGTATATCTCATTAAGTCCAAGGATGAAGTTTTCACTTTTATTGATGTGTTTTATAAAATGATTAAAAATTAGTTTAAAAGAAACGTTAAAGTTTTTGAAGTGATAATGGTACTGAATTTGTTAACCAAACTTTTAACAAGTTTTGTAACAATAATGGCATACTTCATCAAACTTCATGCGCTTACAGCAAAATGGGGTGGCTGAAAGGAAACATAGACACCTCTTAAATGTGGCTAGGTGTCTTATGTTTCAGGGGGGAATTCCTTTGAAATTTTGGTCTGAATGCATTCTAACTGCTACTTTTCTCATTAACAGATTACCCTCTTCTGTGTTAAATGGAAAGTCCTCTTATGAAATGATTTACAATACTTGTCCTAATCTCTCTCTTATCAGAATGTTTAGCTGTTTGTGCTTTGTACTTTTTTGAATAGTCATGATAAACTGTCTAATAGGTCTGAAAAATGTGTTATGATGGGTTACTCTAATTCTCAGAAGGGCTACAGACTTTTTAGTCTTGATAGAAATATGTTTTTTGTCTCTAGAGATGTGAGTTTTTTTTAGTCTATATTTCCTTTTAAGGATTCTGTCTCAAAAAACAAGCATGATGAGTCTAATGTCCCTAGTCTTAGTCAAGATAAAAATCTGTTAAACTTTTTTGATTTGGATAACCCTGAGCTACCTAATGATGATGAGAGAGTAACATATAGTCATAATAGTGACCATGAGTCACAAAGTGAGGGTATCCACTCTTCCAACCAAGAGAACAGTATGGACACTGTTGATTCTCCAAATTTTGGAGATGATTCTCATAACAGTGATGATATTGAAGCTGGGTTGGGAGAGGAGGCAGCAACACTTGATGAAAATAATGAATCTGAAGGTCATTTGGATCAAAATCCAAGTGCTCCTACTCAGGGTGTTAGAAGGTCTACCAGACCCTCTATTTTTCCTAAAAACTATAATGATTTTGTGGTTAATTCCCAAGTTAAATATGGTCTTGAAAATTCGTGGGGTATTCTAAACTTAATCATGAAAACTTCTGTTTTGTCACCCAACTTAACAAAATCAGTGAACCAAAGAATTTTTTTGAAGCCTCTCAAAACCCTATTGGGTTGATGCTATGAATCCTGAACTTACAACCCTTCTTGAGAATGATACTTGGGATATTGTTGAACTACCAAAGGGTAGAAAAGCCTTAGGTAGTAAGTGGGTCTGGAAACTTAAGTTTATGTCTAGTGTGAAATTGAAAGGTACAAGGCTAGGGTTGTTGCCCAAGGCTTTGGTCAAAAAGAAAGGATTTACTTTGATGAAACTTTTGCCCCTGTTGTTAAGATGGTTACTGTTAGATGTTTCCTTAACACTGCTATTGTGCAATCTTGGTATGTTTTCTAACTTGATATTAATAATGCATTTCTTTATGGTGACCTTGATGAGACTTTTTACATAAAACCACCCCAAGGATATCTTCCTGGTGGTGATAACATGGTTTGTAGGCTCAAAAAATCATTGTATGGGCTTAAACAAGCTCCCGGGCAATGGAATGCTAAGCTTACAGATGTGTTGTGTGAAAATGGTTTTGTTCAAAGTAAATCTGACTATTCTTTGTACACTAAGTCTCTTGGTAATATTTTTCTTGCCTTACTTGTGTATGTTGATGATATCATTATTACTGGGAATGATGTTGCTGAGATTGAAAAATTTAAAATGTTTTCGAGAACAATGTTTATGATTAAAGACTTAGGAAAGTTGAAATATTTTTTGGGTATTGAGGTTGTTGATACTAATTGTGGCATTTGCTTAAATCAAAGAAAGTATGTGTTGGACCTTCTTTCTGAATATGGTATGTTGGCTTGTAAACCTGCTAGCACTCCTTTGGTTACCAAGCTTGCTATATCTAATGAGCCCACTATTGATGACCCTTTACTTGATAATATTGTTGATTATCAGAAGTTGATGGGTAAGCTCATTTACTTAACCAATACCAGGCCGACATATCTTATGCAGTTCACTGCTTAAGTCAATTTATGCACTACCCTTTGAAATCTCATCTTAAAACAGCCTTCAAGATATTAAGATATCTTAAAGGTTCTCCAGGTTTGGGCATTCACATTAAGAAGACTTCTTGTATGTTTCTAAATGCGTATTCTGATGCTGATTGGGCTAAGTGTGTTGTTACTAGGAAATCCGTTACTGGTTATTGTGTGTTTGTTAACAACAATCTTGTTTCTTGGAAGAGTAAAAAACAAAGAACTCTTTCCAAATCCTCTACTGAAGCAGAGTATAGAGCTCTTGCTTCAGTTACCAGTGAGGTTATCTGGATTCTTAAGGTTTTAAAAGATTTAAAATGTGAAAACCTTTTGCGTGTAACCTTGTACTGTGACAGTAACTCAGCTATCAAGATAGCTGCTAATCCAGTATTTCATGAAAGGACTAAACATTTAGAAATTGACTTACACTTTGTAAGGGAAAAAATTATAAATGGTGTTGTTAAAACTTGTAAAGTGGATTCTGCTAATCAAATAGCATATATCCTCACAAAGGGGCTGGATACATTGCAACACAATATCCTTGTTAAAAAACTTGGAATGCTTAACCTGTATGAGGTATCTTATTAAGGGGGGATGTTAAATTTCTTAGACCTAATCAGATACCTCAGTTAGACCTTAGGGACTTATTGTGTACGTTTATATTGTTTCATTTATGGCTTGGATGATTGGTGATGGAAGCTTGTGAGAAGGAGGACTACTCTTGCCAACTTTGGAAAGTTGAAGCCCATATATGCGTTCTTGACCCAAGCCTCGTTGAAGCCCACAAGACCTCCAACGTCTTTGTTTATTTTTGTATACATATGAGACACTCCCATTTGTCGTCTCTTATCTGGGTTTGCATCTGTGTGTTTTTGAGTGTGTTTTCTCTCTCGTTTTAAACATGTAACCCATATCTTATTTTTGTTCTTGTCTTTGTAAAACTATTATCATTTTGATAATAGGATCACACCAGACTATCTGTGCTGATCTTTATCAGGTTTTTAATCTTTTGAACTTGTTTTATTTATGAAAGGTTGAGTTTGAGCTTCAATCTGGTTTAATTCTATCTTATTAAGTCTTTTCTTCAGAAGGCAGTGACCCCTTTATACCTCCAACACCGGAAGCCACAAGGTAGATATCTCTGACATAATTTAAACTTAGGTTATTTCAAGTTTAAGTCCTAGTCAAAGACTATTAGGCTCTAAATAATTAATAACCAAACTTTTCTGTTTGTGCTCCTATATAGCAGTGTGTAACAGTTTTCTAACATATGTTCAAGGATGCGTTTCTATAATAACAAAAGCCGATCATCATGGTTTGGGAAGATAATTGATACTTGCACAGATTAAGCATATAAAGAGAGTTGTCCAATCATTAAATGATCCTGCTATGAAAACTTCTGAGGCCAAGTTATGTTCGTCGTATGAAGGTGTAAAGTTCTATCTTTCCTAGTAAAACTGCTAGCTCTGCGCGTATTCTCAAAGCATTCATAATCTCATTTTCTTGAAACTCCCACGTACCAGATAGATGATGCAACTTATTGGACGAACTTTTATGACCCTGGTAAAGATTTAAATCAGCTTTTAGATATGTGATATCTTGATGATTAATTAAAGGACAATGTTTATATGACCTCGAATTCACTCACGAAATTTGTGAAACACCTAAAATTCGCACACCACTCAAAGTTTGAAAATTTTATAATAAGATGAAAAAGGGAAAACTGTTACTTTTTTCAGAAATAGTGTACTTAGGTTATTTCAAGTTTAAGTCCTAGTCAAAGACTATTAGGCTCTAAATAATTAATAACCAAACTTTTCTGTTTGTGCTCCTATATAGCAGTGTGTAACAGTTTTCTAACATATATTCAAGGATGCGTTTCTATAATAACAAAAGCCGATCATCATGGTTTGGGAAGATAATTGATACTTGCACAGATTAAGCATATAAAGAGAGTTGTCCAATCATTAAATGATCCTGCTATGAAAACTTCTGAGGCCAAGTTATGTTCGTCGTATGAAGGTGTAAAGTTCTATCTTTCCTAGTAAAACTGCTAGCTCTGCGCGTATTCTCAAAGCATTCATAATCTCATTTTCTTGAAACTCCCACATATCAGATAGATGATGCAACTTATTGGACGAACTTTTATGACCCTGGTAAAGATTTAAATCAGCTTTTAGATATGTGATATCTTGATGATTAATTAAAGGACATTGTTTATATGACCTCGAATTCACTCACGAAATTTGTGAAACACCTAAAATTCGCACACCACTCAAAGTTTGAAAATTTTATAATAAGATGAAAAAGGGAAAACTGTTACTTTTTTCAGAAATAGTGTACTTCTCCGACCTTTCTTTACAAACATTATGCATTTTCATAAAGTTTTGCAAAAACTATTTTCTCAAATATAGGGTTATCCTGGCATTTATTTGAAAATTAAGTACACTGTGTATTAGGTCTCCCTTTCAACAATTCAATCGGTTGTAATTTTACTGAATGATTGACTACCGCTGGATTAGGTGTCTCACTTTTGGATCTCAAAAAGCAAAGCGCTGAAGAAAGCTCGAGTTGCATTTGCTGAAGTTGAGATTTTATGTCTTTTGAAATTTCAACAAGAGAGGTCTCATCAGCTGCTAATTAAACTAAATCATAAATCAATATAACTTTAGTGTATCATGTTGTAAGTTTTATTTGTTTATCCGTGACTCACCAACATCAGGTGACATACAACCTTTGTGGCCGTCATTGTCCTTGCTTGAAGCATAGACACCATTTCCATTTTCTAGCTTAATATTGCCAATAGTCAATCTTCTATGTTTCTCCAATCTATGCACTATACTTTTGATCATTGTGTCTCCTTGAACGATTGTTTCTCCGATCAAAAGATGTATCACTTAAAAGAATTTTTCCTGGCTTTTCGAAAAAAAGACAGCATAACCCTAATAATGATTTTTTTGTCACGAAATAATCATTTTTTTGCCTTTAAATATTCACCTAAATCACAAAATAATAACTTTGCGAGGTATTTAGCGAGCCAAGCACGTGCATCAAAATGGAGGGCTATCTTGGCAAATATTCAATAAAAAAGGTCCAGTTTTCTTTCAGCCGGATACAAAATAACCTAAAATATATTAAAAATGGTCCATCTTATCGAATCTCAAAGGGTGCTGGTTGAAAATTGTCAGCGATCTATGCATTGAAGGGTTTCGATTTAGTTATCGTGTTTTATAGGCTAAATGAATGTGAGGTAAAACTGCACATAATTAGGATCCCAATAAAACTAGTACAACTTTTTTGTTTTTGGTAAAAAGGACTACTACTACCCCAGTAAAATATATTATCACAATAAAAACAGTTAAGAACTATAGAATGTGGCTAAAGTATCACGTTAAACTCAAGTAACATACTTAACTTCTAAGCATCCATATGCCTAACGCCAAACAACTTTAGATATGAATCACTGCAAACACAATTACGGGGTGTTTGGAATTTCTAGGTAAACTGCTTATGCTATTTTGAAAAATATATCATAAAACTTTCAAATTTAAATAAGCTTTTTTGAATTTCAAAATGTTTATTTTTAACAGCTTATACTTGCAACATTCCAACCAGAAAACTTTATGAAAATCATACAGTAAACAGTTTCTTATTCATTCTTATATCCACTTTTAAAGGAACACAATATGCAAAAAATGTCTAAATAAGCAAATACCAAATAAGCAAAACTGCTATTCTGCTCAACACTCACAGAACTGCTTATTTGATTATTGTTGTACTAAACATTGAAACGCACTAATTATGAAATAATTGTTGTTCAAGTTCCGCTTCATCTTCAACCATATTTCACTTTTTCTTCTTATTGTCATTAGCTTATATTGTCACAAATCTCACCAACAAATATCTTAATTTCACGGCTTATACACCTAAAAAGTTGAAATAGAGTTAACAAATGTTTAAGTCAAGTAATTGTTTTTAAGTTAGCTCAAGTAAACAACTTACTGAGTGGAGACACTCTTGATAAAACCACTTAGATGCACTTCAAGATGGTCAAAAGATTGCATGTATGTTGCAAATGCGTGCTTAACCAAGAATCAAAGGGCATCGGTGGAGCCAACCAGATAATGGATTGGGTAACTTCTAACAAAGGACTTGAAGCACAATCCATTATACTCCGGATAGCTTATGCCAGGATCGCATAATTTCTCACTTGCCTCCCTTTTGTAACCGTAACCATGAAACAAACCCCAATCTTGAATTCAAACGTGGCTAGCAATTTAAAAAGGAATTGATTAATTTGGATAAAAATGACCAAGCATAAGACAGATAAAAAAAACATAACCCTCTGACACCAGAGTTTCAAGTTAATAAGATTGTACCTAGTTTGTTTTCCGAGACCACCCATTGCAACAACGAAAGCACGGCAACATAATCGCCATGGCACATGCCACACCGTTCTCTCCCGGCCAAAATTCATGAGTTCTGTGTACCCGACCATGCTTATATTGTCTTCCTATATCATAAACATTCAAACGAACAAGTCTGTAATTGTAACAAAAAAGTACTCACACCAAAACACCAATTAATAGCATGTATCACATCACATGTTTCACATATATTAATCCATACATATGATAACAGAGATATTATAACCATATTTATATTTTAGACCCAAATATATAAAGCTCGCTAGTAAAGATGATGAAATCAAATTACCCCCTTTATTCATTTGGCAGAACCCAAAAATGATAATAATAAAATATTAGGTATTGTGAGACACCTTAAATAGCAACCGTTCAAAATAACCAAGATCTATTTTAAGCCGTTCAATACCTCAGGCCCATGCCTTCTCTCATACCTTTCACTGTTTGTTGGTTTGAAAATTCTACATCACCCTCATCTCTCTCCCTCAAATAATATCATTATCTCTCTCTGAGTCATATCCTCTTCCCCTCTCTCTCAAACCTAAATAACTTTTCTCTCACACAATGATCGGATTGCATACTTTTGATCGGATCTTGATCCGATTTATGCCTCATTTTTTTATTTTCGTTCTATGAATCGATAAAAACGGGATTCAAAGATCTTCAAATAATCGAAAGGTAATAGATATTTGAAGATCTTTAAAAGGTAATCAAGATCCGATCAAAAGTGCGTCAGTTTTTTTGTTTCCGGCGTCATATTCAACAACCTTCGTAACGACTTATCAACAACAACAACTACTTTTTGTCAACAACTATTTCTATCATTTCCGATCAGATCATTCTTCTCATTGCTATAAAAAGTAAGCTTTCTTTTTCATTTTATAAAAATTTAACTTCTTTTTATGATCAGTTATTAGGTTTGACTTTTTTTACCACAGTCAATAATTTTAACATAAGAAACCTATATAACCCAAAAGATTCAAAATAACCCACAATAAGAGGGTGTTTGTTTAAGCTTATAAAACATAAGCTGAAATGGGCTTATTATGTTTCATAAGCCTCAATTTTGTGGCTTATTTTAAGACTTATAGGCTTTATATAAGTTTATTATGACTTGATTTATTAGGTCTGATGGGTGGCAGAGGCGTCGTTAGTTGGCATCCGGTGGTTTAGCAACGCTTCTGGCGGATTCAAGGATATTGGAAGCCTTGATATGAGCAACATATAAAGGTTACTTTCTTTGCCTTAAGTTTTTTTATTTAATTAAGGTTTGTAGGACAAACTATTTGGCTTAATTGAGGTTGCGTGAATAAAGGGAATGCTTATCCTGTTTTTCTGCCAGTGTCACTGGATGGATACGGGAAAGAATAGCATCTCACAATTTTGGCTTCAAATGGCATGTAAGATGTGCAAACAATTTTAGTTTTAGCTTTCTTTCATTCAGAAAATTGATTTTTTTTTATCTTTTTGGGCTTCAATCATGCGTTATGAAATTGTGGTAAAACTGCTTTGGTATTTGATATACGTGTAAATCGCTCTTTCGCTCCACAGAAATACAAAGGGATGCATACATACGAAAGTTGTTTAAAAACCTGATGTTTTAAAGCAAAACTAGCGTCAATATATGTTTGGATATGTTAAAAAAGTAGCCTTTGTTGTTTTTTTCATGACATAATGTTACCTTTACGCCGCTTTGACTTACTGATATTGTTATGGTATGTTCTCTGAAAAACAGAACTTTGAAGGTGTAGGAGCACACAACAGCAAAATGGAAGCCACAAAGGATATGTTGGGGGACGTCGGCCATTTTGAAATCGATTACAGATATTTGTATGGCTTTAGGTTGCAAGACACACAAATATTATTAAGGTGGGTGCTGCTTTCCATGTCTAATATGAGAATGTTTTTTATTTTCCCGCCGCAATACAATCAGTTTATGCTTTTATATAAAATCTATTAGCAAACATAATAATTTTTTCTAGCTAACAGGAGATACCTTGAGATGATGTTATAGTAAAATTGGCATGATAAAAAATAAACGGCCATTGTACATTTATGACCTATTTTAATATTGTAAACGAGAAAATAGGCTATAGAAATAAGCTAATCCAAACGCCCGTATGTGTCACTTATAATGTGTGTTTTTAAGTTGTTTTAAAATTGCCATGATAAAAAATAAGCGGCCATTGTACATTTATGAGCTAATTCAGTATTATAAACGAGAAAATAGGATAGAAAAATAAGCTGATGCAAACGCACCATAAGTGTGGCTTATAATGTTTGTTATTAAGTCATTTTGAATTAATGATACCAAGGTTTATCAGTAAATATTGAAACGAGACTGTCGGTGTCTTTTTAACTCGTTTGACTTATTCCGTTTGCAAGCTGATTTTCTTATCCGACCCGTCTAAGATGAAACACACCTCAGATCACCCCAATTATCATTGAATGTGTCGAAATTAGAGATCCACAAAGCCCTGTTCTAGAAGCCTGGTCCTGGACAGATAGTGTTACTAGGTTACTGCTTATAATTAGTTAATATCACGATTTTGGAAATTTGAAGTTGTTCAAGCTCCGTTAATTATGCTGATACTTGAGATTTGGTGTAGGTCCTATTAGCTACGCGTGTTAGGGGTGGTGGAACGTTGAACGTTATTCCACCATATGTCGAACTAGGCGGAACACTCTGGAGTCTACCATTGAAAAAAATATAACGTCTGCAGCAAATGCTAAAAGAGGTACTTTTTTACTCCGTTTTTTTCATGGTCATTTCATATCTTTAAGTTAACGTGTGTAATATAATAACATCCAAAAATCAAACGTGTAAAGTATTATCTATAGTCTTGCTATAAATCTGCCACAAACTTTATTCCACGATAACTATAGTTTATACATGCAAAGATTAGGCTCAAAAAGTTTAGTCTCCGATAACTCATGGAGATAGCTTCTGCCTCTCAAATCTACTGGATGAGCCCACAATCATTGCTTAGAGGCTTTTTGGTTTTGTGTATTAATAGGGCTTATTTGATATGAAAGAATTAGAACATACACTCAAAGTTACTGACCGCCACAATCGTTGCTTAGGGAGTGTTTGCCTTTGTGTTTTGATAATGGTTATGTGATTTGGAATAATTAAAACATATAATTAGGAGGCAATGGGTAGAGACCTACTGATCTTCAGTAGTATATATAAGTCGACTATTATATATATTTGAACTTCTATTAACCTTTATATGTATTGTTGCTGGAACGAGTCTTAATAATGCGTGTGTGTCCATGGATTTTCAGGTGATCATGTCGTAAAGAAAGAAAGGTATCAATGTACAAATGGGAATGTTGCAGCACGTACATTCACGAGTGTTCTGGCAACCGAACACATGGGAACAAGACATGCTGAAAACCAAGGTGAATAGAAATCTTTAAATTATTTCATTTGTAGGGATATTTAGTGTTCCAAGTATTGCAGATGCTTAGTAACTTATGTAGTTTCACAGTTTACATTTTCTTTTTGTTTTGTGAGATTAATGTTTTCGTGACGAAATTGATTGTTTAAGTTTTATATCAACTGCCAGGAATGTAACATGCTGCTGAATCAAGACTAACTTACCAACAGTGAAAGGATGAAGGCCCACGTTCGATCACTTTACAGCTTATTTGGTACATGACCAAACAGCAACTTTGTACGAGATTGCTACCATATTTAAAGAATGGAGATCTTTCTTATTTAATAAAAAGTTTATATCAACATCTTCTATATTTAACCCGCGGCAACGCGCGGGCATCAATCCTAGTTGTATAAAAACATGAAACTAACCTTGTGTGTGTGATAAAAGAAGAAATCTCAATACTGTATAATACAAAGCTTCTGATGTGATTATTTATGGAGAAGTGGTAGGGTGAAAAAGAGGCGGGAAATATGTTGAAGATTGGCGCCAAAATATTCTTCTAGGCAACCCACATTTATGAGATACGAGCATTGGTAGTTCTCCATTAATGATATCGTTTCATATTTAATGTTTAAGTTTCGGGAAGTGATTTGCACACTCTTCATATTGATTAAGACACTCTAAATTGGTGTGTCTTGACACATATACCCTTATAAATAAAACATGATTAAAAATGAATGAAGGGTATATACGTCAAGACACAATAATTTAGAGTGTCCCAATCAATATGAAGAGTGTGCAAATCATCTCCCTTACGTTTCCTTTGCAAGTTTTGTTTCAAATTATTTGTCAATTTTCAAAATACCAAATCAGCTTGGAAGTTTATTATTATAAAACTTTCAAAAAGATGATATTTTCGTTTCAAAATAAATTTGCACTATTAACTTTTAAATTCAATCGTTTTTAATTTTAATTTTAATTTATCTTGCTTTATTTTTTATGCATAGTATATGAACTAGTTTTAATACCCGCGCATGCACGTGATTTAAATATAAAGGATAAAGTAAGTAATAATTTCGTTATTACGATTTTATGTATATGTTTTTTAAATATATATTATTGTAATATATAGAATTTCATTTATTTATTTTCATCTCACACCGATTTCTGAGGTCGTGTATTCATTTTGATATTTATATTCATATTAATAATAATTTACGTAAATTGCATTGTTTGACTTTGTTAAGTGTCAAAATGGCAAATAGACAATACTTTGTATATTTATTTGAATATTTATAATAATGCGATTTGTTAATTTTTTTAATATAACATATATGTTGTATTTATAAAATATAAAGTATAGAGAATATAAAGTTTAAGGGGTATTTTATTTATTTAATAATGTTACTAAAAATATGGAAAATTATAAGTTTACATTTAATTTCATCTAACTTATTTAAAATTCAACCACTAAAGTTTTATTAATCTCCTTCTCATTTTTTAAGTTTTATTTTTACAAATATAACACATATATCTTTGTGTGTTTTCATCAAATTCCTCCACCAAATTTTTTAATTTTGACTCAATTGATTTCAATTTTGACTTTTTTTCACCAATCTCATCGCTCGATTTTGCTTATGTGTCAAAATCAAACCATTTGATTGGTCCAATTATTTTTTCTACAACCTCCATTTTTCAATAAAAATCCTAAATAACCTAATTCTTTTATTATATAAAAGATAGATTGAGATATAATATATTTTTTTAAAAAAAATTTGATCAAGTATTATATAACTAAAACAAAGTAATTTAAAGTTAAAATTGAAAAAGAATAATTCCAAAAATTAAAAATGAATATTTATTTAGGGAAAAATAGAGTATAAATTAATTTTGTTAGATTTAAATCAATTATTTTTCAAAAAATAATAAAATAAAAAATACAATGATTATATGTTTTTGTTAAATAGATTATTTTTGTGTCGTGGAAAATAATGTTGGGATGAGGACAGTATACTATTAGGTATGTGATATTGTTTGCGTTACAATTCGACCTAGCTCGTTTTTAGTTGTACAAAATTTGACCCATCTTTTTATGAAATCAAATTGTATAAAGCTCGCAAGTAAAG
This sequence comes from Glebionis coronaria, assembly GCA_025667525.1. Lineage (NCBI taxonomy): Eukaryota > Viridiplantae > Streptophyta > Magnoliopsida > Asterales > Asteraceae > Glebionis > Glebionis coronaria. The sequence goes on along the minus strand of CM046879.1, from coordinate 591,729,757 downwards.
ATGATTATTTATGGAGAAGTGGTAGGGTGAAAAAATGCGAGAAATATAGTTTTGAGCTATTTTTTGGGCTTAAGCTTGATAAAAGCTTGGCTTGATTGAGCCAAGCTTGAGCTCGAACTCGAGTTGCTTGATAAAAGTTTGGCTTGATTATAACTTTATCCTCCAGTAAGGCAGTAACACAATTGACTTGAGAACAAACAAAGATTGCTACCCGACACTCATGTGGTTGAGGCTAAATGCTAGTAATGATCAAATGTGTACTACAACTAATTATAATAAAAGTTGAAGATAACATGAAAATCGAGAAGTATGTGTAACTATAAAAGTTGTTGTAATTACTTGAACCAAGAGTGAAGAGCTGCAACTTTGTTTATGAGAAGTAAACTAATCTTTGTCCTTAAATCAACCATTGGAGCTCACAAAGGGGAGGTGGTAACTCATTGTCGTTTACCTTTAACAAAAATTAACTAAACACATCATTATTCGAACGAGTTGGTTGTTGGTCCATATTTAATCTTTACTAGGGGTTTTTCTCCGCGCTTCGCTGCGGCGCGAAGGGCGGGCGTTTTTGGCAAGAGTTTTACTTAAGAGGACATATGACCTAATTTACCTGTTGTCATGAGAGCTGATTTTATTGCAGCAGGTGACCAAGTGGGGTGAAAAGACTTAACATAGGATGCAGCCGCAGCAACATGAGGGCATGCCATTGATGTTCTAGATGCTATTTGGTAATGCAGAAACCGTTTGTCATAGAATGGATGACCAGTCGTGTAAATGATTCTACAGGTGCTACAACAATTTTGATTCCTTTGGTCTTTTCCAGATGATCCCTTCTTGGTTGCATCGACGAATTCCAGCCCGCTTGTATAACTACATAAAAGAACACCATATAAAATTCTTGTCAGATAAAAAATTTCAGGTCCATAATAAGACTTATTATCAACTGGGCATTTATAACTAAGTTAGCGTATTCTAGGTTGTGAAGAACGATCCCGTTTAGCAAGATTAACTGTTACACCTGCAACGTCATCACAACCATTAAGAATATGCCATTAGCCATACACTTGCTTGGGAAAAGCATGAAATGTATGATCACAACCACCTATTGGTGCATTTTGTTAGTCAAACTAATACATCAACTCATTCTAAATCACAAAACTTGAAATACTCAATGGCTAAAGTCTTTTGTCCATGTTTATAGCTTTCACAAAATCTAAAATCCCATCTAACATAACTATCGCCAATAACGGTGTAACAAAACAAAACTGAACATAACAAACTTGACATAACTCGGACTCGCTTATTTGGAAGGAAACAAAGAGTACTACAGTTTGTATCGTTATATCCCTCCTAAAAATCCATTACAAATGGGTTATAAATACACCAAGAACCCATATTTTTTTAGATGTTATATGAATTCGAAATAGTATCAGTACAAATTCCAAACAATTGCTTATATTAAGAATAAGCCAACATTTCAAACAACATCTTATTTAATCATCGTTCGTTTTGATGATGCATATTACGTATTATCTTTCTCTTAGTAACACCTTTGACTTACGGAATCAAACACCTTGATTAAAGACTCTAGGTACATTCAAAATATTCCAGAACAGTTAACAACATTTCCATGATATATGATAAGTTAAAACCATAACAAAATGATGATTAGATCAACATGCTTCATAATATGAATACATATTATACTACTAATTGGTGATTTTAGACACTTAATATCCGATGTGGTAACACTATTAACATTTACTACATTTATCAGTTCTAGATTATATGATCTTTTTTTATGAGTAACATTTACGGATCTTGTTTGTTCCTCATAGGGCTATTATAAGTCTCGGTTCAATTGATTTTATGTCTTCATATTTATACTCAACTCGTATGGGCCTAGTTCAGAGGATATGTCTAACTCGTATACTTATTTGACCCCCAAATAAACCACATAATCAAATATATAGCTTTTACATCCACACATAGAGTAAAAATAATTAATTGTGAAACATAGACCCAAACATGTTTTACCTGTTTATCTTTGTCTTCCTGCGAATTGGTCAGATCAATGAAATTCATACCGACTTCGTCATCCATCTTCTTTTGTACCTACAGTAATAAAAAATGATACACATATGGTTTAGTGTCGTGCTTCATATAATAAGCTATTGTTACATGTGAAGAAAAGCATATGATGTCGAGTGTGTCGTACTTCGTAATCAAAGGGACCGCTTAAACAAACCACGTCAAATTGAGCAAATAGAGTATAGTAGAGACTTGATCAAACACGATGACATGAAAAAGTTGCCACAATTTGACATGACCATTTAATTATGACCTGAACTGTGTGTTCCAAACAATCAACTTGTAATTCAGAAATTTTATAGACATGTAATATATACACTTTTATTTACAGACACGAAAAATGGTCATCCGCTAACCCCAACATCGATGGCCACTTGGCTTTTGGATTTATCTCTGTTAATAGTGTTACCACATCTCAGATTAAGTGTCTAAAATCAGAGAGACCTGGCCTAGTATATTGGCGTTAACAAAAAACGCATAAACTTCAGGTACCTTTGATGGAGGTGTTTAGGTTAGCTTACTTGCCCTAATTATTCGCGTATTTGATTTTGGAAAAGCGGATAAGCTCACTTCTTAGACCTGGAGACCGTAAGAAAGATCAATTGCGTAAATAATAATACATTTGCAAAATTAAGAAGCCCGAAAAGATGCATAAATATGTGCATATACCTCAAAAGGATCCGTAACCTTCCAAACTATTACAACCAGTTGAGATAAATGATCCATCCACACCACAATCTTGACTGCTAATCAACATGACAGAAACTACATTTCAACGTACTCCACACTCTTCTTGAAATACTATAAATCTTGATTGTACAATACAATTTAATCAACTTCATCTTTCATATGAGCACACTCGATTAATATAACCTGTTCAAAAGAAGTAACAAAATTAATGAATTGAAGGCACTTACAACCTAAACTCCAATATCACAAAAAAATATAAACAATAGAAAAATTGCATACATAGCTTAGGTCCTGATATCTGATAGAAAGTATAGCACCCGGCTGCTGTTTGTCATCTGAAAATACAATTTTGCTAGACTAAATAAACACACGTGTCTTAATGACGAAACAAAATGACTAATTCAGCATAACGAAAAGCATGATATAAAGCTTTATTGCACCCTTTTAAGCATCTGTTGGCGATATTCTCGTTCTTAAACCATTTAGATATTAGAGCAGAAATCTATTATTCTCTTAAAAAAACAACTCAAGTTGCACAAATAGTTTACACCTGTGCAAGTTATAACTTGTAGTTGCCAAAAAACCCAAAAGAAAGCATCTTTTTTCACCACGTCATAAAAAGAAACACTTGTATGGATAAATACTAAACATCATCATACTTGACACCTTAATTTAGTTGGGAAATAAATATCTAAAAGTGTTTCCATTACGAAGCACTTATATGCGTTGCCAAATACTTGAAACGTCTAGATTCTTACCTATGCATTCAGTCCATCCTCGACATGAGTTTCTTGGTCGTCTTTAAAAGGTTGCTAGCAGAATGTGGCAGACCTTTGTTTCCTCTCGGGTCGCAAGCATAACATACACCTACAAGCTGGTCGAATGTGGCAGACCTTTGTTTCCTCTTGGGTACCAGATTTATACAAAAAATGATGACCAGTAGCTCAAAAACAATACTTATCTTCTTATATATATATAAAAAAACATGCGCCAGGTCTATACAACTGTAAAAGACCCACATCATATTCAGAAAATAAAGGCTCAAATTCACACGGTGTTTACGTCATCAAAGTTTCTGAAACTGGCCAAAGAAGGCAGTTGCATAGCGACATATATGCCATGCCATGCCATCCTGCCATTACCTCGCCGACCTAGCCTCACAACTTCATCGGAAAATTCCAATTGCATCAGATTCCAAGAATCATCATAGCCAAATATAAGGGACACTTGCGGGCTTAAAATAATCAACACCCCCCCCCCCTCACAACCATGTAAGCAGTACCCAAAACCCTCCGTTATGGAAAGCTACAGTTACCAACGTGATCCAAACAAACATATCCCATCATCATCTTCTTTTCTTGTATCAAACCTACGAAAAGGATATTACTCGATTCTAACGAACACATGAACCACCCGATCTAAGCTTTAACCCGGGCTACAAAGAATAGTTTGCCCTGCCATGGGTGCATGTCATCTAAGCTTTAACCCGGGCTGCAAAGAAGAGTTTGCCCTGCCACGGGTGCGATGTCATTGCGTTCGAGGTGACCTAGGCACAGGGAAAACACCAATGCGATCATAAGAACTCGCGAAACCAATGCCATATTCCATACTATCTTACAGTTTATTTTTCGGCCAATGTACTTATCACCAGCGTCACACATCTGTCTAATCGTCGCCCGCCATGGGTGGAGGACAACATAAAGGAAAACGACAACGAAGGAGCATAAGGCGATAGTCTAACCAAGAACAAACTATAAGTTAAAACTTTAAGTTAAAAGAGCCAAGTAAATTAACCATAAATATGATGAAAATCAATTCAATCATAATGCAAGAAGCAAACGACAATATACCTTACGCTTACAATTCAAGACGACACAAATCCAATAAAAATCAGATCATCTGCAAACGGGAACACCCACCTAACGCCAGCGACGCCGCCTACCGACCATCAACGCCACACACCATAACGGGGCAACGAAAAAGTCAACGGCAACGAAGACTTGTTGGTGTTGGGTATATGAAACCACAAAGAATAAATACTCAAATCATCATAGATCATCATGCAGGCAGATCAAAATTATTGGTGTAGTGGGTGTGAGGGAAGATAAAAAAAAATATGTGGTATATTACACTATTAACGTGGTTACCTTTATATCAACTGACAGATCAAGACACGCGGCATATTAGATCCACCCCGTTTCCACCACTAAAGTTTTCCTCCAATCCTAACCGTAAGATCACTTTTTATATACCACCAACCCACAACGGAAAATGGTGGACCCATAATCAACAGCTGAGGCCCATTTTTAACCCTCTAACCCGTTTATCTAGCAAATCAACGGTCATGGTCATGTTTCAAGAGACCAATTTGGCAACGTGGGTGAAATCCCTTTTTTAATTAGATCTACAGTAGCAGCAGTTTGAGAGAGATTTTTGTAGATTAGGTGTGAGGTGTGTGTGATTGTGAGAAGGGAGATTATAATATTAGAAGAGTGTGAGGGGGAACTGTTCATAGAGAACCGAGATTCCCCCCTTTTATTAAGGATATAATGTTTCATTTGTAAGTTTTGTTTCAATTTGTTTTAAGAATACCAAATTAACTTGGAAGTTATTATTATAAAGCTTTCAAAAAGGATAAATTACTTTGGTAAATTTAAAACTAAAGAAAAGAATACAACGATTATGTATTTTTGTTAAATAGTTTATTTTTCTGTCGTGGACAATAATGTTAAGACAATGATAATATATTGTTAGGTACATTATTTAATGAATTCACATTAATGAGCTCACAGGTTCAGGTCAAAATTACCTTTTTTTTTCCTTCATCTCTAGTCAAGAGTAGTTTTTGTTTACTTTCAAGGTAGGTAAAACAGGTTATGCTAGTTTCAAGCAACGTTTTTAATTTTTTTAGGTATTATAGTTTTCGATTTTATTGAGATGGTAAGATCGTATTACGATGTTACTTTTTAATAGTCTTTAAACACAAAATTATTTGAATGTTTCATAGAAAGATTATCTTAAATTATAATTATGAAATATATAAGAAGATTAACACGTTCTTTTTTACATTATATGAAACACAACCACTAAATTTGTAGTTTTTTTGTTTGTGGTTCAAAAAAAGTAAAATTGAATCGTAGTAGATCTTATGATAAAGATCGAGATTCTATAAGATCATAAGCATACAAGCATCCGATACTGGATAAAGATTGTTTTTTATTTACAGTGTGGTAAAACTATAAGATCCTAACATCGTAGAATCGATATCTTAACATAGTTTCAAGTGTTATTATGGTTGATGCTATCTCACTTGGTTGTTGCTTGCAACCTTCAAATCTTTAGTGTATTATGAGTGTGATCATCTAAATCATATCAATATGTTCAATAATTTTGATAAAAAAATATTCTTTTTCTTATACTTATATACTCGTTAGTCCATACTTTTATATCTATTGTTCAAGTTTTATTTGTAAGTTATTTCAAATTAATTATCCACTTTCAAAATACCAAATTAATGTCATTTGAAAGTATTATTGCAAAACTATTAAAAAATTATAAATTAATTCGTTACCATAAAACTTTGATTATGCAAAAAAGTAATAAAAAAATAAAATGTAACGATTATATATATTGTTAAGCTGTGTGTTTTTTATGCCGTGGACAATAATTTTAAAACGAAGATAATATGTTGTTAGGCACACTCTTAGTGGTTGGTGACTCATTCTACTTACATTTGTTCATATTTTTTTATAGGTAATCATGCCTTATATAAAAAATTTGTGTTTTAACTTTTGTCTTTAAATATTTGTGATTTATAAAATTTTATAATTTTTATTTTGTTTTTCAGTTATATTACTTATAACACAAACTATCTTATATGGGTCTCAATATCATATAGAACAGTGTATGGAGAGGTTGAGACGTACACAATCATTTCCTTTACTAAAAGTAGAAAGACCGGTTCACATACCTTTCATATTTGTCTCCAAAAATAAAAGTGATACCCAAGTGATCCAACCTTACTATGTGATTTATAACACGAACTAATATACCAAAATAAAAAAAATTATTTAATTCATATAAGAGAATATGGATAACAAACCCATAAAATAAACATAATAGATCACCAAAACCCCCGTTAAACTCCAACAGCTAGCGCGGTTCTTTCTTGGTCAAAATGTATTTTGTTACCTCAAACTTAGTTAACCGGGTTTTTACTACTATAAACTTTTAATGGTGTAGTATAATACCTAAACTTGTTAACTCGTTCATAACTAGGCCTTGACTCAGTCACATGTTACATGACTTAACTAACGTTAGTTTTTTAATGAAAGAAACACGATTTAGGTTTTTACTACTTGTAACTTGCTCATTTTCAAGATCCATCTTTATCCAATGTTTTGGCTTTCATTTATGCAATAGTATTGCTGTAAAGTTATATGATAAGTACATCTCCACAAATATTCCTTAAAACACATCATATCTCTTAGAATTATAGAAATTCTGGAACTCATATAATTGATAATTATTAACACAAACAATAAGATAAGTTCAACCTGGCCAATTAAATATAACCAGCAACCTACACTTAAATGTTTCTATCTAATACTTCGTATGATAACAAATAATTATAGATGAGAAAATCACTTAAAAATGTAGTAAACTTACCACCTTTTATGGTTGTGTGTACTAAACTATTTTTTTTCTCATTGTGTGTATTAAACTTTTAAAGTCATATCATTGTATGTATTTTATGACCATTTTACCCCTACTTTTTTCAAATTTTTAAGGGCAAAATGGTCATTTTACAAGGCAAAATCGTCTCAAAATACACGTAATGATCGAAATTAAAAAGTTTAATACACACAATGAGAAAAAAAAATAGTTTAGTACACACAACCATAAAAAGTGGTAAGTTTACAACATTTTTAAGTGATTTTCCCATTATAGATCTCCACGTGAAATTATTTGTTATCTATATAAAATAACATAACAATTTTGAGGCGAGCAGGCATGTGTCCGAGATGAATACTATAGATGTTTGTACACATGTTTTAGACTTTTAGCTACATCAACTATGAATATGTAGAATATTTCGTATGCATCTCAACTTACTATCAGTATATATGAATATATGGTTAGTGTTAAACTAGAAGAATCACATATGGTAAGGACAGTGTTTTAAAACCCGTGATAACATGTGACTGAGTCAAGGTCCAACTAAAAAGAGTTTACAAGTTCAGGGTACTATATTGCCCTATAAAAAGTTTTGGGTCGTAAAAAACCCAGTCAATTAAGTTTGAGGCATCAAAATACACTTTGGCCTTCTCTTTTTGGACGAATTTGAATTCGATTTTTTGTATGGCTGTTTTTGTTCCCCTTTCGTTATTAGTTGTTTTCAGTTTACTAGGGGCTCCTTTCTTATGATTCTATGAATGATTACATATATCACTTAGCGTAGATACTTGATTCCATTTAAACCCAATATAGAATTTACGTTGAGTACCCCCTTTTGAACTAGCCCAAAGTTTTTTTTGGCATACCTGGGTTTCCGACTTTACATTGCGATCCGATTAATCTCAGGGCGACTACTCTTTTGGATAGATCGGAGTCGTCACAGGTGGTCACCCCCAAATGTATACACCTAATGAGGCTTGAACACTTAACCTCTTATTTGAAAGTCAATGATCTTACCCAAGCCACTTGGTGGTGGTTAACTAGCCCAAAGTTCCTTCACATGTTTAGATACAATGACACATGTTTTTTCTATTCACAACTTAAACAACACAACATAATTTAAACTACCCCTAGTTTGAAATTTCATCTAGACCTTGAACATTCTTAGTGATGGAAATTTTGTAAACAAATTCTTTAATATATTTATAGAACCCTCTACTAAAACAAATTAAATACGACACTAGTTCTCAGACCTTGCTTATATATCAGTCTAGTATTTGAGTAATTAGTGACTTCACTTATTAATAACTAGTATTTGGCTGTACATCATTTTTACTATATTTGAGAATAAACTTGTATATTTGCACATTCTTTGTCATAATTTTAATGTACATCTGAATTCCAAGCGCTTTATTTTCATCATGAGTCACTTAATTTGGTCTGCCTGCCGCACGTAAGAGAATGGAAGCCTCACCATTGTCTTCTTGTGCTTAAGAGAACTATTTTATAACTATTTTCATTTTAAACATGCTCTAGACTTGATGCCACATCGAAGGGAAAAGCTTAACGAAATATCATTATGAAGCTTAACTGACATGTAATATACGGACTATTGTTTAATAGGAGCCTAAAGTTTGTGTTGTTTTGAATTGCAAATAGCAAAATACTATGGGAGCTCTATGTTGTTTGAATTATTTGAAAACCCTATTTCAAGTTGTTAATGGTTGATTGTTCTGCAGGAAGACAATGCTACTGATTCCTAATGAGCCGATACTTATGATGGTCAATATAGTCCAGTTGATAATCATCCCAAGGTAATACAGTCTTTCTATTTTTGTAGGCAAACAAGCCAGTTTATTTCTAATCAGATCCATAAAAAATTAAAGAGTAAATTGCATAAATCGTCCCTAAAGTTTGGTCAAATTGCATGTTTCGTCCTAAACGTTACAAAAGTGCAAAGATCATCCCTGTGAGAAAACATTAATGCAAGAATCGTCCTTATGAGGAAAATTATTAGGACGAAACCTGCAAAATAGTCAAAACTTCTGGGACGAAACCTGCAAAATGACAAAATATTAAGGATGAAAATTTACGAAATAGTTTGATTTTAGGACGATATCAGCACTTTTAAAATATTTAGGACGAAACATGCAAAATAACCAAACTTAAAGGACGATTTATGCAATTCTCTCAAAATTAAATAGCCAAACTTAAATTTTTGGACTTGTGCAAAGTTACCAAAAAAGTAGATTTAAGCTGCAAACAATATTTTTAATCGCTCTGTGTTAACAACTAGACCAACAGTTGTGATGAAATAACGTAGCTGTGACAAATGGGTGTGAATTGAGTCTGGTGGGCACAACTTTCTCTACACTAAACCCGTTACTAACCGGCCCATTTTGTCACCTCTAGCCAAAATGAATGAGACCTTGATCAATAACCTTTCACTACAACAAATCAGGAACGGGCGAACGTTGTGTAGAACTCGGTGTTCACAGATTATGAGAATACGAAAGAAAGTGTATCTATGAGAGTTGTGTAGACCAATAATGATAGTATTTATAGCTTACAAATAAGAAAACGTGGAAGCAAAAACCAATGAAAATACTAATGTTCCTAAAGACCAGGTACAACCTAGTGACCACTCCTCAACTATCCAAAATACTCGGCCAAGCACACTACCAATTCAAACACAGGATTATAACACGTAAAAACATTAAAACTTTTTAAACTATAGTTGCTCTAGCCATACATAGGTGAACAGGACCTTTAGCATAAACGGTTAAACCAACATACACCCCCTTAATCGGTTATATAGTCGTTCGTCCAAAGCAAACTTCATCATTTTCTTTCTGAACCATCTCGACCTATCCCGGACCATCGACCTTCATCGTGGTCACGTCCAAAGTCTACTCCATTCTACCCGAATCAAGTTCACCACATTCGGAATCCAACACCATAATGTTTAACCGTGTAGTTTTCCAGTCTCTTCCTTACCTTTGACGCCCGTACCTTTTCCCGATCAAACTTGTTCCAAGAGGCCTCTCCACCGACCAAGTAAACAAAGCCACCCGCTTATAACATTTTCCTTCCACTGCTAAAAGAAACGAATCCAAAGTCACATGCTTTGACGAATAACTTACGCTCACTTTTCGCGCACCTACATCGGTCTCCTCTTATCACGAGACAACAATCAAGGCACCCGTTATCAACCTCTTGTTGTCACGAGTTGTATAACATATGCATAAACCCACAACTAACATCCAAACAACCCTGAACTTTCTTTTTTTATCACTAATAACAACCCCGAAACGTTGATGTTTACAACCGGTCAACCCTGTCGTCTCAACCGGCACCTCCTGGATACAACGACCGACCCGAAAGACACCATCGCCGTCTTCTGCTATAAATGCATCCGATCAAGAGAAACCTGCAACCCATAACGTCATCATTCAACCAGTGGCGGACGCACGAAATTTCAATTTGGGGGTAATTTTTTTTTGACAATTGCAAGGCGAAAAACTAGAAACCGAATAAAAATTGAGTATTATAACTTAAAATTAACGATATCTAGGTTTAATAGTGTTAAATGTTGGAATTCAAGGTGTGAGTGGGGGCAATATGGAATTTGAGTGGGGGCATTTTAAAAAACCGCTCAAATTTAAAGAAAACATACACTAAAATCTCATCTTTTTGGTCGAGCAAAGGGGGGCACCGCCACCCCGTACCTATAACATGTGTCCGCCCTTGCATTCAACCTTGTTCCAGGAGCACTTTTCCAACAATCAAGAAGACAATGACACACCCGCCTTTACCGTCTTCGTAGGCAAAATGAACTGTCAAAAGCTACCTGATTTTTCTTTCTCGATTCGTCCCGTTAGTTTATCCCACAACCCCTGGTTAGTGTCTCACGACGAACAAACACAATCACAGACAATGAGCCACAACAACTGTTGGAAATTTAGTGCAATTGTGGGATCGAGTCATACTTGTAAATGGGTTTGGAGGTACGGAGTGTACACCCATTATGTCCTTGACCTCCCTGGACTCAATATAGTGGTTGAAAGTTCATCAGGAGGAAGCTGCTCCTAGTTAGGAAGTTGCTCCTGGTTAGTAAGTTGCTCCTGGTTAGGAAGTTGCTCCTGGTTAGGACGTTGCTCCTGGTGATGCACAAAGTCTTTGTAACCTCTTTGACCAATCAATGAGGGTTGAATATTGACTTGATGACCAGGTTTATGGTCATGTAACCACTATGCTTTCATGTAGGTAATTATGAGCTTACTTGGCCGATTAATGCTATTAAATACCATTGACTATGAGTTACATCCTTCTAGGACTAGGATCACTATAAATAGTGATCATATTTGCATGATGAAATATACAGAAACAAGAAACACTTACACGCACAGAGTACTTGATTTGTGCCTAAAACAAGAACTAACTCTTTGTTTTATCCCAAGGAGGTGTTCGTGTTAACCCATGCATAGGGTCGAATAATCTTCTTTGGAAAGTGATTACACGACTTCAAAAGATATCCGGTAATCATTCATTGGTACATAGTTAGGCTATTGATTATCTTCACCCTGTTGGAACGAAGTAAACCCCAACAACCAAAAAAGATTATTTTGTGATAATCAATGGCGGCGGCAATGAAGCATATGGTGGCTAACTTCTCTAAACTGGACAAGTTTGAAGGGGTTGATTTCAGGAGATGGCAGAAGAAGATGCACTTTCTTATTTCTACCATGAACGTGGTGTACGTGCTGACCACTCCCATTCCTGATGGTGGTGATGATGCTACTTTGGAGGAACTGAGGAAAAGGAGAAAATGGGAGAATGATGATTATGTGTGTCGCGGCATAATTCTCAATGGTATGTCTGATTCCTTATTTGATATTTACCAAAATTCTGAATCTGGTAAAGAACTATGGGATTCCTTGGAAGCCAAATATATGGCTGAGGATGCATCAAGTAAGAAGTTCCTTGTGAGTGATTTCACAAATTACAAAATGACTGATTCAAGACCAGTCATGGAACAATACAATGAACTTCTTGGAATACTTGGTAGATTTACACAACATAAAATGAACATGGATGAGACCATTCAGGTCTCTTGTGTCATTGACAAATTACCTCCTTCTTGGAAAGATTTCAAGCATACCTTGAAATATAAGAAGGAGGGATTAACTCTTGTTGAGTTGGGCAGTCATTTGCGCAATGAGGAATCCCTCAGGATGCATGAAAGTGACAAGACAAAGAGCAACAATGTTGCTGGTTCATCAGTTGTCAATATGGTGGAGCATAACAACTCCACCAGGTACAATGACAACAAGGGCAAACGTCAGCATCAGGATAACACCAAAGCTAATCCTAACAAGAAGTCATCAGTGGCTTGTTGGAAGTGTGGGAAATCTGGACACTTCAAAAGGGATTGCAAAGGTGTTAGCATCGGAAACCAAGCTAATGGATCAGGCACAAAAGGTCATAATATGTTTAATGAATCTCTCAAGATTTATTATGTTACATATGTATTTGAAGCTTACTTTATGCAGGATGATGATGTTGCGTGGTGGGTTGACTCTGGAGCAACAGTACATGTGTGTAAAGATAGATGCTGGTTCAAGACTTATGAGTCAATGAATGATGGATATATTCTTCACATGGGAAATGAGTCAACAGCCCTAGTGCATGGACGTGGTTGTGTAGATCTTAAATTTAGTTCTGGAAATACTGTTTCTTTGTTTAATGTTTTGCATGTTCCTAATATTAGGAAGAACTTGGTTTCTAGTAGTGTTTTGAATAATTGTGGTTATAAACAAGTGATTGATTCTAATAAATTTGTTTTATCTAAACATGGTGTGTTTCTTGGTTTTGGCTATTTGAGTAATTAAATGTTCAGGCTTAATATTGATTCTAGTATAAATGTTGATTCTGTCCTGATGACTACCACTAAACTGAATGATTCATCACTATGGCATGCTAGACTAGGCCATGTCCACTATAAGAGGATGCAAGATATATCTAAGGATGGGTTAATTCCAGCTTTTGACATGGACACTGATAAGTGTCAGACTTGTATGCTGAACAAAATTACTAAGAAACCATTTCAGGATGTAAAACGTGAAACTACAATTTTGGAGCTAATCCATAGTGACCTATGTGATTTGCATGCTACTCCCTCATTAGGGAATAAGAAATACTTGGTAACATTTATTGATGATGCTTATAGGTTTTGCTATGTTTATTTGTTACATACTAAGGATGAAGCATTATATAAATTTAAAGTATTTAAAACTGAAGTTGAATTACAACAAGGAGTTCAAATCAAAAGATTTAGGACTGATCGGGGAGGTGAGTACATGGATACTTTGTACTTTCAGTCTGTTGGAATAATCCATGAGACAACTGCCCCCTATACTCCACAACAAAATGGTATATCTGAAAGAAAAAATAGAGTACTAAAAGAGATGGTTAACTCCATGTTGTCCTACTCAGGACTGAGTCAAGGGTTTTGGGGAGAAGCTATGTTAACAACTTGCTATTTATTAAATAGGGTTCCTAATAAAAGGAACAGGATTACCCCTTATGAACTCTGGACTAAAAGGAAACCAAACTTGAACTACCTCAAAGTTTGGGGTTGTAGGGCTGTTGTAAGACTCCCTGATCCAAAGGTGAAAACCTTGGGTGAAAGAGGCATTGAATGCATCTTTGTTGGATATGCTGAGCATTCCAAGGCTTATAGGTTCTATGTTATTCAACCTAATGATTCAGTTTCAATAAACTCAATCATTGAATCAAGGGATGCTAACTTTGATGAGACTCGGTTGTCATCAGCCCCTAGACCAAGCCTTAGGACTTCAACTAGAGCTGAGGACATTGGTGCTTCAGTGGAACCTAAAAGGGTCACTAATGAGGTTGTGGTTCAGCAACCTGAGCCTAAGCTTAGAAGAAGCACAAGGCAAAGGACTCCAAAGAATTTTGGGCCTGAATTTCAACTATACCTAGTTGAAGGAACAAGGGATGAGGTCTCTGACCAGTACTACTATTGCTTTAATTTTGAGGATGATCCCAAAACATTTGATGAAGCAATGAAGTCCCAGGATGTTGCTTTCTGGAAAGAAGCAATCAATGATGAGATAGATTCCATCATGGGCAACAACACTTGGGTGTTGGTTGATCTACCTCCAGGTTGCAATCCACTTGGATGTAAATGGATCTTCAAAAGAAAGATGAAGGTGGATGGAACTATTGAAAAGTTCAAGGAAAGGTTAGTCATTCAAGGCTTTAGACAAAAGTCAGGAATAGACTACTTTTATACCTATGCTCCTGTAGCACGCATAAGTACCATAAGAATATTGATTGCCTTGGCAAGCATTCACAATCTGATTATTCATCAGATGGATGTGAAGACAACATTCTTGAATGGTGATTTAGATGAGGAGGTTTATATGAACCAACCTCAAGGTTTCATCATGCCTGGTCATGAAGGTAAGGTGTGCAAACTGATTAAGTCCTTATATGGACTCAAACAAGCACCTAAGCAATGGCATCAAAAGTTTGATGAAGTGGTTTTGTCTAATGGTTATTTACTTAACCAAGCTGACAAATGCGTATATAGCAAATTTGATGAATCTGGTAAAGGAGTCATCATTTGCCTATATGTTGATGACATGTTAATCTTTGGTACTGACCAAGTTCAGGTTGATTTAACCAAAGTGTTTTTGTCATCAAGGTTCTCTATGAAAGACATGGGGGAGGCTGATGTTATCCTTGGCATAAGGATTAAACACGAAAGTGATGGTATTGTAATTTCTCAGTCTCATTATATTGAGAAGGTCCTGAAGAAATTCAATCACTTTGATTGTACTCTAGTGAGTATACCTATGGATAAAAGTGAGAAACTAATGCCTAAAATGGTCACGCTGTCTCCCAGCTTGAGTATTCTAGGGTGATTGGTTGCTTGATGTATGCCATGACTAGTACTAGGCCTTATATTGCTTTTGCAGTGGGTAAACTGAGTAGGTACACTAGTAATCCTAGTACTCAGCATTGGCAAGTGATAATTCCACTTTGAACCGTGATCAATTCGAGAAGATACCGAGAACTTAATTGAACCCTAGCAAAATCTTTGTATCAGCAAGCAATTCAGAGGGTACTAAAGTATTTGAAAGGAACAATAGATTATTGTTTGTCATATACTGGATATCCTTCAGTGTTGGAAGGTTACACTGATGCAAGTTGGATCAGCAATACTAAGGATAATTCATCCACAAGTGGCTGGGTATTCCTTCTTGGTGGTGGTGCAATTTCTTGGGCATCCAAGAAGCAAACTTGCATTACTGGTTTAACAATGGAATCTGAATTTGTGGCTCTAGCAGCTGCTGGTAAAGAGACTGAATGGTTGAGAAACTTGCTTCTTGAGATTCCATTGTGGGTCAAACCTATGGCACCGATATCTATCCGTTGTGATAGTGCAGCTACATTGGCTAAGGCTTATAGCCAAATGTACAATGGTAAGTCTAGACACTTAGGTGTTAGACATATCATGATTCGTGAGCTAATCATGAATGGGGTGATATCAATAGAGTTTGTGAGGTCTCAACAAAACTTAGCTGATCACTTGACGAAGGGATTGGCTAGAGATTTGGTTATAAAGTCTGCTGAAGGGATGGGTTTAAAAGTCCACTCTAGTCACTGAATGCTAGGACACCCAACTCCCTCCTGAGGAAACTTGGGAGCTGAGTTCTATGTGCAAAGCTGAACATTCAGGGGACTGAAGCACATGTATATCATCCCAAGGATGTGTTGGGAATAAATTAAGGCCAGATCACTTGAGCGCTGACAAGAACAAAACAAGCGTTGACAAGAACAAAACAAGCGCTGACAGCTCAAGCGTTGACAAGATAAAGTCAAGCGTTGACACATTGAAGACAAGCACTGATGGAAGATATATTCTACGCGTGTATTATATTCTAGAATACTTCTAGTAAAGATAGGAACAACATTGTATTTTCTATATTTATCTTTACCTAGAATAGCTGATACGTAGATTATTGTACAAGGCTTTTTATGTCTATAAAAGAAGACCTTTAGGTTAATGTTTTAATATAAGTTTTATATAAGTTTTCATTCGTAAACTACTTTCATTGTAAGCAAGTTTGATATTGATAATCAAAGTGAAAGTTTGTTTATATCATTGTGTGTTCTTGTTTAAGTGTTAAATTCCGCATAACACTTAAATTCATAAGCATATACAAAGGTTTCTCTAAGTGTATTACTTGATCTAATCTCATATACATAAAGCTAATCGATCTAAGTTTGGGATCAAAAAATGGTATCAGAGCTTGTTGAGGAACTTTTGATCTTAAAGAACACCAGAACCCTAAAAATCACCAAGACCCTAATTTTCTCAGAAACCCTAACAACATCATGTCTGAAGAAATAACCTCCTCGTCCTCAGCCTTACCAAACATCAAGATTCCCATGCTTGATGCAACCAACTTTGACTTGTGGAAGTTCAACTTTGAACAATATCTGGGGATCTATGACTACACACTCTGGGAGATTATTGAATATGGAAACACATTCAATAAGGCTCAAAAGATTCTTAATGTCATTGCTCAAAGATCAGCTGTGGGTGGATGTTCTGAAGAGGATAAGAGAGAAAAACCTGGAGATGGTAGAGCTGTGGCTGCTGATGACATTGCAAAGAAAAGGGTTGACATGAAAGCCCTAAATATTCTGAAAGTCTCTTTGGGACAAGAAAACCAGCATAAATATAGAGGCTATGAATCTGCTAAGGATCTTTGGGAAGCTCTTGAAGTTGCATATGATGGCAATGCAGACACTAAGGAGGAAAATAAAAAGAAACTTCTGCATGATTATGCTGTCTTCAAAGCTCAACCCAATGAGAAACTCAGTAGTGTGAGAAGCAGATTGCTTGACATTACAAGCAAGTTGTCCTTCATGGGGACACAAGTTGGTGATGTTGACATCAATGCTACCTTTCTTAAAAGTCTTGGTGAGGCATAGAAGATTGAGGCAAGATCTATTCTTGCCAACAATACTTACAAGAGCTCCTCGTTTGATGACATCTACAACAAACTAAGGCTGTTGGAAGATGAAACTCTCTTAGAACATGGAAGCAAATCTACCAACAGCAACATGGTCTTCTTCTCTCATAGTGAAGGTCAATTCAATCAGAAGGACTCTTACATGCATCCAGTTACTGGATCATCATATGTCAGTGCTGGAACAAGTCCTGTCAACGTCTCATATTCAGACGCTGACACATACAAGAATGACTCCCCAAGAGTTAAACCTGCTGGTTTAGATTTGGATACTGTTTGTGCTTACATTTCTTCTTTGCCCAATGGTTCAGTGATTACATACGAGGACCTTGAGCAGATAAGTGATGAGCACTTGGAAGAGATGGACATCAAGTGGAACATGGCTCTTGCTAGTATAAGAGCAAATAGGTGGAACAGAAGGTTTAAGAAGAAAATGACCTTCAATGCTAAAGACACAGTTGGATTTGACAAATCCAAAGTTGAATGGCTACAACTGCCATCGTATGGGGCACTTCATGAGGGAATGCAGATCTCCTAGAAGATCTCATGCTGGTAAACCCTCAAGTCAGATTGTTAAAGCTCAGGATTCCAAAGCCATGGTTGTAGTTCAAGGAATTGATGGTATGGGATGGGATTGGAGCTATCTGGCTAAGAATGTTGAAGAGGATAAAGCTTTGGTTGGTGATATTGAAGAAGAAGAGCATGTTGAATATGCTCTCATGGCACACTCCTCCTCTTCATCTAATAATGAGGTATATGATGATGCTTTTTGTAGCAAAGGTTGTAGGTTAAATACTGAAAGACTTAACAAAGAGGTGTTAAAATTAAAAGATGATATGAGTACTGAAAGATGTAAATTGTCTAATTACCAACTAGCTCTTACTGAAACTGAGAAAACCGTTTCTGGATACAAGAAAATGGAATTTGATTTAAAAGATAAAATCAATATCTTAAAACATGAGTTAGAAGGTAGTATGGATATTAGAAACATCATGGAAAGGGTTAATGTTGAATTACAGGCTAAGTTAGATGAGGCCATTAAAAATAAAGATAATGTTGGCCTCAAAATTCAAAGATTTGATAAAGCCACCCAAACCCTAGGAGATTGTGTGGCTAAACAAAGGGATCCTAAGGACATGACTGGGATTGGGATGAATGATTACTCTTTGGTTCCCCCACCAGCTGGTGACTTCTATGGTGTCTAACAAAGGGACTTATCTTGGACTAGTTTGCCAGAGCTCCAAGAGGAGGAATTCATTCCTCCACCAAGAGTTGTCACTCCAGTTGAAGAGTATCAACAAAAACTGACTGACCTGAATGAGTGGAAAAAGGCTAACCCTACTTTATTTGTCAAGGGTGGCTTGCTATGTGAAAGTCCTAATGAGTCAACACCCATTAAGGTTACTAACCCAA